>CM038682.1:635033988-635270092 GCA_021605205.1 Aegilops longissima
TGACCTAGAGACATTAGTTTGAAATCCAATGGCTGCTCCATCATCTTCATCCTACAGCAAACAAACCCGAGCTTCCTCTCTTTTGACAACACGTCTCATCTCCCGCACATCTCCTTTCACCGAGGGCATCTCCAAGGGAAGTCGTCAAATATGATTACCAAATGTCCGGCGATATTCATCAAATGGCCGTTCATTGTCCTATGGAAAGAGAAGAAAGAGAGAAAAGTGAGTTTACAGTGGAGTCCAAGGCTGATTTGGCAGCGTCTGCGGATGTTCGGACTTCCCAACCCCACCGCACCCCCTAGTTTGGAAATTGTTTGTGTGATTTCGAACATCCGTACCAATCCAAGGGCATACAGTGACCGCTGTTGGATCGCCAAAAGTGTCCAACGTTCGTCCAAACATTAGGGAAAAGGTTGGATGATCCATGTTGTAGATACCCTGAACCAATGAAGCATCCTGCTCGATCAAGGCCACGTCACGGACACCATGGCCGGCTCCGTCGTCCGTCTCGGCTTCGGGGACTGCTCTCCTATCCGCTCCCAAAATCGATCAACGATACAACAAATTGTAGGTGTATAAGAAATAGCAAAGCCAGGAAAACAAATGGAGACCAGGAATATGATTTTAGTGAGAAAATTCGTACTTTCACGAATTGGATAACATAAAACCATTGTTAACAATAACAAGCATATTCTGCTATTTAAGAGACTGTAGTACGTGTAGTTTTTTGTAAGAAAAGTACTATGTGCTCTCTAAAAGTATATAATCTCCATTTCCAAATGCAGGCGACGGGACCTTGGTTTGATAAAGGGCGGCGTATACAGTCCGTTGCATAAATTCTACGCGACGTGTCGACGACGCGCTAGGTTCGCCTATTTTTGTTTTCTAGCCTACGTGCTCGCGTCTAAAGACTGGACAGTCGATTAATGCACCCTATGTAATGCTATACTCGTTTTCACTGTGTACTTTTGCTCATTTTCACTGTGTACTGTGTACGTTTCAACATGGACAAACAACCGAAAGTTCACTGTGGGCGTTTCAACATGCATTCACTTAACCGGCAGTTGCAGTCTACTAGAACAATCATGTTAAGGCTGGTCATAGTGGGGGAGTAACTTAGAGAGTAACTTAGACTAGTGTTTACTACCTTTATAATGCAAAGTAATATGATAGTAGTGTCATAAATGACTTCATTTATTAACTTGTAGACTCATTTTGTTTTGGGATGCGCTATATTACAGTAACACATTATGTTACCACCTCACATTAAAAACTTGTCACATAAACAAAAATTTCTTGAAGTGCGCTATGTTACTAGTACTACTACTCCCACTATGACTAAAATGTTTGCCCGGAGAGCTCCGTCACTCCGCACAAACTTTTATTATTACGTGGTGATCAAAGTCGATCAGAATTGGAGAGCGGTTAATGCTGGATGACTCACGGTGAAACTTCCAAGAGAGACAGTCTCCCAGAATGACGACGACGGGCGAGTATTTTATACCGCGCACCCAAACAGAAAGCGCCGAAATTTCAAGTGGAAATCGAATTGGGGAGCAGCCAAGCAAGCATCATGCATTAACTCAAAAAAAAGCAAGCATCATGCATTTATTGAATGAAGATGCAAGCCAAAATTCCATTCGCTTTCGCCAGATCTCAACTCAACGCACGCCGCCGGCGCGCTCACGCCATGCGCGCAGATCACCTCACCTCACCTCACCAAGAAACGCAAGCTACTAGCCTACTACAGCTCTATCTTCTCTGCTAATTGAGTTGTAGTAGCAGATTCTACGGA
This sequence comes from Aegilops longissima, assembly GCA_021605205.1. Lineage (NCBI taxonomy): Eukaryota > Viridiplantae > Streptophyta > Magnoliopsida > Poales > Poaceae > Aegilops > Aegilops longissima. The sequence continues at coordinate 635,035,787 of CM038682.1, forward strand.
CAGATCGCGCAGGTAAAATCCTAGAGGCCAAAATTGGTCCCGCGGTTACACGGGCGGGTGGGCGGGCGTCGCGCCTACGCCGCGTCCTCCTGCCGCTGCTCGCCGGCGTCGGCGGCGGTCACGGCAGCAGGGAACGCGAACGGCCTGGCGCTGGCGAGGAAGGACGGCAAGTCGTCGCCGGCCATGATGACGACGACCTTGGGCTCCCTTTCGAGCGGCGCCATCATGCGGGCCGACGCGTCCTCGACGGCGCTCCCCCGCCGCGACGACCCGGACGGCTTGCGGCGCGTGCAGACGAGCACGAGCAGCGCCACGGCGATGAGCCCCATCATGAGCGCGAAGCCGAGAAAGAGGTACGGCGTCGGCGTCCTCCACAGCCCCGGGTGCGCACCGTGGCCGTGGCCGGCCGCCGCCGGAGTCCCGGCGACTCCGACCAGCGCCTCGCCTTCTCTGATCGGCCTCATGATGAAGGGTGAATCGAAGGGATGTCGATCCCTCTCCCTCTATCTTCCTCTTCCTTTCTCTCCCTCTCTCTCTCTCTCTTCTGTGAGCGTGCGTGCAGAGTGGTTTCTCGCTTGTTCTGTGTGGCTGTGACGTCTGACTGATGGGGAGAGGACGGAGTAGGGAGGCGGGGTATTTATAGGTGGCGCGCGGGAGGGGGGCGAGAGAGAGAGCGGGGAAAAGAAACCGCTCGGCGCGGCGCGGCGCGATGGGAGAGCTTCCCGTCGTTGCTTGTCAGCTCTGCTCCGCCTCCTGCCTCCCCCAGGTGCTACTGCGCTGCTGGGTTTGGTTGGGTTGGGTTTGGCCGCTTTTCTGTTGCTGCGGCTGCATGCACAATAAGGCTGGTCAGGCTGGTCATAGTGGGAGTAAAGGCATGTACAGAGGTAGCATCACCATAATGATGCCTCACCTCTTCCACATAGATAAATAGGAGTGAAGCCACGGTTTGTATCACAATTATCCAAGGGAGGCTACCCCAGTGGTGTCATTATCTTACTTTTTCTCTAACATACTTTCCAACACATGCAACCTAAATAGTACAACCAAGCATCAATGTAGTACTCACACCGCGTCGCCCCAGCAGTTGCCTCATGGCTTTTGTCAGGGAGAAGGCGATCTCTTCTGCAGGAGGCCGCTTCCCTCTGCAAGCATCACGTTTGGTGAAGGTGGCATTCGGCAGGACGACGTGGCACCTGAGGCACCCGTCCAGCTTGGCCCGTTGGCCATGCCCTAAGGCCCTTCCCAGTGCTCCACGATGTACATGTGCTAAGGGTGCCACATAGGCAGAAATATGATGTGGCAAAGCAATTAAAGAGGAGAGAGAGCATTATGGTGACCCCAATAAGAACCAATGCTAAGCACGTGGACCTAGGCAAAAAAACAACCAACCAATACATGAACGAGTTTTATTACTAAACAATTAAATAGAGGAGGCTTAGCTACAAAGCCTAAGCACCAATGCATTGGGGACATTGGTTGCTAAGCATTTTAATGCACTTAGCACCTCACTTTAGCACCAATGCATTGGGAGAGGTCTAACATAGGTAGTAACATAGATGCCACATAAGCAAAAATGTTGACATGGCAAGTAGTTAATGAGGAGAGAGGCAAATAGAGTAACCTAATATGTTACCATCACATAACGCTTTCCAATGCAAAATGAGTCTACAAGACAATAAATGAACATGTGTATGTTACAACACATATGACACTTCCCACTATAAGGATAGTAACATAGAGTAGTAACGCATGCATGTTACTACTCTAAGTTACTCCCCACTATGACCAGCCTCATAGTGGGAGTAACATAGGTAGTAACATAGATGCCACATAAGCAAAAACGATGATGTGGCAAGTAGTTAATGAGGAGAGAGACAAATAGAGTATCATAATATGTTACCATCACATAGCGATTCCCAATGCATAATGAGTCTACAAAATAATAAATGAAGGCATCTATATTACCACACCTATGACACTACCCACTATGAAGGTAGTAACATATACTACTCCCTCTGTCTAGGTGTGTAAGTCATCTTACGAAAACCAAATAATCCCAAAACACTTAGGCGCGGTACATTAACTCTCATCTCGTTTCTTGTTTCATGACATATCAACCAATAAAAGATGTGGGTCATGCATGCTTTAAATGATTTGAGACTATCAAACACGACATGCATTGGTTAGTTCGTTGCATGCATTGTTATTAATTAGCAAAAACACGTTAAGTTCTCTCGTTTTCCCCTTCACCTTGATCACGGTGCGCAACGTAAGATGACTTACACACCTAGACGGAGGGAGTAGTAACATATGTATATTACTAGTCTAAGTTACTCTCCAGTATGACTAGCCTAACGTCTGGGTTTGGGCCTCTTGGATGATGGGACCTGGTTTTTGCCTTTGGATAAAAACCGAATTCGGTGTACTACAGTTAATTTCTGTGACTTATCTAAGGTTCTGGAACTTTCTGCAAAAATATATGGGTAAAACGCGAAATACTCGAGATTCGAGAACGCCGAGGTACGACTGCACTGGTACTGGTAGTGTGGCAGAGCTTTATGCAGAACTTTGGACGGAGGAGATTCAGTGAACCTACCCTAGCCATGTGGAGATCAAACGCATGCTTTCGGCAAAAAAAAGAAGACAGTGCATACTTGCCCGGCCACTGAACTTGGTTCAGGGGATCGGGATGATCAACGCCCTGTTGATCCTAGACACATTTGAAAGTCAGAACAAACCGACGGCGGCGTGGCGACAGCGCATGATCGCCAACTTTGTACTGCGCCGTCAGCTGTGCATGCGACGCGGCAGTTGCAGTTTCAATGCCGGCGCGTACTGTTGAGTTTCTAATTAAACCCATGCATGCACCGCTAGGCAGCTGGGGAAATCAATGGAGCAAAGCAATACTGCTAGAGAGGTCGATGGAGATTAAGCGAACCTTGCCATGAAAATAGATGGATTCGACCGTCTGACGAACCTGGTCCAGGGGCTCGGGGTGGTTCGTGTATGCGCCGCTTCGTGCTAGCCTCCAAGGCTCGTTCCGTCGCTGGGAATTGAACGATCGACGTGGCGGCGAGCCATGCACGTGCCCTGCGTTTCGTGTTCGTGCAGTGCAGTACAGCTAGTACTTCCTCCGGTTCTTTTTAGTTTACAGATGAGATTTATCTAAAGTCAAGCCTAGTAAAGTTTGACCTACTTTATAAAAAATATCAACATTGATAATGTGAAATCAATATCAGTAGATGTGTGCATGACTTAAATTTTCACATTATATAACTTTAGCAAGGTAGATGTTGATATTTTTTCATACAAATATGGTCAAACTTTATGAAGTTTGACTTCAAATAATTTTTATATGCAGAGTAAAAATGACCGGAGGAAGTAAGACCTTATGGCGGCCGTTGGTAGTTAATGCACTGCGGGTAATTATGCACATACTCCACTCCTTATTAAATACTCCGGGTCTGCCGGGATGTGTGACAGCGGGACATCATAGTCCGTGAACTCTGACCGCGCAGCGTTGCGCCTGTCCTGCTGGAGCCGCTCCCCGTCACGGTACTCCTCTGCCGTAGCGGCACTTCAGGAGAACGAGTTGTTGTCGCCGCTACCGCTAAGGTTGTTGAATGCGACCGCGCTCCTTTTGCGGCGATTGCATGGGGCAGGCCAGGCCGCCACCGACGTGATGAGGTCGCGGCTAGAGCTCCTCCTCCTTGACGTGGCATTCGATTTGGACGCCGCGGTTGCGGGGAGCGGAAGCGGGCTCCGGCTTGATGTGGAGGAGCGTCTCTGGTGGTGTCGTCGGGCTATTGAGGTGGAGGAGCGAGCGACGGAGCAGGACCTCCATCTCGTCCGCGTCCTGCGAAACGGCAGGCGTCTGCGGCGGCTCCTGGCACTGCGTAGGCTGATCCTCCTCGTCGCAATAGGAGATTACGATATCCTCCTTCATGGGGGAGCCGCCCGCGATGAGCAACCCCAGAGTGCGAGGGCGGTGTCGCCACGACCCTCTGAAGTTCGTTCCGGAGCCGGCGCCTTCCGACGCTGAGGCCCATGACTTTGCCATCACCGAAGTGGTAGAGGAAGAGGGAAGAAGGGAGGTTAGCAATGAAGGTGTAGAACGATGCAGTGAGTGCGCTATGGATGGAGCCGGAGCACGACTTATAGTCACAACCAGACCAACGGATGATCAACCCACTTTAATGTGGTGTAGAGGCCGGAGTTGATTCTTCGAGACGCGGCGTCCGCATTGATGCGGCGTTGCCAGAGAGAACAAGTCGGCCAGTGCCGTCCTCCGTCCGGTCATATCACGCGACATCAATGTAGGCCGCTGCTTGCTCTCAGCTATCAATGATGCGTTGAGGGTTGATACTAGACTATGTTGGATGACAAAACACTCTGAACCGCACGGCGCGGGCGGTTTAAGGGTCATAGGCGAGAAAAAATGGAGTACGATCTGATCAAAGTGGGCACTCAACAAACTAAGTTGGCCAATGTACAGCGGCCTGATCACATCATCACTAAATCAATCACACGGCCAACATGATGCGCATACGCTGTGCGCACGTGCTGATTGGTTTCCTGTCCGCCGCGTCCAGCCGGTCACATAAACAACACATGCACGCTCCGCGGTGCCGTGCATGCGTAGAACACGTCTGGTACGTGCACGAGCCGTGTCTTGCACTCCATACGCTCCATGCCATCGCCACCACAAGACCCATCGACGTCGTCGTCATGGCATGCTGATGGACGAGCTAAACTCAAACTCTTCGAACACTAACCGACAGGGCATGGCGGTCGCGCGTAGTACATCCAAGGCGGTACGCGGCGTCGTCGTCATGCATCCATGCATGAACCGATCGGTCGAGCTGGGCAGCTGGCGAGAGGTAGCTCACCGGCCGGCCGCTTTGGCTTTACGCCTCTGCCACTCGACCCGAGATCGAGTCGCCGCGCGCATTCAATCATCCATTCACACAGGCACGTATAGTACGTACGGGAAGGAAGCCAGCTGCCGTGCCGTGCTGTCGTGCGCACGCGTTGCGTGGGACGCGTGACGTGTGCGCGTCTCGAAGCAAGCAAGCCGCTGGCTAGATTTAGCCATCCACAGCTGGAACTGTCAGCTACTACAAGGATGAGTTGCATCGATTCACGATCCCGTGTTGCGTGCTGCCGGCCGCGTGCTAGCCGCCTTGGACCTCCGTCCGTCCTGCTAGCACTAGCTGGTCACCGGCTACCTAGATCGACGGCTGCTTGCTTGCTAGCTGGATTCTCATGAGAAATCGACCAAACCATATACTGCTCCTACGATGATGCGTGTCGTGTGGTGCATGTGCATGTATGCATATCTTCAGGCTACGGCTGATGCAAAAGAGACGAGAAAAACGGGGAAAGGGGAGAAAAGGCGGTTGCGCGAGCACGAACCGACCGCCGGTACTGCGCGACCTGGCGTCGTCGCCGAGTTGACGATCGGGTCGCCATGTCCCAAAGGTGCATGGTCAAGTCACAAACCATCCATTCCTTCCAGCTAATTTTTTTAAATAATACATTTTTTTATTAATTTACAAAAAATATTAAGCTGATATAATATTTTTCGAAAATATTATCCAATTGGCCAGCAGCTGGCCGACTGAGCCTAGTCAGCCAGCAGCAGGCCGACAGGGCCTTCTCAGCCAACTGCAGGTCGACAGGTGGGCAATCGGCCACGCGTGGGCCGACTATTGGCCGAGCCACGTCGCCCCGGGAGCTGTCGGCGCGGGCTGGGTCACGGGCGCCCCAGTCGGCCAGCTGCCGATCGATCGGCCAGCTGCTAGCCGATAGGGAGCGGGCCCCCAGCGCTGCCTCTTTCCTCCTTCTCCTTCTCCTTTCCTTTCCCCACCAGGCACATCTCTCTTCTCATCTCTCTGTTCTTCGTTCCTCCTCTCTCTTACACGAAATATCTCCAATTAATACACCAAAATCACCCGTTTTTTGCGGATTTGGCACCGTGAATGGGTTCTACATAGTTAGGGGAGCCAAAAGAGACCTCGATCTACTGATGGGGTAGCTTGTGGTGGTCGTGGTGAGGATTTTGTTGGAGAATTTTTTCAGCTTATTGGTGGAGGTACTGGCGGCGGTGGAGGTGGAGGTGGTGGTGGAGAAGCTGGGGCAGTGTGGTGGAGGTGAAGTTCCGGTAGTTCGGTGGATTTTTCGGCTCCGGTTCCGGTGATTGAAGGCCGCCGTTCGTCGTTCGCGCGCACGCTTCAAGGGTATATTTCAACAAACATTTTATTTTTTGAAGTTGCGTGCAATTATTGTTATTTGGTCCAGTAGTAAACGTAAATATTTAGGTGGTCGTAGTGAGCATTTTATTTTCCCGTTCCGGTTCCGGTGAGCATTTTATTTAGATGTCAACTAATTAGTTGTGTAAAAATGTGTAGTTACTCCGGTAATATTCCGGACTATATATGGATGTGTACTATTTAGGAATGTCAATATTTGTAGTTGCTCCGGTTAAATCCGTAATATAGGCAGTCAGTCAAATATTAAAATCTTTCGTGGTGAGCATTTTAATTTCCCCTTCCGGTTCCGGTGAGCATTTTATTTAGATGTCAACTAATTAGTTGTGTAAAAATGTGTAGTTGCTCCGGTAATATTCCGGACTATATGTGGATGTGTAGTATTTAGGAGTGTCAATATTTGTAGTTGCTCCGGTAATATGTGGATGTGTAGTGCCTAATATTTGTTAGTGTGGGTATTTTAAGTTGTTGCTTAATAATTGTATTTCGTTGTGAAAAAAAATAGGTGAGCCAAGATGTCTGATGTAGTGAACATCAGATTTTACTATGGTCCTGGTACTGTCCAAACAACTAAGATGGGAGCTGATCTGAGTGAATTTAGTCACATAGAGGTGCCAATGAGCGCACCTCAAACATGGTCTGTCAGTCAGTTGAAAGAATGGATTGCGGCAAGTTTAGGTCTTGATACTGAAACACACACCGTCGGTGTTCATGCATTGTGGACACGGTCAAGTACAATAATTTACTTTTATTTGAGGCCAATAGAGCGAGACTCCGATTGGGTGCGGTGGTTACAAGGTTGTGAACGAAGGGGATGCAATCTTATTGCTTTAGTGCTTCCCGTCGTGAAGGAGGTCACTGCACATGAAGGCCAAGGTGGCAACGATCCTGGGCAGAGCAGTGTAGGTAGGCGGCTATCTATGTCAAATGCTGGAGATGATGGTTACGAACAAGGACAGAGCAGTCAGGTAGAAGGAGGAAATGCTTATGGTTATGAACCAGGGCAGAATAGTCAGGTAGAAGGGGGAAATGCCGATGGTGAATACAATGGCGAGGTGGACGCTGACGAGGTACATGGGCACATGCAGGACCAGATGGAAGAAGAAGACACTGATGTTGAAAGGGGTTATGCCGATGATTCTGACGGGTCAGATGACGAAGAAAATGCAGAGGAGGTCCCGAATCCTGCATGGTGGAATCATGACTTCTCATCTGCAATGACCGTGAATGATGGACATGATTCAGCCTGGCAATATCATCAGAACAATATTGCAACGGGTGCTATGTACCAAACAAGCAAGCCTTGAAGGATGCAATAATTAATTGGGCAATGTCCATGCAAAGGGTTTTCACAGCTCAGGTGTCCAGTCAGAAATTCCTGACAATGGTATGCAAGAACGCAGATTGTCCCGCTAGGGTGCACGGCTTTCTCCCTAAGTATGGCACAAGTTGGGTGATAAGTGACTTAGTTAATCACACTTGTCTTATTCCCTGCATTCCTCAAGATCATGCCAACCTTTCATCCACGCTTATTGCTCGGTTGTTTTACGATGAGATAGTGCAGGGCAAAGCTATGGAAGTGAAGGCAGTCCGCACAAAAGTCTTTGCGGGTTCAAGTACATAATTTCTTATGGAAAGGCTTGGAGGGCTAAGCATGCGGCGCTTGAGAGGAGATTTGGTTCTTATTTTGATGCATATGACTCTGTTGTCCAGCTCCTCCACACCCTCGCAAGAAATGAATCCGTGCACCTATATCGATATCCAAGACATGTTCATGCCGAGTTCCCAACCGTGAGGGTGCTGCATCGTCTCTTCTTCTCTTCGGTGTATGCATCGAAGCTTTCGAGCATTGCCGACCGGTGATATGTGTTGACGGTACTTTTCTCACCGGCAAGTACAAGGGTCGATCCCGACAGCCATAGGTCAAGACGGCCAAAATCAAGTCGTCCCACTCGCATTTGCTTTTGTGGAGAGTGAGAACATTGAAAGTTGGACATGGTTCTTCGTGCAGTTGAAAATATCGGTTGTGAAGGAGAAGCCCAATGTGTGCATCCTTCATGACAGCATGCAGTATACTCGGTGCGATAAGGACACCGACAAACCCAGGCCCCGAGGAACAAGTTCCATGGCAGGACTTGCAGAGCCGTTGGTGCATGCGCCATCTGGGGCTAATTTCTTCTCGCAGTTCGTAAATAAGAACCCGATGAATCTGTTCAAAAACTCGCAAGCGAACCAGTTATGGAAGTACAATTTGATACGCGACAGACTTAATGTGTGCACGCAGAGACACGTGAGGGACAGGAAAGCTGCAAGAGATGCAGCGGTGAGGGCACATGTTGAAGCAGTAGCTGCACAGTTGGCAACAGGAACAACGGCCGTGGAGGAGTAGCCTGTTGGGCTATGTGACTTGCCAGGCTTTGACCCACCTCGGACTACCGTTGGCAGGTCATGCCATAGGACCGTTGGACGCACCGGCTGGTTGGGAGCAAGCTCTTACACAACGTTTTCATGGTGTTTTTCCGGATGCTCCGGATCCGGTATGGGAGCATCACGGACCTAAGTATGAGTGGTTGCTCAATTTCCGGGTAATTTGCCCTACCTCTTATCTTCAAGTTATCGTGCATACGGTTTTACAAAAAATAACTGCGGCTTACTAAAACTTTCTCTTTGCTTAATGCAGATCCAGAACTTCCAGGCGCCGTTGACTGCGGAACAGATCACTCGGAGCCTGGAGGCCTACTTAATGTGGCTTTTCGGGAAGGTGATGTTCACAGAGAACCATGTCACCACTATTAGCGCGCTCGACATCCCTATGGCACTCGAGATAGCGAGCGCTCAGACGGCGGATCAGATCAGACAGAGGAGTTGGGGTTTGGCGGTCTTGGCGGCTACATACCGAGGTATGTGCAACGCTTGCCAGCTTACATCGAAAAAGCCAGCCCTTCTTGGATGCCCTCTATTCCTACAGCTGTGGTCGTGGGAGAGGTTCTCTGTAGGGCGACCAGATGTGCGTGTTCATGAGCCTATAGACACCATGTTTGATGTTGATGGCATCGACATGCCTACTTCGGTTCAGGTTGGACACGCCGCAAGGTATGCACCGTGTTGTAGTTTAATGCAACTTTTTTCTGCACAAGAGATAGTTCGATGCTAGCGGATACTAACTTTTGTTTTCTGCAGAGACGCTTTGCTAGTGATCAGACCAGGAAAGCATACACAACATTGAACGAGCAGTTCGATGCGTACACCGGGGTTATCTGGCAGCCCTATACGGAAGCAGCCATACAAGCGAGATACCGTGGTGGTATGTCCGCGCTATGCACAAGGGACCGAGATTACTGGATGACAAAATCAAAGATCATCTTTGATGTCTTCGTTGAGGAGATGGCACAACAGAGGGTTATGAGGCAATTTGGTCTTCTGCAGCTGGAGCTGCCTCCCCCTATAGAGAACCGGTGCCAAACACATCCACGTGTATTAACCAGTTTTTCAATGTTGCATTATCTTTCATAGTACTCTATTCGAAGCTTTAGGTAATTGTTGAACACACACCACAATTTTAGGATGACAAGGAAGGGCGTGACTAGGACAACTGCTGAGTGGCTAGTAAGACTAGAGCCGTATGTTATAGAATGGGAGACAGCAAACACAAATCTATGGCACGAGAATCACAATTTTGAACTCAATGAATTCAATCTCTATTTGCGGCGCTACATGAGCGGAACACGGTTACGCATCGTTGAGCACTCTCACCCAGAGGAGATACCTGATCCTACTCCGTCGGATACGTACCCGAGCTATGATACTTCGGGCTCTAGGCAGTACGCGGTAAGATATATTTTCTTTAAGTAATGTTGTCACATACATTGGCGTGCATACTTAATAATCATCCTGAAAATTTGCAGGCTACCTTGACAAACGAACTCTACAACGACGTGACCACCTTTGGACGATCACTGTCGTCAGGACCTCTTCTTCATCACCGTCCTGTCACACAACCCTTCTTGGAACGGATGTAGAACAAAATACGGGCTGTCTACGAGGCTATCACGTGCACCCGGAGAAGCGACGTTGTTCAGCACCAACCACAGCAGCCGCGTCCCTCCATGCACCGACATCAACCACGTCCACGTCTAGCACATCAGCCGACGACCAGGCCACCCCCTCCTGAACAACCTGGCAGTTCATCGTGGCAGCACCCACAACACTATGTTCCCATGTCGAGCTTCGTGTTTTCTCCACAGCCACAGCACCACGGTCCCTCGTCGAGCTTTGTGTTTGAGCCAGAGCAGCCGTCACAGCCAGCAGGTGTGTGTCTTCATATTTATTGTTTTCAATATTAGTTCAGGCGGCATCAGACTTCATGACTTAAAGTTTCGTCGTGCAGGAGCCTATGGATATCATGCGTCTATGTCGGCATCACATGATACGTGGGGGAGTGATCATCATCCCGAGGATCACATACAGGCTCCGATGTCGCAGCACACCCACTGGATGAACATGTTTTCGACCCCTCCACCAGGGCCCACACAGGATACACAACATGACCAGGGAGAGTCTGAGATTGCTCCGCGTCCCATTAGGGCACCTGACAGATGGGGATGGACGCTGATTCCAGATCCGCCTCCCCGCCAGGCCAGACGTCGTCACTGACGCTTCTATCTATCAGTACAGACATTATCATCTATTTATGTGTGAGACTTATGTCTATTCTATGTATGAGACAAATGACTATGTACTTCTGTATGAGACATATGCCTACTCTATTTTAGTACTATGTTATCCGAACTACAACATCATATTTAGATAGAACAGAATGCTTGTACAACAAGACAGTACAAACAACTACATAGAACTACATCTAAATTAAACGGTACGTACGAGTGAACTTACAACATACAACATAAAACTACATGAAGTCATCATCGTCATCCTCCATCGATGCAGAACTCTTGCCCTTCGACGATGAAGAACTCTTACCCTTCGACGATGAAGAAACCTTGCCCTTCGACGATGAAGAAACCTTGCCCTTCGACGATGCAGAAACCTTGCCCTTCGATGATGAAGAACTCTTGCCCTTCGAGTATGCAGAACCCGGAAGCGGCGGCATGAAGATATCACCTTCGTCCTCGCTCTCCTCGGTCCATAAACATGGATTATTTGCTGCAATCCTTCTGAAAGTTTCACTCTTTGGCATTACTACCTTCTCCCACCTTTCATGCAACCTAAGAAGTTCTTTACGTACCTCCTCATAGGTCCTTTCAGCCACCTGCACTCTCGTGGCGGTGAGCCAACTCATTCATTATGGTGTCACTACCGGTGAATTCGTCCCATGAAACTATCCTATTGTCCATCCTGAAATCGGTAGCTAGGCTCAGAAGAGTGCTGCTCATCCCAGGGTGAAAACTACGATCGAAAGGATAATGGGACATCTCAACTACACTACACTGGAATGCTTATCCAACTCCGTCTGAAGGGGTTTTTTATAGGTGGCGAGAAAGAGTTGGCGGAACAAATGGCGGGAAACGGGTGGCAGGATAAAGTTAGCGGGAACATATGGCGGGAAACGCGTGGCGGAAACATATGGCGGGAAAGAGTTGGCGCAACATATGGCGGGAAACGGGTGGCGGAAACATATGGCGGGAAAGCGTTGGCGGGCAAACATATGGCGGGGAAAACGGGTTGCGCGAAAAAACATCATAGTTTTGAAAAACAAATCTGTAATATTGTACGGGGCAAAAAAAAATGTAATATGCATGCACCAGTCGGCCCACAGTAGACCAATTAGTTCGGTCGGCCCACAAGAAGTCGATCGACCTCGTCGACCAACAGTTGGCCGACTGGACTTGAGCTGGCGGCCAACAGGCCACCCGGCCAGCAGCAAGCTGATAGGACGCCAGTCGGCCTGCTGTGGGCCGACGGTGTATTATTTTTGAAAATAATTTTTTGGGCATAATATTTTTGTAAATTAATAAAAAAATGTATTATTTAAAAAAAATTAGCTTCCTTCCACACACACACACGCTAGAGATCGATCGAGGACGTCGTCCTCACCTTGTGGAGTAGTTGTAGTATGCTGCTTCCAGCTTTTGACATCACGCATGCAAATCCATTTGCGCGAAGATTAGATTAGTTGGTGATGGAGCTAATTAGTGGTGGTATGGCCCAGGCAAAAGTAAAGCTGGCGGGGTGAACTATTAGCTAGCTTTTTTTGACTGATGCATTATTAGCTAACTTTGTTGACAGTGTAATGATTAAGTTCGTTTAACCCTCCGTCGAAGGCAAGTTAAGTTAAGTCTTAACCATTCTGGAAGACAGAATAACCCGGATGCACACCGCTGGTTAGATATGCGGATTCCTCCGGCCCTTCAGATTATCCAAAGGTTCACTAGACGTGATTTGCTTGATGCTTTGCATCACTTTACGTCTTTACCAGGGAATGGGATGACACCCTCACAGGAACAGAACATAAGATTAATAACTTTCCTAATCATGACATGGTTCAAGATAGAGGAGTGGTCTTAGTGAGCTAACACAAAGAGAAGAGGAGGAGCAGGTCCCGTAATGATCTACACGATCTTATATTTCTTTACAGTGGGAGTATTAGTTAACAACAAAATGAATTTCACTTTCCTCAACGGATTAAGCATAGCTTTAATGGCTTAGTTTCTTGTGGTGGAATCAACCTATCTGAATTCAAGTGCTACAGCTAGACTTCGTATTGATTTTCATATATTTTCTGGATAGCTTTTTAAAACTATTTTTTAGTGTTATATATGTTTGTCGATTACGAGGTGCCGGATTGACTTCGCCAATCTGTAGATCTGTCGACTTAGTCTCTCAAAGATGCTCACAGGGTGGCATGAGTTCTTAAACTTTTTTTGATCTATTTCAGTTTTTTACGCTATTCTTTGTGCTTGTCAATTACGAGGTGCCTGGGTGACTTTGTCAATCTGAACATTTGTCAGGTTAGTTTTTTGAAGATGCTCATAGAGGCAGTGTGCATGTGCTCATAGAGGTGATTGTGTACGCGTTCGTGTTGTGAGCATACAATTTTCCTCAGGAAAACAATCAACTTTTGGTCATGTATTCATAAAAGGGCGACATGTTGCATTAGATTTTAATTCTCTTGCACATTGCACCATATGTCAACTCTCACCTAATCTAAATATGGTGCTAGCTAGCTTTATTAACAATTACTAGCGATGTAGTACTACATTGTAAGGCATTACAATCAGTGTGGATGATGTGTGGTGCGTAGGGTTCCCAACCCTATAGTCGCGGAGGCCAAAACTTTCCTACACGCCATCGCCGTCGCCTTTGTCCGTCTCCTATCTCTTGTCCGGAGGCCTTGTCGCGGGCAAGAGGAGTGGGGACTCATCTGTCTAATTTTCTTTGGTTTTTTCCTAGCAAAATTGACGAGGTGGTGACGGCGACTGTGAAGGAAATATGCCCTAGAGGCAATAATAAAGTTATTATTTATTTCCTTATATCATGATAAATGTTTATTATTCATGCTAGAATTGTATTAACCGGAAACATAATACATGTGTGAATACATAGACAAACAGATAGTCACTAGTATGCCTCTACTAGACTAGCTCATTAATCGAAGATGGTTATGTTTCCTAACCATAGACATGTGTTGTCATTTGATTAATGGGATCACATCATTAGAAGAATGATGTGATTGACATGACCCATTCCGTTAGCTTAGCACTTGATCGTTTAGTATATTGCTATTGCTTTCTTCATGACCTATACATGTTCCTGTAACTATGAGATTATGCAACTCCGGTTACGGAGGAACACTTTGGGTACTACCAAACGTCACAACGTAACTGGGTGATTATAAAGGAGTACTACAGGTGTCTCCAAAGGTACTTGTTGGGTTGGCGTATTTCGAGATTAGGTTTTGTCACTCCGATTGTCGGAGAGGTATCTCTGGGCCTTCTCGGTGATACACATCACATAAGCCTTGCAAGCATTACAACTAATGAGTTAGTTGTAAGATGATGTATTACGGAACGAGTAAAGAGACTTACCATGAATCTAGATTGAACTAGGTATTGGATACCGACGATCGAATCTCGGGTAAGTAACATACCGATGACAAAAGGAACAACGTATATCGTTATGCGGTTTGACCGATAAAGATCTTCGTAGAATATGTAGGAACCAATATGGGCATCCAGGTTCCGCTATTGGTTATTGACCGAGAATGGTTCTAGGTCATGTCTACATAGTTCTCGAACCCGTAGGGTCCGCACGCTTAACGTTTCGATGACAGTTCATTATGAGTTTATAAGTTTTGATGTACGAAGGTTGTTCGAGTCCCGGATGTGATCACGGACATGACGAGGAGTCTCGAAATGGTCGAGACATAAAGATTGATATATTGAAGCCTACATTTGGACATCGGAAATGTTCCGAGTGAAATCGGAATTTATCGAGTACCGGAGGTTACCGAACCCCCGGAACTATATGGGCCATAGTGGGCCTTGGTGGAAAGGAGAAAGGGCCAGCCCTAGGTGGCGCGCTCCTCCCCTTCCCTAGTCCTACTAGGACTAGGAAAGGTGGCCGCCCCTCTCTCTCTTTCCCCTCCGGTGAATCCTATTCCAACTAGGATTGAGAGGGAATCCTACTCCCGGAGGGAGTAGGACTCCTGGCGCGCCTCCTCTTGGCCGGCCGCCCCTCCCCTTGGCTCCTTTATATCACGGGCGGGGGCACCCTAGAACACACAAGTTGATCTACGGATCGTTCCTTAGCCGTGTCGGTGCCCCCTCCACCATATTCCACTTCGGTCATATCGTCATGAGCTTAGGCGAAGCCTGCGCGGAGAAGTCATATCGTCATGAGCTTAGGCGAAGCCCTGCGTCGGTGGAGCATCATCATCGCCACCATGCCGTCGTCTTGACGGAACTCATCCCGACACTTTGCTGGATCGGAGTCCGGGATCGCCATCGAGCTGAACGTGTGCGTAACTCGGAGGTGCCGTCGCTCGGTGCTTGGATCGGTCGGATCGTGAAGACGTCGACTACATCAACCGCGTTGTTAAAACGCTTCCGCTTTCGGTCTCACGAGGGTACGTGGACGACACTCTCCCTCTCGTTGCTATGCCATCACCATGGTCTTGCGTGTGCGTAGGAAATTTTTTGAAATTACTACGTTCCCCAACAGTGGCATCCGAGCCTGGTTTTATGCGTTGATGTCATATGCACGAGTAGAACACAAGTGAGTTGTGGGCGATATAATTCATACTGCTTACCAGCATGTCATACTTTGGTTCAGCGGTATTGTGAGATGAAGCGGCCCGGACCGACATTACGCATACGCTTACGCGAGACTGGTTTCATCGCTCCGAGCACTAGTTGCTTAAAGGTGACCGGCGGGTGTCTGTTTCTCTCACTTTAGTTGAACCGAGTGTGGCTACGCCCGGTCCTTGCGAAGGTTAAAACAGCACCAACTTGGCAAACTATCGTTGTGGTTTTGATGCGTAGGTAAAAACGGTTCTTGCTCAGCCCGTAGCAGCCACGTAAAACTTGCAACAACAAAGTAGAGGACGTCTAACTTGTTTTTGCAGGGCATGTTGTGATGTGATGTGGTCAAGACGTGATGCTATATTTTATTGTATGAGATGATCATGTTTTGTAACCGAAGTTATCGGCAATCGGCAGGAGCCATATGGTTGTCGCTTTATTGTATGAAATGCAAAGCCATGTAATTGCTTTACTTTATCACTAAGTAGTAGCGATAGTCGAGAAGCAATAGTTGGCGAGACGACAACGATGCTACGATGGAGATCAAGGTGTCGCTACCGGTGACGATGGTGATCATGACGGTGCTTGGCGATGGAGATCACAAGCACAAGATGATGATGACCATATCATATCACTTATATTGATTGCATGTGATGTTTATCCTTTATGCATCTTATCTTGCTTTGATTGACAGTAGCATTATAAGATGATCTCTCACTAAAATTATCAAGAAGTGTTCTCCCAGTATGCACCGCTATGAAAGTTCTTCGTCTTTGAGACACCACGTGATGATCGGGTGTGATAGGCTCTACGCTCAAATACAACGGGTGCAAAACAGTTGCGCACACGGAATACTCAGGTTAAACTTGACGAGCCTAGCATATAACAGATATGGCCTCGAACACGGAGACCGAAGGTCGAGCGTGAATCATATAGTAAATATGATCAACATAGTGATGTTCACCATTGAAACTACTCCATCTCACGTGATGATCGGACATGGTTTAGTTGATTTGGATCACGTAATCACTTAGATGACTAGAGAGATGTCTGTCTAAGTGGGAGGTTTTAATATGATTAATTAAAACTTAAATTTATCATGAACTTAGTACCGATGGTATTTTTGCTTGTCTATGTTTATCGTAGATAGATGGCTCGTCTGTTGTTCCGTTGAATTTTAATGCGTTCCTTGAGAAAGCAAAGTTGAAAGATGATGGTAGCAATTACACGGACTGGGTCCGTAATTTGAGGATTATCCTCATTGCTGCACAGAAGAATTACGCCCCGGAAGCACCGCTGGGTGCCGTGCCTGCTGCAGAGCAACGCCGAAGTTGTGAACGTCTGGCGAGCAAAGCGATGACTACTCGATAGTTCAAGGTGCCATGCTTTACGGCTTAGAACCGGGTCTTCAACGACGTTTTGAACGTCATGGAGCATATGAGATGTTCCAGAGTTGAAGTTAATATTTCAAGCAAATGCCCGGATTGAGAGATATGAAGTCTCCAATAAGTTCTATAGCTGCAAGATGGAGGAGAATAGTTACACAAGTGAACATATACTCAAAATGTCCGGGTATAATAATCACTTGATTCAACCGGGAGTTACTCTTCCGGATGATAGTGTCATTGACAGAATTCTCCAATCACGCCACCAAGCTACAAGAGCTTCGTGATGAACTATAATATGCAAGGGATGACCAAAATAATTCCCGAGCTCTTCGCAATGCTAAAAGTCATGGAGGTAGAAATCAAGAAAGAGCATCAAGTGTTGATGGTCAACAAGACCACTAGTTTCAAGAAAAGGGCAAAGGAAAGAAGAAGGAACTTCAAAAGAACAGCAAGAAAGTTGCTGCTCAAGAGAAGAAACCCAAGTCTGGACCTAAGCCTGAAACCGAGTGTTTTCTTGCAAGCAAACCGGACACCGAAGCGGAACTGCCCCAAGTATTTGGCGGATAAGAAGGATGGCAAGGTGATCAAAGGTATATGTGATATACATGTTATTGATGTGTACCTTACTAATACTCGCAGAGTACTGGTATTTGATACTGGTTCTTGCTAATATTTGCAACTCAAACAGAACTACGGATTGCGAAGATTGGCTAAGGACGAGGTGACGATCGCGCGTGGAAATGGTTCCAAAGTCGATGTGATCGCGGTCGGCACGCTACCTCTACATCTACCATCGGGATTAGTTTTAGACCTAAATAATTGTTATTTGGTGCCGCGTTAAGCATGAACATTATATCTGGATCTTGTTTGATGCAAGACGGTTATTCATTTAAGACAGAGAATAATGGTTGTTCTATTTATATGAATAATATCTTTTATGGTCATGCACCCTTGAAGAGTGGTCTATTTTATTGAATCTCGATAGTAGTACACATATTCATAGTGTTGAAACCAAAAGATGCAGAGTTGATAATGATAATGCAAATTATTTGTGGCACCGCCGCTTGGGTCATATCGGTGTAAAACGCATGAAGAAACTCCATCTTGATGGGCTTCGAATCACTTGATTATGAATCACTTGGTACTTGCGAACCGTGCCTCATGGGCAAGATGACTAAAACGCCGTTCTCCGGAACTATGGAGCGAGCAACTGATTTGTTGGAAATCATACATACCGATGTTTGTGGTCCAATGAATGTCGAGGCACGCAAGCGGGTATCGTTATTTTCTCACCTTCACAGATGATTTGAGCAGATATGGGTATATCTACTTAATGAAATTCAAATCTGAAACATTTGAAAAGTTCAAAGAATTTCAGAGTGAAGTGGAAAATCATCGTAACAAGAAAATAAAATTTCTACGATCGGATCGTGGAGGAGAATATTTGAGTTACGAGTTTGGTTTACATTTGAAACAATGTGGAATAGTTTCGCAACTCACGCCACCCGAACACCACGAGAGAAATGGTGTGTCCGAACGTCAGAATCGTATTTTACTTGATATGGTGCGATCTATGATGTCTCTTACTGATTTACCGCTATCGCTTTGGGGATATGCTTTAGAGACGACCGCATTCACGCTAAATAGGGCACCATCTAAGTCCGTTGAGACGACACCGTATGAACTGTGGTTTGGCAAGAAACCAAAGTTGTCGCTTAAAGTTTGGGGCTGCGATGCTTATGTGAAGAAACTTCAACCAGATAAGCTCGAACCCAAATCGAGAAATGTGTCTTCATAGGATACCCAAAGGAGACTGTTGGGTACACCTTCTATCACAGATCTGAAGGCAAAGTTTTCGTTGCTAAATTCGGATCCTTTCTAGAGAAGGAGTTTCTCTCGAAAGAAGTGAGTGGGAGGAAAGTAGAACTTGATGAGATAATCAGATCTGCTCCCTTATTGGAAGGTAGTTCATCACAAGAAACGGTTCTGTGACAACTACACCAATTAGTGAGGAAACTAATGATGATGATCATGAAGCTTCAGATCAAGTTACTACTGAACTTCGAGGTCAACCAGAGTAAAATACGCACTGAGTGGTACGGTAATCCTATTCGAAGTCATGTTACTTGACCATGGCGAACCTACAAACTATGAAGAAGCGATGGTGAGCCCAGATTCCGCGAAATGGCTGGAAGCCAATAAATCTGAGATGGGATCCATGTATGAAAACAAAGTATGGACTTTGGTTGACTTGCCCGATGATCGGCAAGCCATTGAGAATAAATGGATCTTTAAGAAGAAGACTGACGCCGATGGTAATGTAACTGTCTACAAAGCTCGACTTGTTGCAAAAGGTTTTCGACAAGTTCAAGGGGTTGACTACGATGAGACTTTCTCACCCGTAGCGATGCTTAAGTCTGTCCGAATCATGTTAGCAATTGCCGCATTTTATGATTATGAAATTTGGCAAATGGATGTAAAACTGCATTCTTGAATGGATTTCTAGAAGAAGAGTTGTATATGATGCAACCAGAAGGTTTTGTTGATCCAAAGGGTGCTAACAAAGTGTGCAAGCTCCAACGATCAATTTATGGTCCAGTGCAAGCCTCTCGAGTTGGAATAAACGCTTTGATAGTGTGATCAAAGCATATGGTTTTATATGAGACTTTTGGAGAAGCCTGATTTACAAGAAAGTGAGTGGGAGCTCAGAGCATTTCGATATTGTATGTGGACGACATATTGTTGATTGGAAATGATACAGAATTTCTGATAGCATAAAAGGATACTTGAATAAAAGTTTTCAATGAAAGACCTCGGTGAAGCTGCTTACATATTGGGCATCAAGATCTATAGAGATAGATCAAAACGCTTAATTGACTTTCACAAAGCACATACCTTGATAAAGTTTTGAAGAAGTTCAAAATGGATCAGGCAAAGAAAGGTTTTTACCAGTATTACAAGGTGTAAGATTGAGTCGACTCAATGCCCGACCACAGCAGAAGATAGAGAGAAATGAAAGATGTTCCTATGCTTCAGCCATAGGCTCTATCATGTATGCAATGCTGTGTACCAGACTGACGATGCTTAGCTGTAAGCTTGGCAGGAAGGTACCAAAGTAATCCAGAGTGGATCATCGGACAGCGGTCAAGAACATCCTGAAATACCGAAAAGGACTAAGGATATGTTTCTCGATATGGAGGTGACAAAGAGCTAGTCGTAAATGGTTACGCCGATGCAAGCTTTGACACCGATCCGGATGATTCTAAATCGCAAACCGGATACGTATTTTTATTAAACAGTGGAGCTGTCGGTTGGTGCAGTTCTAAACAAAGCGCCGTGGCGGGATCTACATGTGAAGCGGAGTACATAGCTGCTTGGAAGCAGCAAATGAAGGAGTCTGGATGAAAGAGTTCATTTCCGATCTAGGTGTCATACCTAGTGCATCGGAACCAATGAAGATCTTCGTGATAATCTGGTGCAATTGCATTGGCAAAGGAATCCAGATTTCACAAGAGGACCAAGCATATCAAAAGACGCTTCAATTCCATTCGGGACCAAGTCCAAGTGGGAGACATAGAGATTTGCAAAATACATACGGATCTGAATGTTGCGACCCGCTGACTAAGCCTCTTCCACGAGCAAAACATGATCAGCACCAAGACTCCATGGGTGTTAGAATCATTACTATGTAATCTAGATTATTGACTCTAGTGCAAGTGGGAGATCAAGGAAATATGCCCTAGAGGCAATAATAAAGTTATTATTTATTTCCTTATATCATGATAAATGTTTATTATTCATGCTAGAATTGTATTAACCGGAAACATAATACATGTGTGAATACATAGACAAACAGATAGTCACTAGTATGCCTCTACTAGACTAGCTCATTAATCAAGATGGTTATGTTTCCTAACCATAGACATGTGTTGTCATTTGATTAATGGGATCACATCATTAGAAGAATGATGTGATTGACATGACCCATTCCGTTAGCTTAGCACTTGATCGCTTAGTATATTGCTATTGCTTTCTTCATGACCTATACATGTTCCTGTAACTATGAGATTATGCAACTCCGCTTACGGAGGAACACTTTGGTACTACCAAACGTCACAACGTAATCGGGTGATTATAAAGGAGTACTACAGGTGTCTCCAAAGGTACTTGTTGGGTTGGCGATTTCGAGATTAGGTTTTGTCACTCCGATTGTCGGAGAGGTATCTCTGGGCCTTCTCGGTGATACACATCACATAAGCCTTGCAAGCATTACAACTAATGAGTTAGTTGTAAGATGATGTATTACGAACGAGTAAAGAGACTTACCAAGAACGAGATTGAACTAGGTATTGATACCGACGATCGAATCTCGGGTAAGTAACATACCGATGACAAAAGGAACAACGATATCGTTATGCGGTTTGACCGATAAAGATCTTCGAGAATATGTAGGAACCAATATGGGCATCCAGGTTCCGCTATTGGTTATTGACCGAGAATGGTTCTAGGTCATGTCTACATAGTTCTCGAACCCGTAGGGTCCGCACGCTAACATTTCGATGACAGTTCATTATGAGTTTATAAGTTTTGATGTACCAAGGTTGTTCGAGTCCCGGATGTGATCACGGACATGACGAGGAGTCTCAAATGGTCGAGACATAAAGATTGATATATTGAAGCCTACATTTGGACATCGGAAATGTTCCGAGTGAAATCGGAATTTACGGAGTACCGGAGGTTACCGAACCCCGGAACTATATGGGCCATAGTGGGCCTTGGTGGAAAGGAGAAAGGGCCAGCCCTAGGTGGTCGCAAGGCCTCCTCTTCCCTAGTCCTACTAGGACTAGGAAAGGTGGGCCGCCCTCTCTCTCTTTCCCTCCGTGAATCCTATTCCAACTAGGATTGAGGGGAATCCTACTCCCGGAGGGAGTAGGACTCCTGGCGCGCCTCCTCTTGGCCGGCCGCCCCTCCCCTTGGCTCCTTTATATACGGGGCGGGGCACCCTAGAACACACAAGTTGATCTACGGATCGTTCCTTAGCCGTGTGCGGTGCCCTCCACTATATTCCACTTCGGTCATATCGTCGCGAGCTTAGGCGAAGCCCTGCGCGGAGAAGTCATATCGTCATGAGCTTAGGCGAAGCCCCGCGTCGTGGAGCATCATCATCGCTACCACGCCGTCGGTCGACGGAACTCATCCCCGACACTTTGCTGGATCGAGTCCGGGATCGCCATCGAGCTGAACGTGTGCGAGAACTCGGAGGTGCCGTACGTTCGGTGCTTGGATCGGTCGGATCGTGAAGACGTACGACTACATCAACCGCGTAGTTAAAACGCTTCCGCTTTCGGTCTACGAGGGTACGTGGACAGACACTCTCCCCTCTCGTTGCTATGCCATCACCATGGTCTTGCGTGTGCGTAGGAAATTTTTTGAAATTACTACGTTCCCCAACAGACTGCATGTTAGATAAGGCTTTCCGGTCTCTTCCTACCTCGACGACATTTGATCCATCGCTAACAAAGGACATGTAAGAGTTTGTATCTCTAGATATGTTGGCTCCCTTTAGATCTTGGTAGCTGGTGTGTCTTTTAAGGAGAGCTATCTGCTAACTATTAGTACGGCGACTACGACGTCTTCTTCCATTTTGTTTTGCAGCATGGTTCGATTTGTCCAACCCATTGCAAGCATGTACTGTGCGGGGGTGATATTCTAAATGATGCTACTTCAGTGATTTCTAAATCTTCACTCATAGAGCGAGTGACTATTGGGGCCTTCAAAACCTGCTATGGCGAGGGGCGTTTGCAGGTGTCCCTTTCCTTCACTATTGGTTCAGTGAAAATTTCAATGTCTGACGGTTGGCGTACAGTCAAAGGAAGAAGAAGACTTGTATGATTTTTAATGTAATTTTATTTTTCACTGATCTTTTTGTATTCAATTGTTTGTCCATTGTATTGATTATTGTTTTTCTTAATATTTATAGATATAAGATGCCCTTTGGGTGTCTTTTAAAAACTAGTTACTCGTGATTGGAATAAATTAGTTTGACTCTTTGCAAAAGAAAAAAGTTAAGCCCAACCATTCTGGAAGAAAGAATAACCCGCATTTGTACCACTAGTTAATCTGTGGGTTCGTCCGGCTCTTGAGATAATCCAAAAGTTAACTGAACATGATTTGTAACGTTCCGTATCACTTTACCAGGGAATGAAATGACATCCTAAAAGGATCAGAACAAAAGATAAATAATGGTTGTATCAAGATGTATATAGAGGAGTCCTCTCCAGGAAGAACGGAAAATAAATAGAAGAGGCCGGGGAGGTCCCGTATCTATTTAAGCATATAATGATTCCACTTTGCACTATGTATCTGTAAAGGGGTGACATGTTGCCCTACATTTTAATTTCTTACTACCGTATTGCACTACATTTTAGAAAGCTAATTCCACTTCGCAGCTTTTTAGTGATTTGAGGTGGCTAACATGTGGGGACAACATTTCGTCCAATGTGTGTTGCCCAGTTAGCCAAATCCACAGGTCGCGTATGTTAGCACTCACCTAATCTGTAGTAGATATGATGCTAACTTTGTTAACAGTTGATTATTAAATTAGTTTGACCTTTGCAACTAAAATGAAATTAAGTGCTATTACCATTCTGGAAGAAAGAATAACCGAGGCGCATACCACGGGTAAAATTTGTGGATTCGCCCGGCTCTTGAGATTATCCAAAAGTTAAACATGATATGTTGGATTTCCGCATCACTATCCGAGGGAACGGGATGACACCCTACCAGGAAGAGAACAAAAGACAAATAATTTTTCTAAGCAGGACATGATTCAAGAACGACAAGTCCTCTCCGTATGAAAGAAAAAATAAAGACCAAAGGAGGTATATATCTCTGATATAGCTGAGCATATTATTCATGAGGTCCATATCTCTCCACCTGTCTTCTCAAACGAAAATAAAGTGTCCCGTGTCCGTATACAACAACGATCTCTGTCTTTTCAGATAGTACATTATACGAATGCTGCTAACTATGCTTGCTTGGCGCTTTGGCAGAAAAGATGAATATAGATGATGAGTGCGAAGCGATTCGCCACACGATGATGCTCAATCGCTCAGGGTGGCTACTGGCGATCAAAATACTTACTTGAGGAGAAATCCAGTTGTTTGGTTTCTTGCGTACGTCGAAAGAGCCGGCCGCTGGTAGTGCCCGATCTTTGACAAATCACAGAAGCGTCGCCCTCACGCCGATCCGGCGAAAGCTGCGACTGCGATGCGGCGGCTCGGCGAGCACTCCACGGAGAATAAATGATCACGACATACACATTCGCCTGTCGCGTTGGATCGTCCCGCTGAGCCTACGTACGGCTTATTCCTAGGTCAATACTCAGCAGTGGTGTAGTGTTGGTTTGCAGGATGGATAGACATCGCGGCGCCATTCCGCCCCGTCGTCGGTGTGCTCTCGGTTCGCCGCACGATTTTGACGTGATATATGTGCGGGGTTGAAGCCTGACCACTCTCGACTATCGGGATGCGCGGGCTTTGGTTGGTGATGTGATGCGTAAGCTGTGTGCTGCCAGGAACCGGGTCTTCCGACGAAAGAGAGACGGGGAAAGCCAGGGGCGAGGCCGCATGCATGCCTGAGCGAGAGCGACGGAGCACCGGGATTTGTCCCTGCATGTTCCATGGCGATCGGTGTTGCGCGTCCCGATCTCGGCCCAGGATCGAGTGGCTTCCAGGCGCGCCGACGTGTCGTTCGTGCGCTGTGGATGGCTCTGCTGAAAGTCGTTTATTGTCTCCGTGTTTGCTTAGCAGGCAGTAGTGCGCTCTTAATTTTAGGACCCTAATGGCTTTGGTATGAAGTGGTTGCATGAATAACACGCGTTTTAGTCGCCGGTGATCACGCATGTATTTCGTGGTCCGTTTATACGTCGCCTGCCATGGTAACCGGGTCTAACTAAATGGGCGATCACCAGGCGGCTCTGCGCGCACGAAACTGCAGCTCGCTAGCTTGTGCGCCGACGTCGGGAGCCATCGCAACAGCTTAACTGTCGGTCACTCCGCCGCCTCCACCGACGCGACGCAGACATACCCGCGCCGACGCCATGGAGCGCGGCATGCGCAGGACTCTCGTTGCCCCTCAGCTCGGCTGCACCGGCGCAGGCGCGGCACGGCTGCTCCCTACACACACTTTTTTTTTGAAAAAGCTCCCTACACACACACTTAATCAGCAATAAAGATCCTAGTTTCGCTAGTATTTTCTACCTATTTTTTTGGTTGAACGGAAACCATTCGACTGTTTTTTCTAGTTTCATTAAGAAAATATTGAGACAATCTAGTTTCATCATTTGTCCATTTTGTCAGTAGTGCTTGAGGTCCCACTTTTGGGAGAAACACTTTTTTTAGGTAATTGTGAGAAACACTTGACGTCCCACTTACGAGGCTCAATATCAAGTGTATATCGAAGGCCTATTTGTAGTCCATCAGTAAGGCCCTTTTGGACACAGAAAAGCAGGACTAAAAGAAAGTTCCAGATAAAAAATGAAACTGCATGCATAAGAACGAGAGCATATTTTTCCCAGCCCCTGTGTCGTCTCTCTGTGGGCGACCTGGGCAAAACCCTAGCCAACAGGGCAACTCCCCCTCCCCTTGCCGTCGCCGGCAAGCCCCGCTGGGCAAAGCCCGCGTGGCCGCGGCGGCCGCAAGGCCTCTTACTTTTGTCCCTTTGGCAAGGACAAGCAGCGCGGGACGTGCTGGTGGAGGCTGTAGCGGTGGTGTCGGCAGATGACAGTGGGCCCTCCTTCAAGCGTGTACTCGTCCGCCTTATTGGAGCAGCAGTGTCGTACAACGTCCTCGCTGGAGAGGAGGTTTCAGGCAGGCCAGTTTTGTTGGATTGCGCGTTCCGGCAAAACCTTTAAGGTTCGAACTCTAGGGGGCGCACTCCTTCCCCATAGCTCACTCACTCACCACGATCTCAAAGCTCAGCTCGTCGAACTCGGAGAACAAGGGACACAAGAGTTTATACTGGTTCGGGCCACCGATGTGGTGTAATACCCTACTCCAGTGTGGTGTGGTGGATTGCCTTGTAGGCTGAGGATGAACAAGTACAAGGGAAGAATAGCTTCCTGAGGAGAGGTGTTCTTAAGCTCAGTGAGCTTGTGCGTGCGAGGGTGGAATGGATATGATCCAAAGTCCGTCCTTTCCTATGGTGGTGGCTAGTCCTATTTATAGAGGCCCCGGTCCTCTTCCCAAATGTTACGCGGGAAGGGATCCCACAACGGCCAATTTGAAGGGGGACAGCTAGCACTAGTAAAAAAAACCCATTTGTCCCGGTTGGTAAGAGCCTTTTGTCCCAGTTTTTGAACTGGGACTAAAGGGTCGTTACTAACGCCCTAGACCTATAGTCCCGGTTCTTACACGAACCGGGACAGATGGGCCTCCACGTGGACGGTGCGCCGAGCCCAGGCAGGAGGGCCTTTGGTCCCGGTTGGTGGCACCAACCGGGACCAAAAGGCTTCCACGCGTCAGCATTTCAGGGGCTGGAGTTTTTTTAAAGGGGAGGGGGTGTTGGTGGTTTTGGGGGGTTAATTTAGGTGTTTCATATATTGTGTTAGCTAGCTAATTAATAAAGAGAAGTGTCCTCTCTTATGTCCGTGCTTGATCGATGCTACGTACTATACATAAAGAGGCCCTCGACACGCTAGCTAGTAAGAAAATGAAGGAAACCATTAAGTACAGAAGTTCGTCATGCATACCGAGAGAAGTGATCGACCTCTCCTTCTCCGAGAGATTGGTCGAACAACAAGTTTTCGTATTATCTATCCGACGCTACTGGCTACATACATATACAATATGTAAGATCTCTTACAATCCCCTAGCATTTGAAAACAACTTCCACATGGTATTCTCCGGCATCATTGATGACGTGGTCAAGAAAGAATCCCACCAATTCCTCTTGAATTGCTTTCATGCGATCTTGTGGTAGGAGTTCATTCCGCATCTGCCACGTCTAATTTGAAGAAGGGGGTTAATACATATATATGAATGAAACTCAACAAAAATGATGGTGTAATAAAATGAAATTGTGAATATTATTGCTTACGCACTTCATATTGTCTTTTAGAGTAGCCCCGCTTATTTTTCAAAGTCGCGTTGTAGATGAACTCGCACATGTAGTATCCACAATAATCATTCCCTTGTTCCTGCCACAAGCATTTTACGAGAAATAGAGGTCAATCAAACTGATAATGAAGCATTATAAATGGCATTGATGAAAGTATAGCTATAGAATCAACGGAAGATGCGCGCAACTAGCTAGCTAGTAGTACTTACTTTCGGGTATGTATATCGCAGCTCCTTCGGCAGTCCCGGAGCTTCTGCGGTGAATTGTTTCCAAACCCTGCAAGACAAAGAAAATAATTATTATTACTTGAGATATCAGGAAATGAACAAAAAGTTTCCGATATAGTGCGATAATGATCGATTGAACTTACTTGTTGAGCATTTTAGTCATGTCCGCATAGGTTTCGGGATCTTTTCTTCTCGAGTCTAAGACGGTTACTAGTCCCCGCTCAAGCTTAATCTCTAGAAGAACATAGTGGAAGCTGCGCACGCATGCATAACTCATCAATTACATTACTATAACCTCGCTCGAGTAATAATGGAAACCGAATATGCACACGACAGTAACACTCACTCGAAGTTGTAAGGAAAGAGTATTAAATCTTTGTTTTGATTTTTGATCAACGATTGTAGCAAGTAGGCCTCGGCCTCTTCGGCGTCCTTTGTAACCAGAAATACATCTATGATATTTGTGTTAATGAACCCAATATCATACATTTCTGCTTTTCTGCACTCGACGATCTTCAATCTGTATAATATAGTGAGGATAATTAATTATAAATACATGCAATGAAAGAGCTGAGCTATATATAGAGACTTAATGACAGAAATAGTACTTACAGACAGTAGCAAAAGACCGTTAATTTATCGAGGGCCTTTTGATTGAAGAACTCGAAGAACTCCTCAAATGGAACAGGCAACAGATCAGTTCCAACGAGGTCGTGCTCCTCTTTAATTCTCAGATACAAAGTATTCGTCCCCCTAGACTCTCTGCAGGTTTTCATGTACCAATTATGGAATCTTCGCATCATCGTTGTTAGAGATTTTTCATCTTTGACGAGAGGCTTCCCGTACTCGTATCTGTGTTCGCCCACCTCCAAGAAATCAAAATGTACATCGTTGGGCAGGTAATCTTCAAGATTGCTATAACCGGGCACCATCCCCGGAGCATTAGCGACGATGTCGCTAGACACATTGAGCGGGGGACACGATTGCTTTGCTTGTTCGCCGAGCTGGGCAATTTTTTTCCCAGCTGCTCGTTCTTTTAACCTTTGATCACTGACAATACTTCCCGACCGCTCCGCTTAGAGATATGCCTTTTCAGTAATGCGCTCATAGTTGGTTTTCGGCGGAGACTTTGGTGGTTTCCTCAGGGCATCGATAGTGCGCTTTGCTTTCACCGGATCTACCTTCTCCTCTGGAGGTGGATGTCTCTTTGCTTTCAACCCTTCAAAGAAGTCCTTCACTTCGGTCCGCACGATCTTCGCGTTTTCCTCCTCGGTCCTCTCGTACGGTAACTTCTCTAGAGGCTTGAGAGGTGGATCAGATTCAGATTGCCTCCCACCTCTGGCTATACTGCTAGACGCCGGAGCAGACGGAGCGGCTGCGGCTGTCTTCTTTCGTGCTTGCTTACGAGGCGGAGGAGAAGGACTAAGACGCGCCGGAGCAGCTGGGGCGGCGGCTGGTCTCTTCCGTCCTTGCTGGTGAGGCGGAGAAGGAGGAGGCTGCTGGCTGCTCGGGCGCGCCGGCGCAGGCGGAGAAGGAGGCGGAGTGCCGCCTCACGCCGGAGAAGGAGGCTGAGTGCCCTGATCGTCACTCGCCGGAGCAGGAGGCGGTGGAGGAGGCGGAGTGCCCTGACTCGCCGGAGGAGGAGGAGGAGGCGGAGGCGTCCAGTTCGGAAGGTTGATGACCTCCTTCTGCCATAGGCATGGAGTCTTCAGAGTAGAACCCAGCCGAGTCTCTCCTTCACCGTAGGGTGGTCAAGCCGAGATCCTCAAATCCCTCGTTATTTCGGCCCACCGTCACCTTAGCATATCCTTCGAATCGGACGACAAATAAAAAGTTGCGCCGGATTCGTAAGGTCGAACAGAGCCGATAGTCGCTTTGACTTTTAAGTTCTGCCATTGCGCCATAAGGTGGCAATTTTGAGACTCGTGATAGCATCCACGGGTAGCTAGCGTGAGCCGCCAAGACATGCTCCGCTGAAGTAGCTCGGTGGAAGCCACACCGCTTCTCCACCGAGATGGCGGGGTAGCTTTGGGGAAGCTTTGGCAGTTCGCTTGCTGCGATTTGCTTCTCGCCCTCTATCGCTTGTACCTTTGCGTGCAGCGCCGCAGCTTGGGTCTGCTGCACTTTCTTCCTCCTCTCCGGCATTTGTAACCGCCTGCTCGAAACCCAACATTCCACGGAACGGAGCTCGGCGTGCCTCGTGTCCGCCCGTGGTGCTCGAGATTCCCGAGGGCCATTGTGAGCTCGCTGTTCTCTCTGTCTCGAACGAACGCCCTTCCTCGCGCCGCATCGATATAGTGTCAAGCCTCTTGACCGGTATTTTCATTTGCTCGTCTGTCCAAAGGCACTTCCACGATACAGGGTCCAAGGTTCCGCCAGCCCGAAGAACTAAGTCCGAACGGTCGCCGATTTATTATCTCTGGTTCGATCCCTTTATCAAGCAGATCATTCTCAGCCTTGGCCCACTTAGGCCGGGCTTTGAGGTAGCCACCTGACCCCGTGCGATGGCGAAGCTTCTTCTTCGCAGCATTTTGCTTGTTTGTCGCCGACATCTTCTTACTATTTTCTGATGTCTTGTGGGCCACAAATGCGGGCCAGTGATATCTGATATTCTCATATTTGCCGATGAATTCTGGTGTCTCTTTTTTGTCGACAAACTTTTTCAGCTCATTCTTCCACCTCCTGAATAGGTCTGCCATCTTCTTAAGAGCATGAGACTTGATTAATTGCTCTTTAACTGGATTCTCCGGATCCTCCTCTGGCGGTAGGGTGAAATTTTCCTTCAGCTCAGTCCAAAGATCATCTTTCTGCATATCATTGACATAAGACACCTCAGGGTCTTTGTTCTTAGGCTTATACCATTGGTGGATGCTGACCGGGATCTTGTCTCAAACAAGAACCCCGCACTGAGCAGCAAATGCTTCCTTTGTCCGGATGGGTTCAATCGGTTGGCCGTCGCGCGCGATTGCTGTGATCTCAAACCTTTCATCCGAGCGCAACTTTTTCTTCGTGCCTCGTCTCTTTACCGAAGTTGTGCTCGATCCGGAGGGCTAGAAAAAAGAAGAAAGACAAGAGTTAATTAATATGTGTACATATACCAAAACAATGAATGCATCAATTAGCTAGTCAGCATAAGATTAACTAATATATATACCTGGCCGGACTCGGTTCGGTCACCGGAGCCGTCATCACGTTCTCCTTCTTGCACCGTCATTGGGTCACCGGAGCCATCATAATCATGTCTTTCCTCCTCCACCAACCGGGACTAATGGTGGTGGGCCAGGAGCCAGGCCCATTGGTCCCGGTTCGTCCCACCAAACGGAACCAAAAGGTCCAGACGAACCGGGACCAATGGCCCACGTGGCCCGGCCGGCCCCCTGGGCTCACGAACCGGGACCAATGCCCCCATGGGTCCCGGTTCTGGACTGAACCGGGACTAATGGGCTGACCCGGCCTGAACCAAAGCCCTCTTTTCTACTAGTGTAGTGCAAGCTATTCTGACAAAAGGTGGTCTTCTCCGGCTAAAAGGCTCTGGTGGTGACGCCGTCGTGGGCTCCATGATGACCTCCGCCCTGCCGTCCTGCTGGTCTTGGTCGTCATGGCTCACATCACGGGAACTTCACGAGGTGCCCTTCGCCTTGATCTTTCCGCTCCTCGCGAGCCAGCCTAGTGAGGCTGCCTCTGAGGAGGTCTTGTGTCATCCGCCTCGCGAGGCTTGGCCCCTCGCGAGGGTCTTGAGTGCTTGCTGGTGAAGATGGGCTGCACCAGGCCGCTAGAGGAGCCACGCGATGGGCTGCAGGCAGGCAAGTCTGGGGACCCCCGTTCCAAGAACGCCGACAGTAGCCCCCGGGCCCAAGGCGCGCTCGGACTTGGCTTCCAGGCGAAGCCAAGGGGCAAGTGTGGAGCGCCGCGCCCCCAACCACCTCCGGCCTTGATTGACGCGTGGCGACTGACGGGGCGTGGGCGTCTCCGCTTCCCCATGCACTGCCCAATTTGATGAGTCACTGGTGCATGCAGAAGAAACCATCATTACCTGTGATCGTGGGGGTCGTCGGTTGGCCTTCTCCTGCTATAAATGGGGAGGGGGCGGAGCCCCCGTCTCCCATCTCCTCCCGTTCCGCTTGCTTCTTCTTCCTTACTTCACTGCTAGCAGCGACATCCATGGCGCCGATGAAGAGGTTCTCTGCCGCGGAGAAAGGAAAGGCTCGCCAAGAGGGGCCAGACTCTCCTCCGCCCAAGAGGGGCGCAGTCGCCCTCGTAAGCACGCAGCGACCCCTGCTGTGGTTCCCCGCGGGCGAGGGCGAGTCTATTTGGGGTCTGGTGCCGCTCAGGGCATCGATGCGGCGCTTCTCCTCCTGGTGGGAGTCGCTTGAGGCGCGGCTGCCTTGTTGATGAAGGGAGTGTTGCCGGATTTTGTTGTGTGGTCAGATAATCCGACCAGCACCCGGCACCAGCTTCCACGCTTCTTTGCCGGATAGCTGGCGGCTTTGGTTCCCGGCAGCCTCTGGCTGCAGGCGGACGGCTGCTGCATCAAGGCCTTGTGGGTCGCGGTGGAGATTTCTGTCGCGGGCAACATAGCCCTGGCCGCGGCTGGCAGATGTTCGCCCGCGCGCGCGGCTTGGGCAGGCGGTGCACCCTCCACTTTAAGTACGACGGTGCCGTGCGCGTCTTCGCGAGGGTGTTCGGGGAAGACGGCCGCCGCAGGGTGCTGCCCAGAGGAAAGCGACGGTGGCGAAGTGCTCGGCCTTGGCGACGGCCGCGACGAGGACGAGGGCGAGCCCACCCTTGGTGATGGCCGTGCCTCTTCCAGCAGCAGCGGCTCCTCCTCCGGCGAAGGCTCCAGCAGCGGCGGCTATGACCAGCCGCCCCGTCGCCATGCTCGCTTTGAGGGCGGAGGTGGGTCATCCCGCCGTCGCGCCCCTGTGAAGCGCGAAGAGGACTCTGGCTGAGTTGGAGGGAGCGCTGGGGACTGATTCTCAGGAGTAGCCTGATACTACCATTTTGCATCATGCTTTTATATCGTTATTTAGTGCATTATGGGCTGTTACTACACATTATGTCACAATACTTATGCCTATTCTCTCTTATTTTACAAGGTTTACATAAGGAGGGAGAATGCCGGCAGTTGGAATTCTAGGCTGGAAAATGAGCAAATATTAGAGACCTATTCTGCACAACTCCAAAAGTCCTGAAACAACACGAAAGTTGTTTTTGGAAATAATAAAAAATACTGAGCGGAAGAAATACCAGAGGGGGCCCACACCCTGGCCACGAGAGTGGGGGGCGCGCCCTACCCCCCTTGGTGTGCCCCTACCTCGTGGGCCCCCTGTTGGCCCTCCGGTGCCCATCTTCTGCTATATGAAGTCTTTCGTCCGAAGAAAAATCATAAGCAAGCTTTGGATTTAGACTCCGCCACACGAGGCGGAACCTTGGCGGAACTAATCTAGGGCTCCAGTGAGCTGTTCTGCGGGGACACTTCCTCCGAGAGGGGAAATCATCGCCATCGTCATCACCAACACTCCTCTCATCGGGAGGGGGCCAATCTCCATCAACATCTTCACCAGCACCATCTCCTGTCAAACCCTAGTTCATCTCTTGTATCCAATTCTTGTCTCTAAGTCTGGGATTGGTACTTGTAAGTTGCTAGTAGTGTTGATTACTCCTTGTAGTTGATGCTAGTTGGTTTATTTGGTGGAAGATCATATGTTCAGATACTTTATGCATATTAATACTCCTCTGATTATGAACATGAATATGCTTTGTGAGTAGTTACGTTTGTTCCTGAGGACATGGGAGAAGTCTTGCTATTAGTAGTCATGTGAATTTGGTATTCGTTCGATATTTTGATGAGATGTATGTTGTATTTCCTCTAGTGGTGTTATGTGAACGTCGACTACATGACACTTCACCATTATTTGGGCCTAGAGGAAGGTATTGGGAAGTAATAAGTAGATGATGGGTTGCTAGAGTGACAGAAGCTTAAACCCTAGTTTATGCGTTGCTTCGTAAGGGGCTGATTTGGATCCATATGTTTCATGCTATGGTTAGGTTTACCTTAATACTTCTTTCATAGTTGCGGATGCTTGAAATAGGAGTTAATCATAAGTGGGATGTTTGTCCAAGTAAGGGCAACACCCAAGCACCGGTCCACCCACATATCAAATTATCAAAGTACCGAACGTGAATCATATGAACGTGATGAAAACTAGCTTGACGATAATTCCCATGTGTCCTCGGGAGGGCTTTTCTCCATATAAGAAATTGTCTAGGATTGTCCTTTGCTAAAAAAAGGATTGGGCCACCTTGCTGCACTTTATTTACTTTTGTTACTTGTTGCTCGCTACAAATTATCTTATCACAAAACTATCTGTTACCTATAATTTCAGTGCTTGCAGAGAATACCTTGCTGAAAACCGCTTATCATTTCCTTCTGCTCCTTGTTGGGTTCGACACTCTTACTTATCGAAGGACTACGATAGATCCCCCATACTTGTGGGTCATCGAGACTCTTTTCTAGCGCCGTTGCCGGGGAGTGAAGCGCCTTTGGTAAGGAAAAATTTATATAGTGTGCTGAAATTTACTGTCACTTGTTACCATGGAAAGTAATCCTCTGAGGAGCTTGTTCGGGGTATCTTCACCCCGACCAGTAGAGCAAAGAGTTGCTCATCAACCTACTGAACCTACTGAAAATGAAAATGTCTACTTTGAAATTCCTTCGGGTATGGTAGAAAAACTGCTAGCTAATCCTTTTGCAGATGATGGAACATTACATCCTGATGAGCACCTAATATATGTGGATGAAGTTTATGGATTATTTAAGCTTGCAGGTATGCCCGATGATGTTATCAAGAAGAAGGTCTTCCCTTTATCTTTGAAGGGAGATCATTGACATGGTATAGGCTATGTGATGATATGGGATCATGGAACTACAAACAATTGAAACTGGAATTTCATCAGAAGTTTTATCCTATGCATCTTGTTCATTGTGATCGCAATTATATATATAATTTTTGGCCTCGCGAAGGAGAAAGCATCGCTCAAGCTTGGGGGAGGCTTAAATCAATGTTATATTCATGCCCCAATCATGAGCTCTCAAGAGAAATGATTATTCAAAAAATTTATGCTCGACTTTCTGATAACAATCGCACCATGCTCGATACTTCTTGTGCTGGCTCTTTTATGATGAAGACTATTGAATTCAAATGGGATTTATTGGAAAGAATTAAACACAACTCTGAAGATTGGGATCTCGACGAAGGTAAGGAGTCAGGTATGACACCTAAGTTTGATTGTGTTAAACCTTTTATGAATACCGATGTTTTCCGTAAATTTAGCACTAAATATGGACTTGACTCTGAGATAGTAGCTTCTTTTTGTGAATCTTTTGCTACTCATGTTGATCTCCCTAAGGAGAAGTGGTTTAAATATCATCCTCCCATACAAGTAAAAGTAGCTGCACCTATTAAAGTTGAAGAAAAGACTATCACTTATAATGATCCTATTGTTCCTACTGCTTATGTTGAGAAACCACCTTTTCCTGTTAGGATAAAGGATCATGCTAAAGCTTCAACTATGGTTCATAAAAGCAATATTAGAACTTATACACCTCGTGAGCAAGTTAAAGTTGAACCTAATATTGCTATTGTTAAAGATCTCTTGGCTGATAATATTGATGGGCATGTTATTTATTTTTGTAATGAGACTGCTAGAATTGCTAAACCTTGTGCTAAAGATAAACATAAACCTGTGGTAGGCATGCATGTTATTTCTGTTAAAATAAGAGATCATTGTTATCATGGCTTGTGTGATATGGGTGCTAGTGCTAGTGCAATACCTATTGGCTTATACAAAGAAATTATGCATGATATTGCACCTGCTGAGTTAGAAGATATTGATGTCACAATTAAACTTGCCAATAGAGATACTATTTCACCAATTGGGATTGTAAGAGATGTTGAAGTCTTATGTGGGAAAACTAAATATCCGGTTGATTTTCTCGTTCTTGGTTCCCCACAAGATAGCTTTTGTCCCATTATATTTGGTAGACCCTTCTTAAACACTGTTAATGCTAGGATAGACTACGAAAAGGATGTTGTTACTATTGGTTTAGGTGATATGTCTCATGAGTTCAACTTCTCTAAATTTCATAGACAACACCGTGAAGAGGAATTGCCTAGTAAAGATGAAATTATTGGTCCTGCTTCTATTGCCGTACCTCCTAGTGATCCTTTAGAACAATATCTGCTAGACCATGAAAATGATATGTTTATGAATGAAAGAAGGGAAATAGATGAAGTGTTCTTTAAACAGGGACCTATTCTGAAACACAACTTGCTTGTTGAAATCTTAGGGGATCGTCCTCCACCCAAGGGTGACCCCGTGTTTGAGATTAAACCATTGCCTGATACTCTTAAATATGCTTACCTTGATGAAAATAAGATATATCCTGTTATTATTAGTGCTAACCTTTCAGAGAAGGAGGACGAAAAATTATTGAAAAATCTGAAGAAGCACCGTGCTGCTATTGGATATACTCTTGATGATCTTAAGGGCATTAGTCCCACTATATGTCAACACAAAATAAATTTGGAGAAAGATGTCGAACCAGTTATTGATCATCAACGACGGCTAAATCCTAAAATGAAAGAAGTGGTAAGAAAGGAAATATTAAAGCTCTTTGAGGCAGGTATAATTTATCCCGTTGCTGATATCAGTGGGTAAGTCATGTCCATTGTGTTCCTAAGAAGTGAGGTATTACTGTTGTTCCTAATGATAAAGATGAATTGATTCCGCAAAGAATTATTATAGTTTATAGGATGGTAATTGATTTCCACAAATTAAATAAAGCTACTAAAAAAGATCATTACCCCTTGCCTGCTAGAAAGATTATCCAAACAAACACATTTTTGCTTTCTAGATGGTTATTCTGGTTTCTCTCAAATACCCGTGTCAGCCGATGATCAAGCTAAAACCACATTTACTTGCCCTTTCGGTACTTTTGCTTATAGACGTATGCCTTTTGGTTTATGTAATGCACCTGCTACCTTTCAAAGATGCATGATGGCTATATTCTCTGATTTTTGTGAAAATATTTGCAAGGTTTTCATGGACGATTTCTCCATCTATGGATCCTCTTTCGATGATTGCTTGAGCAACCTTGATCGAGTTTTGCGGAGATGTGAAGAAACTAACCTTGTCTTGAATTGGGAGAAGTGCCACTTTATGGTTAATGAAGGTATTGTCTTGGGGCATAAAATTTCTGAAAGAGGTATTGAAGTTGATAAAGCTAAATTTGATGCTATTGAAAAGATGCCATGCCCCAAGGACATCAAAGGTATAAGAAGTTTCCTTGGTCACGCCAGATTTTATAGGAGGTTCATTAAGGACTTCTCAAAAATTTCTCGGCCTCTGACTAATATATTACAAAAAGATATAATATTTGTCTTCGATGATGATTGTGTAGAAGCATTTGAAATACTTAAGAAAGCATTGATCTCTGCACCTATTGTTCAGCCACCTGATTGGAATTTACCCTTTGAAATTATGTGCGATGCTAGTGATTATGCTGTAGGTGCTGTTCCTGGGCAAAGAGTTGATAAGAAATTAAATGTTATTCAATATGCTAGTAAAACTCTAGACAATGCCCATAGAAATTATGCTACTACTGAAAAAGAATTCTTAGCAGTTGTATTTGTTTGTGATAAGTTCAGAAATTATATTGTTAATTCTAAAGTAACTATTCACACTGATCACACTGCTATTAAATATCTTATGGAAAAGAAAGATGCTAAACCTAGACTTATTAGATGGGTTCTCTTGCTAAAAGAATTTGATTTGCATATTATTGATAGAAAGGGAGCTGAGAACCCCATTGCAGACAACTTGTCTAGGTTAGAAAATGTTTTTGATGACCCACTACCTATTGATGGTAGCTTTCCTGATGAACAATTAAATGCCATAAATGCTTCTCGTACTGCTCCATGGTATGCTGATTATG
The DNA here is from genome assembly GCA_021605205.1 of Aegilops longissima. Taxonomy (NCBI): domain Eukaryota; kingdom Viridiplantae; phylum Streptophyta; class Magnoliopsida; order Poales; family Poaceae; genus Aegilops; species Aegilops longissima. Next base: position 635,073,047 of record CM038682.1, read on the forward strand.
CTAATTACATTGTTGCTAAATTTATACCACCTAGTTTCACATACCAGCAAAAGAAAAAGTTTTTCTATGATTTGAGACATTACTTTTGGGATGACTGTGGCACCCCGGCTCAGAGCGATCGGTTTACCATGCATTGCCAGCCTAGAGACCATGTCTTCTGGGAACACACAACATCTTGGTATAGAAAACAACCGCATTATTGATGCTAGCGGATCAGAGTTTATATTACAACCAATGTCGAGGCCAAGCAGCACACCCGGTGCGGCTGAACAATATGTACATTATTTAGTGAACATAAAGGGGGCCTCGATCACAACAACAACGCGGCAGCGGAACTAAGTCGAAGCGGAAACTCCATAGCACAGGGACACCGATGTGGGCACGATCTAGACTCGAGCAGCGCTCCTTTCCAACGAGACTTTCCTGAAATCTGGCATGACACGCCAGGTCAGTACATTGAATGTACTTGCAATCTCACAACAGGCACAATCATAATGGCAAACAATATCATGATAATTAACCAATTAATAATAATGCAACACTATATGTCCAACATGCTGTGATCATGCTCGAACGTCCCTCGGGATGAACTTACCAACTGTGATCATTTTGGGATCACAAACAAACCACCATCATGGTCTTGACAAGAGTAACTCGTGATCCTTATGGCGATCACAGCCACGACCAATATTTGGTCTTGAACATCTCGATGGCCTTCCAGCCATCATCAATAGTGCAAAGTTCATAACTTAGTGTGCAGATTTTATTTAACGTTGACTCATGGTGGGACCTACTACGAGGTGTCCGTGACCGTGGACTCGGCTATCGATAGATTATACACTCTGCAGAGGTAGCACACTGTACCCACACCACGGAACCCATGGCCTCGCACTCCCATCGGGTGGACCAACGTCATTCCGACAAAACCCTTCCATTGCCATGACACTCTCATGGCCACTCTGACTCAATCCCCAACGGGCTAGTCCTGGGTGGCCCCGTGTCTACCAAAGACACAACGACCACCGTCGTGGCCAAAAGATCCCACTCGGGGACCCGGTACCATAATCTCAACAACGGGCACACAAGGTTATGCCCGCTTACCGGGCCAGGGTAAGCATGCCATAACCTTCCCTAGTTGGAGGCAGCGACCAGTGCCAATGTCAATGGACCGAATCATGGCCTTCCCACAAGGCAAATGTGGTTGCACTGGGAAAAAATTGATTCAGCGGCACCATGACCCAGTCAACGATATATTCAAGTTGAGTTATGTTCAGGTTCAACTTAAAATGAAAATGACCGGTGTCATAGCATGCCATGAAATGCAGAACTACACATGCATCACTTATTAACGAAAATGCCCGATGTCAACCATATTCAGACTAAGCATAAACATCAACAACTTATTTTACTTTGCTGGTCAGGGTAACTCACATTTTAACCAAAATATTTTGCAGCAAGTTTTATTATTTTCTCATGAAAGAAAATAACTTCGATTACTTTCTCATATGCATAGCAAAAATTATACCACAAACAAATCCTATTTTCTTTACCAACCAAGTGAGGTTCAAACATTCTGTAAGTCAAGTAACATGGCTAAACAAGTACTTAACAGAATATTTTCTAACAAATTTTTCTATTTTATTTATGCAATAACATAACTTTAAATAATTACTAACATGCATAACAAAATTATTTCTATCATCACCACAAATAGATCTTACCTTTGCTTTACCAACTAAGCTAGTTTCCACATTCTGTAAATCAAGCACATTAACTAACAAGCTCTTAACAGAATACAAATAACACAATAGTTATTTAAATGCATGGATTAATCATTTCATTCAAGTAAGAAAATCATAAATATTGAAATGGCACCATTAAAATGTTGCTATGGCTTGCCTTAGTGCAGATGAGGTTCACAAGCCTTCTGGTGATCATCAAGACAAGCCTCACCCTCTGAAAATAATTTTAAACACAAAAAGAAAATATCAAGAACACTTCTGAAAATCACCAGAAATCCTAAACAGCTCAGAAAAATCTCATCTTTGGTGAGCTGCTAGATTTCTTTGCAAAGAACAAGATGCAAAAAGAATCAATTCATTTGGACTTATTGTTGAGGAGTTATGGCTGTTTCAAGTGTTCTGTAAATTCAAATGAATTTGAATAAAAATAAACAGACTGGGGGAGGTGACGTCAAGGCGTAAAGCCTGGGCGCCACCACTGCACGCTTCACGCCACAGAGAGTGGCTGACTAGCGGGCCCCGCTAGTCAGGTGAGAAGGAGGGGGAGAAGGAAACATAGGGAGTCGCAGCTCCGCCGGAGCTCTCATCGGCGATGAGTGCTCCTTGGCAAAAACAAGAGGGAGGGATCGAGAGAGGGGGTTGAGGCGCACCTGCCCGTACCCGTAGCGTAGCTAGGGGCGGTCGGACGGCGTCGGAATCTTCCTAGCAAGCGTAGGCAGAACGCGGTGGTCACCGGAGATGAGGAGGACGGCGAGCAGAGGCTACTCCAGGGGCTCCAGAGGGACGGGATGGCTTCATCGAAGAGAGGCGGAGGCCCTGGAAGGATCGCCCTGGCCTGGGAGGGGCTGGAGCTACCACGGCGACCAGATGGGATCGCCGGCGAGCTCGAGCTCGAGGATGGCGGCCCGCGGCCTGCCCCGCCGGACTACGTCTTCCTACTCGCTTGTGGGGTGTGTGGGAGTGCTGGATGGTGCTCGAGGAGGCGGGGGGCGGCTCCATTTATAGGCGAGCAGAGAGGGGGGTTCGGGCTCCGTCGGTGGACACCTGTCCACGGCGCCCGGCGACGAGCGGCGTCAGTGAGAGGGGGAGAAGGCGACGCAACTCACGCGGCAACTGTTGGCGAATGGGGACGGCAACAGGAACGAGGAGAAGGCGATAATCACAGTGCGCACCGCACTGTTGGGTTGGTCGGACCGTGCCCATGCTCGCTGCGGCGAGCTCCGGCATCGGCGAGCGCCAGGGAGGAGTAAATGGTGTTGAGACGATGATGGTGGCGATGTTTGGCATGCTTAGGCAGGCGGGGAAGCGAGCACGCGAGCAACATAGGCTCGGGCGCGTCGCAGAGCGCGTCGGCTGCATGCCAACACGCCTGGACGAACGCGATCTCTGCGTGAACTATGACCTCATGCCGACCTAAGCCCAAACTTCATGTCTGGCATGTTTTTCGTGGTAGTTTTGAATGGTACCACGCTTTGGTTTGGATCCAGGTGCAGTAGAGAAGTTTTTACATGCCAAGTAAGTTTCTGGTCAGTAACTTTGAGTAGTTACTGTGGTCAAATGGCTAGGAGTTGGAGGCTGTGCTTTGGAGGTTAGCCATGATCTACTAAGGTGAAAATGCACAAGAAAACCCAGGCACAATGGAGCAAGTAAAATGGTAGTTGCTGTAGAAACCACCATTTCTGTCCATAACAGAAAATATTTTCTGTAGCAAAAATATTCCAAAAAGTGATGAAATATTTTTGCTCAGGAAGGTGCCCTAGGGTTCAAAGAATATTTGCGAATTTTTCCAGATTTTTCTAGGCCATAAAAATTGGGGTTGCTTTGGAGCATATTGAGCTAGCTAGGGTTTTCGGAAGAAAAATGAATATTTTTCATTTAAGAAAAATATTACAAAGATTATTTTGGGGTGGATCAGAAGGGGAATGATTATTAGGGAGGGAAATGAAGCACTTGGGTGAAAGCCAAGGGGACCCAAGTTTTTAAGTCCATATGAAAAGATTCAAAAACCCAAATTTCAAAATGACTTCAAATGAAAATCAAGCAAATGAGAGAGGGCAAAAACCAGGCTGTCACAAACCTCCCCCACTTAGAATGAATCTCGTCCTCGAGATTCGGTTGCTTGGGAAAACCACTTTGGATAATGTGACTGTAGAAATTCTTCCTGCTCCTAAGTTGATTCTGACTCTGTGTGATGCTCCCACTGAACTTTATAAAATTTCCTTACTTTACTGCGAGTGACCCTTTCCATCTGATCCAAAATTATAAACGGTCTCTCTTCATAAGTTAAATCATTTGCCAACTCTACCTCAACCATAGCAGTCCTTTTCTCAGGCGGGGATATGCATCGTCTCAATTGTGAAACATGAAACACGCTGTGCACATCTGCCAACTCAGCGGGTAGTTCCAATTGATATGCAACAGTACCCACTTGAGACATAACCGGGAATGGACCAATAAATCTGGGTGCCAACTTTCCACGAGTCTGAAATCTCTTGACTCCATTCATAGGAGTGACTCAGAGGTATACGTGTTCTCCGGGTTCAAAATTTATATGTCGGTGCTTTGCGTCATAATAACTTTTCTGTCGAGATTTGGCCAATTGTAATCTGTCTCTGATTTCCTTAACTTGTTTCTCAGCGTCCATCATGAGATCTGTTCCGAAGATACGGCTATCTCCAGTTTGATACCAATTTAAAGGAGTGCGGCACTTACAGCCATACAGAGCTTCATACGGTGACATTTTCAGACTGGTCTGGAAGCTGTTGTTATAGGAAAACTCGGCATATGGCAAACAACCTTCCCATTTGGGTCCTTGTGCTAAAGCATAGGCTCGCAACATATCTTTGAGTATTTGATTTACCCGTTCTGTCTATCCATCCGTCTGGGGATGATAAGCAGTACTATATTTCAGTGCTGTCCCCAAGGCTTGATGGAGGCGTGACCAAAAAGCGGAGGTAAACAGGGAACCTCGGTCGGAAGTGATAGTTCGGGGTACTCCATGCAGACTGAATATTCTGGATACATACAGTTGTGCAAGTTGATCTGCCATGTATCTGGTGTTGATCGGAATGAAGTGAGCGGACCTTGGTTAGGGTGTCCACTATGACCCAGATTGCATCATTGCCTCACTGAGTCTTAGGCAATCCCGCAATAAAATCCATACAAACCTCATCCCATTTCCGTTGTGAAACTGATAGCGGTTGGAGGAGTCCGGCTGGCTTCTGATGCTCTGCCTTCACCTTGTTGCATATGTCGCAACAGGCTACAAAATAGGCAATGTCTTTCTTCATTCCATCCCACCAGAATATTTGTCTAAGGTCCTCATACATTTTTGTACCTCCTGGGTGATTGGAGTATGAGGATTCATGTGCTTCTGACATGATTTTCTTCTTTAAGTCCGGTTGATTGAGTACACAAATCCGTCCACGGAATCGGAGGGTACCGAATTTGTCCTTGGAGAAATCTAGGGTCTGCTCTGCCATCTGGCCTTTGGCATATCTTTGCAGATTGGTGTCAGCTGGCTGGGCCTTGCGGATCTCTTCCTCAAGTGTGGGGGTAACTTCCAAAATATTTGCGAGGCCAGCATCCACTATGACCAGATTGAGCTGAGCGATCTCCTCTTGAAGTTCAAGAGGCAAGGATTTCAATATGACATTTAAGCTGACGGGCTTTCGACTGAGTGCATCGGCAACCACGGTGGCCTTACCCGGGTGGTAATTTATTCCAAGATCATAATCCTTGACCAACTCTAGCCATCTTTGTTGGCAGAGGTTTAAATCTGGCTGAGTAAAGATGTATTTGAGACTTTTGTGGTCGGTAAAAATTTGGCACCTTTTTCCAATGAGGTAGTGTCTCCAAATTTTTAGCGCATGAACCACCGCAGCCAATTCCAAATCATGAGTAGGATAATTTCCCTCGTGGGGTCATAGCTATCGTGATGCATATGCTACTACCTTGCTGTCTTGCGTAAGTACACAACCAATGCCTTGCCTGGAGGCGTCACAATACACATCAAAACTGCGATAAATGTCTGGAAGAGTCAATACAGGTGCGGTCGTAAGCCGTATCTTTAGGTCATTAAAACTTTTCTCACAGTCCTTCGTCCATTCAAACTTCTTATCCTTTTTGAGCAGCTCCGTCATGGGTTTAGCAATCTTGGAAAACCCTTCAATGAAACGACGGTAATATCCAGCTAATCCAAGAAAACTCCGGATCTACGTCACGGTCATGGGCGGCACCCAATCGAGCACATCCTTTACTTTGCTTGGGTCCATGGCTATACCTTTGGCGGATAGTACATGTCCGAGAAACCCAACTTGCTTGAGCCAAAATTTGCATTTACTGAATTTGGCGTATAGCTGATGGTCGCGGAGTCGTTGCAGCACTGCTCGGAGGTGATCCTTATGCTCTTCTTCACCCTTGGAGTAAATGAGGATGTCATCGATGAAGACTACCACGAATTTGTCGAGGAAGTCCATGAATACTTTGTTCATCATATGCATGAAGAAAGCAGGGGCATTGGTGAGACCAAAGGACACCACGGTACATTCATAAAGACCGTACCGAGTAGTGAATGCGGCCTTAGGAATATCCTACTTTTTAATCTTGAGCTGATGATACCCGGTCCGTAAATCGATCTTAGAGAATACTTTAGCTCCACTGAGCTGATCAAACAGGTCATCAATCCTTGGCAGCGGATATTTATTTTTGATGGTGACCTCATTCAGCCGGCGGTAATCTACGCACATGCGGAGACTGCCATCCTTTTTGTCCACGAAAATAGCAGGTGATCCCCATGGTGAAGAGCTGGGACGAATATATCCTTTCTGAAGCAGTTCATCAAGCTGTTTCTTTAGCTCCACTAATTTTGATGAGGGCATCCGGTAGTACTTCTTGTATAACCATGCAGTCCCGGGCACAAGATCTATTGCAAATTCCAGTTCCCGATCTGGTGGCATGCCTGGCAGTTCTTCTGGAAATACATCAGGGTACTCGCTGACCACATGAATTAATTCCAACTCAGCCACAGCGGTGCAAACCAATTCTTGCTTGGGTATATTCTTGCGAGCATAGAATTTGGTACTCTGCCCATTCAGACTGGTCAAAGTGACTTCTCGTGTTGCGCAGTTTATGCAAACTTGATATCGGGTCAACCAATTCATACCCAATATAATGTCCAACTTTTCAGACTCAATGATGATCAGAGAGGTTGGAAAGTAGACTCCATTGATATTGATTTCCAGATCACGGCAGACCAGATTGCTCTTGATTATAGATCCCGGGGTTTGTACCAGCATATTTTTGCCCAAAAGCGTACATGGAAATTGGTTGTTGGGCAGCAAAACTCCGAGAAATAAAAGAATGGGAAGCCCCAGAGTCAAATAAAATTACGGCTGGTATGTCATTAACAGAAAACATACCAATGACGACTTCTGGTTTCTCTTGGGCTTCATCGGCGAAGATATGATGCACGTGCCCAGTGAAGTTTTGCTGGTTCGGGTATGACTCCATAAAGTTAACTTGTGGCCTGATTAGGGCATTCACCTTGTTGTTCTTGGGGCACTGTCTGGCATAATGTCCGTTCTGCCCACAATTGAAGCAAGAATTATTGTGCTGACGTTCCTCATGCATTGGGTTGGTCACGACATTCTTGACTTGAGTGGTGGTCTTGTTAACATTCTGTTGCCAATTTGGCTTGTATTCCACCTGAGTCTGCTGCCAGGTACGAGCCTTTTGCACTGGTTGCCCATCCTTCTTTGGCTCAAACTTACGCTTGTTGTCGTTGTTAACAGGCCTATTATTTGATATAAGCTTGTGCTCCCATTCAGCAATGAAAGCCTTGTTCACCAGAGTTTGGAAATCTGGGAAATCAAGCATACTGAGAGCACTCCGGAGTTGCGGATTTAAGCCTCCAAGAAATCTAGCAGACCAGATTGCTCTTGATTATAGATCCCGGGGTTTGTACCAGCATATTTTTGCCCAAAAGCGTACATGGAAATTGGTTGTTGGGCAGCAAAACTCCGAGAAATAAAAGAATGGGAAGCCCCAGAGTCAAATAAAATTACGGCTGGTATGTCATTAACAGAAAACATACCAATGACGACTTCTGGTTTCTCTTTGGCTTCATCGGCGAAGATATGATGCACGTGCCCAGTGAAGTTTTGCTGGTTCGGGTATGACTCCATAAAGTTGACTTGTGGCCTGATTAGGGCATTCACCTTGTTGTTCTTGGGGCACTGTCTGGCATAATGTCCGTTCTGCCCACAATTGAAGCAAGAATTATTGTGCTGACGTTCCTCATGCATTGGGTTGGTCACGACATTCTTGACTTGAGTGGTGGTCTTGTTAACATTCTGTTGCTAATTTGGTTTGTATTCCACCTGAGTCTGCTGCCAGGTACGAGCCTTTTGCACTGGTTGCCCATCCTTCTTTGGCTCGAACTTACGCTTGTTGTCGTTGTTAACAGGCCTATTATTTGATATAAGCTTGTGCTCCCATTCAGCAATGAAAGCCTTGTTCACCAGAGTTTGGAAATATGGGAAATCAAGCATACTGAGAGCACTCCGGAGTTGCGGATTTAAGCCTCCAAGAAATCTGTCAACCTTCCGTTCTTCGGTGGCCACGTCACAAAGAGAGTAATGGGCCAGATGATTGAATTTTTTCAAATATTCACCCACAGACTGATTTCCTTGGACGAGTGCGAGAAATTCACGCTGTTTGGTATTCATCGCTCCAGTAGGGATATGATATTTCCGGAACTGATCCTTAAACTTTTCCCAGGTGATATCTTCATTAACAGGCCACATGGCTTTTGCATTTTCCCACCATATGGCAGCTACACCTTCAAGGTAATGAGTTGCAAATGGAACTTTATCATTTTCTTCAGTACGAGCAATCTCAAGCTTTTTCTCAATTGGTGGCTTGGTCCTTTGAAAATCTGACAGCTTTGAGTGATGACCGTTCTGATTTCCATTCTGTCCAACCATAACTTGCACACTTCTTAATATTTCGATCAGATCATTGTTCCTTCTTTCCTCAAACATAGGTAGAATTTGCTCGGTGGAGGGCGGATTTGGCGGTGGAGGTGGTGGCGGAACGTACGGCTCGGGAGAATGTCCTGCCTGTCGTGCGGAACTACGAACAGAGTGTAACGCCCCGGATTCGATGCGCCAGGTGTCCGCCAGTTATTCGCCGTTGTTGCCTTGTCATTTGCTTGCGTGTTGCACTTTGCCATGTCATCATCTGCATTTCATATCATGTCATCATGTGCATCTCATTTTGCATACGTGTTCGTCTCATGCATCCGAGCATTTTTCCTGTTGTCCGTTTTGCAATCCGGCACTCCTATGTCCCCCGGCGCCCCCTTTTACCTCTTTTCGTGTGCGGGTGTTAAATGGTCTCGGAATGGCCCGAGGTTTGTCAAGCGGCCTTGGTATACCACCGGTAGACCGCCTGTCAAGTTTCGTGCCATTTGGAGGTCGTTTGGTATTCCAACGGTTAACCGGGTAACCGTAAAGCCCCTTCTCTTTGCAGCCCAACACCCTCTCCAAAGTGGCCCAAAACCCAGCAAACTCCCCTCCATGCTCTCGGTCGTTCGATCACGATCGCGTGGCCGAAAACCGCACCTCATTTGGACTCTCCTAGCTCCCTCTATCTATAAATACACCTCCCCCTCCGAATTCGCGGTCTAATTTCCCCCGAAACCCTAGCCTAGCCTCTCCCCGCGCCACCGGACGCGTCCGACTGGGCCTGGACATGTCCGCCGCCGTTCCTCGACCAATCGCAGCCTGCCACGCGTCCCCACCGCCGTCGTCTCTCACCTCCCGCCGCCGAAGCCCGCGCGACCCGCAGCCAGCCCGCCGAGCCCATCAAGGGCCTGGTCGGACCAGCAGCCGGTCGCCTGTCGCCGCCGCCATGGGCTCGCCGAGCCCGCGCCCGCCACCCGGTGGCCTCGCCGCCCAAGGCTGGCTGGGTCGCCGGCCGCCGCCGCCCGTCAAGCCCAGCGTCGCCGCCCGGCGGGCGCTCCGCCATACCCGAAGGCTGCTCCGCCCTCCGCCGCTGCTTCTTGCTGGTCCCACCGCCATTGCACATACCGACCGCCCGCACGCCCTCTGCCATCTGCCGCCCGCCCCCGCCGCCTCCGCGCCTCGCTCGACCGACCGGCGCTTCTTTCCCGCCACCAGCGCCTCTCGGCCTCCTCCTCCGCGGCGCCTCAGATCGGCGAGATCCCGCCATCCTCGATTTCCGTGCCGAAGGTTGACTTTCCCCCCCAAATCCACTAAGTCCCCGAGTATTTCAGTATTTTTAAGCAATTTCATCGCATCATATCTCTGCATCCGTAGCTCCGTTTCGTGCGTGTAATATGTCAAATTGTTCGCCTCGACGAGTACATCATTTCATCTCATTGCATCATTTACATTTGAGCTCATCTTGATGTCCGAAATGCTGTTAGAAGAGTGCTATGTGATGTTAGTTTCATATTCTTATCAGAACATGCACTTTTGTCATTTTTGCCATGATTGATGTGTGCCCCCTATGAACTTGAGTCCTACATGTGTTTTGTAATATGCCATGCCATCTTTACAGGGGTGTATGCCATGTATTTTTGTGATCTCTGTGGTGACTAGCACAAGCATGCAAAATAGGCTTCATGATGCTGCTGATTTCAGCCCCTGTTTTGCTGATATTTTTATGCCATGTAAACTTGATGCTACCGAGAGATCCATGCTTATTTTGAGATACTTCAGTAAGAATGTTTTGAACCTATGGTTATTCTTTATCCATCCATGCCCTTGTTTGCAATTATGGAGTGCCATAGCTTGAGTCAATCGAGCTCTACTTTTGCTATAAAATGTTTCCTGGCAGGTTGTTTACATGTTATTCAATTTTGCCAAGGTTGTTGTAGTTGATCCGTGTATGCTATGATGTTGTTCTTGCCATGTATAGCTTCTATGCCATGTCTTATTACTGTGAGTTGCCTTGCCATGCCATGTATTGCCCTGTGGTGAGTGGTTCAAGCTCACCAACATGCCTACTTATTGTTGTTCCTGCCATGTATGAATCTGTAATATAACTTGCTATGTTTACATGGGTGCCATCATATTTTATGATCCTTTTTGGCTCATGGTCAGTAAAGGACTTTTGTTATATGCAATTAGTAGATTCATGCCATGCCTTTGTTTGCCATGATAAGTTCCTGTAACATGTTGTTTGATAGCTCTAAACATTGCAACCTGATGTTATTTCCTGCTAAGTCTGAAACTGTTATTATTTGCAATCTTGCCATGTGTTTTTGAGCATGTTCTAGTGATTTCTGGAGATAGCTCAGTGTTCATGTTTTGTCATGCTTTACCTGTACTTCATGCCCATGCCTTTTGTGATTATGTTGAGATTCTGTAGCTTGTTGTTTTGGTGCTTGCAATATGCCTAGTTGCTGTTTTGGACAGATTGTTGCTGTGACTTGTTTCATGTGTATGTGTTGAACCGTTGCTCCGTTTTGAGTGTGCTCTATATGAAACTTGCTTGATTTTGCATGTAGCTTCATATTATCATGTTGCATCCATGTTTTGAGGTGTTTGCTTGATGTTTGTATGCATTTTGCATCAATGCCATGTTTAACTTGTTTTGCTCATATCTTCTAGGCCGTAGCTCCGAATCTAATGAACTTTATGTGTAACTTGACTAGAATTTCGTGTAGATCATCGTGGCGCATTTTAAATTGCTGTTTAACAACTTGAACATAAAGTTATTCAGATCTGGACCAATTTCGAAATTTGCATATGAGGACTTACCGGAATTGTTATATGTTGTTCCCGGCCTCATTTAAACTTGTTTTGATGTGTTGTTCTTGTTTGCATCATCCCTTGCCATGAGTAGCTTCATGTAGCTTTGTCATGCATCATGCTTGTTTGTGCATCATGCCTTGTTCATGTGTGGTGTGTTTACCGTGTTGTGTGCTTCTTCTTGTTAGTTCCTGCTTCGCTATGATCGTGAGGATTCGCTCGCTCACGCTTGGTTCGTCTTCGTGGCTTCATCTTCTTCATGGACTCGTTCTTATTCCTAGCGGGATTTCAGGCAAGATGACCGCTACCCTGGATCTCACTACTATCATTGCTATGCTAGTTGCTTCGTTTCTATCGCTATGCTGCGCTACCTATTACCTGCTTATCAAGCCATCCCAAATTGCCATGTCAGCCTCTAACCTTTGACACCTTTCCTATGCAAACCGTTGTTTGGCTATGTTACCGCTTTGCTCAGCCCCTCTTATAGCGTTGTTAGTTGCAGGTGAAGATGAAGTTTGTTCCTTGTTGAACATGGAGATGTTGTTCCTTGTTGGAACATGTTTACTTGTTGGGATATCACAATATATCTTATTTAATTAATGCATCTATATACTTGGTAAAGGGTGGAAGGCTCGGCCTTATGCCTGGTGTTTTGTTCCACTCTTGCCGCCCTAGTTTCCGCCATATCGGTATTATGTTCCCGGATTTTGCGTCCCTAACGCGGTCGGGTGATTTATGGGACCCCTTGACAGTTCGCTTTGAATAAGACTCCTCAAAGAAGGCCCAACATTGGTTTTACCATTTGCCTCACCACCACCTACATTTCCCTTGGGAGTAATTAACCCAAGGGTCATCTTTATTCAGCCCCGGCCAATGCTTGTCTAAGTGTTGGTCCAAACTAGAGTGTTTTGCAGCCCCCTCAAGGAAACTTGGGGTCTGGTTTTAGTTGTACGGACTGCTCATCCGGTCGTGGCTCGAGACGAGATACGCAGCTACTATCTGGTGTCGGACGCCGGAGGCTTTGTTGGTCTTGTTTTATTGCTGTCGAAATGTCTTGTAGCCGGATTCCGAGACTGATCGGTCTTCCGGGAGAAGGAATATCCTTCGTTGATCGCGAGAGCTTATCATGGGCTTGTTGGGACACCCCGCAGGGTTTGAACTTTCAAAGCCGTGCCAGCGGTTATGTGGCGATGGGAATTTGTTAATATCCTGTTGTAGTAAACTTGAAGCAAACTCTTCTAAAATACACCAACCGTAAAGCGTAACGTGAGTGTCTCTTTTAGGGTTGATCGAGAGGAGAACACGGTTTCGGGTTATGTCCGACGTAAGTAGGAGTTCAGGATCACTTCTTGATCATTACTAGTTGACGACCGTTCCTTTGTTTCTCTTCTCGCTCTCATTTGCGTATGTTAGCCACCATATATGCTTAGTCGCTGCTGCAACCTCACCACTTTACCCCTTCCTTTCCCATTAAGCTTTGCTAGTCTTGATACCCATGGTAATGGGATTGCTGAGTCCTCGTGGCTCACAGATTACTACACCACCAGTTGCAGGTACAGGTTTGCGATGATCATGACGCGAGAGCGATGTTTGTTTGTGTTGGAGTTCTTTTTCTGCTTCTTCTTCGATCAGGGGATAGGTTCCAGGTCGGCAGCCTGGGCTAGCAGGGTGGATGTTGTTTGAGCTTCTGTTTATGTTTCATCCGTAGTCGGATGTTGATCTTGTATATGATGTTGATGTATTCTTGTGGCATTTGTGCCTTATGTATGTATCCCCATCTATTATGTAATGTTGATGTAATGATATCCACCTTGCAAAAGCGTTTCAATATGCGGGTCTATCCTTGGTGGGACCGTCGAGTTCCTTTTGGATATGGTCGCATATTGGGCGTGACAAGTTGGTATCAGAGCCTCGACCGACCTTAGGAGACCCCTTGATTGATCGTGTAGTTTGGCCGTTGTCGAGTCTAGAAGAAAACTATTTTTGGAGTCTAGTTATATCGGAGAGTAGGATTTCTTTTTACTCCTCTGCCCCTTCGTCGCTCTGGTGAGGAATCTTGACGTAGGTGTTTTGGATTACTCCTCTTCCCGTTCAAAATTTTCTTTAGGTTCACGCAGTTGGTTTTCCGATCGTTGTTCCTCAGCTCTTTGCATCCGGTGCATTTCTCGTCAAGTCGACTCGAGCCTCTTCATCTTTGAGTTAAATCCTCAGTTGTTTTCTTTTCCCACCCGCCCTCCCTTCTTCTTTTCGGAACCGGAGTCCGTAGTCGAGTATCCATCCTACTCGTGCGAAGTCTTTGCTTTCTTTCCTCAATGATTTCAACCTGTGTTTCCTCTTGAAGTCATTCGTCAGTTTCCCCTTCCAAGTTGCCTTTGTTTTTCCCGCCCTCCCACCCTCTTACTCCCGGAGCCTGAGTCTTTTTCGACCATCAATTTCATTCGTGTGGAGCCTCTTCAGTCTTCCCTCAATTATTTTAACCGGTGAATTCTCGTCTCGTTCGTCATTCTTCATCTCTTTCTTTTTCGGTGCACTCAAATCAAGTTTTTTTGGGTTAATCATATTCTTTTCCTTCGGTATTCTCTTTGCTCGCTTGCCTCTCGCCAGTTTATCATTCCGAGTTCAAGACATCTCAGGAGATTCGTCTGTGTTCCAATTAATTCGAGGTTGTCACCTCAGTCATATATTTCAGTTCTTCCGGTGCATCATCTATCTGTTCAACATCCCTTTCCAACGGTGTTTTCTTTTAGTGGGCCCTAACCCACAGGTTTTTCCCAGGATCTTACCTGACTCTTCTATTTTCCCGGAGCTATTCTCAATTCTTTTCAAGTGTGACGTAAGAATGGATTCCATCAGTCACATGCCTTCTCCAAGATCTCTTTCAAATTATTTTCATTATTGGCTCAACCTCTTCGCTTTTCATTTTTCCGGAGTATCTCAATAATTTTGGTGGTGTTTCTCATCATCATTTGAAGACCGAAGTAGATTTTTCCCTAAATCTTGCCCGTTCTCCTGAAGATTCGTGGTTCTAGCTTCTCGAAGTATTCCAGTTGTCAGTTATTCTTTTCTTACCCATCCGGAGTATTTCAGGAGTTGATTTCTTTTTCGTTTCACCGGAGGACATCATTCCAGTTATCGTTCTCTAATTATCCCGGTGCTTCGTTCAAGTGTTCTTTAATCAGCTCGTTATCTCTTCGTTCTTGTGCATCTAAATTCCCTCTTGCTTATTGTTTCTTCTAATTCTTCCCGGCGGTTTTTCTCTTTTCTTCATTCATTTTCAGTTCTAACGGTGGTTCGGTCAAGATTCTTTTTCCTTGATCATCATTTTAATCCATTCGTTCTCTCAAATCCTACCGGTGGTTCATAAAGACTTTCTCAAGTTTTGTGCGATGTTTCCCCTTAATCCTTTTTCAACGAGAATAAGTATTATGCCAAATCCATTTCTTGTCATCAATTTAATTTGATGAAGGATAAGCATACAATAAATCTTATTCTTATTTCCTCAAAGTGATTAATCTTTTTCTTCGGAGTTTGTTCTTCAGGAATAAATTCTACTTCCAAGTGTTTTCATCTTTTCTTTTCCGGAGTTCAATTTCCTCGGCCTTTTCATCGGAACCTCCGTCTAAATCAACGCAAGGCTTTAGTCTTATTCTTTCCTCCTTCATTCTAGCTCATCATCCTTTTTGTTACCGGAGTTCTTCACGGTGGTTCTTCATGATTTATTTTATTCTTCAAGAGTTCATCAAGATTTTGTTGGTGGAGTTCAAGTATCTTTTCTTCTTGCATCTCGAAGTGCAATTAATTCTCCATATTCTTTTGAAGTGGAGTTTTGCATTTCTTCGTTTTTCTCAGTTATTCAATCTTTTCCGATTGCGGCTGGTTGTCACCTCATAATTTCTGAGACGTTATCCATAAGTCCACGACAAGCTTATTCTTTTCATTGTTGATTTTCTCAACAACTCCGTTTAAACCTTCCTTCTAAAGGTGCTTTCTATTTCATTTTTTACACAAGTTGTCATTTTCTTCTCCGTTCTTTTCATCCAACTCTTTTAATTCTTTCCGGAGGTTTTGTGTCATGTCTTCATCAAGTATCATTCCATCCTCTCAAGTTCATGTTCTAATCCGTCCTTTTTCAGCAGGAGTGCTGCCTAAATCCTTTCATTCTTATCCGTTTCTATTCTCATTCTAACCACTCCGGTTAGAACGAGTTGCTTTCATAGTCTATCTGATTCCGTGAGCTTTCGATTCTTTTCATTCTCGTCGTTTCTCTCTTCTTTTCGTGTGCTCTCGATTATTTGCCTCTTCTCTCTTGCGTTTCATGTTTCACCTCATCCCTTTTCTCTTCCGTCTCGGTCCTAAGATCTCAGGACGAGATCTCTTGTTAGTGGAGGAGTGTTGTAACGCCCCGGATTCGATGCGCCAGGTGTCCGCCAGTTATTCGCCGTCGTTGCCTTGTCATTTGCTTGCGTGTTGCACTTTGCCATGTCATCATCTGCATTTCATATCATGTCATCATGTCCATCTCATTTTGCATACGTGTTCGCCTCATGCATCCGAGCATTTTTCCGTTGTCCGCTTTTGCAATCCGCACTCCTATGTCCCCCGCGCCTTTTTACCTCTTTTTCGTAAAGGGTGTTAAATGGTCTCGGAATGGCCCGAGGTTTGTCAAGCGGCCTTGGTATACCACCGTAGACCGCTGTCAAGTTTCGTGCCATTTGGAGGTCGTTTATACTCCAACGGTTAACCGGTAACCGTAAAGCCCTTCTCTTTGCAGCCCAACACCCTCCAAAGTGGCCCAAAACCCAGAAAACTCCCTCCATGCTCTCGGTCGTTCGATCACGATCGCGGGCAAAACCGCACCTTATTTGGACTCTCCTAGCTCCTCTATCTATAAATACACCTCCCCTCCGACTCGCGGTCTAATTTCCCCAAACCCTAGCCTAGCCTCTTCCGTGTCCGCGGACGCGTCCGACTGGCTCTGACATGTCCGCCGCCATTCCCGACCAATCGCAGCCTGCCACGCGTCCCCCGCCATCGTCTCTCTCTTCCCCACGCTGAAGCCAGCATGCTCAGCAGCCAGCCCGCTGAGCCCATCTAGGGCCTTGTCGGACCACAGCATGGCGGCGCCTGCTTGCCGCCATGGGCTCGTTGAGCCAGCGCCCGCCGCCAGTGCGCCTCGCCGCCACCTGGCTGGCTGGTCGCCCGCCGCCCTGTCACGCTGCCAGCGCCCGCCGCCAGCAAGGCTCACGCCAGCTGAAGGCTTGCGCCGCCCTCGCCGCCTGCTGCCGCTGGTCCCCGCCACAGCGCTGTCAGCCGACCGACGCCGCCCTCCCGCCCTGCGCCGACTCTCACTGCCGCCCGACGCCGCCTGCCCAGCCTGCTGCTGCCCGATCAAGGCCGCCCTTCCCTGCCACTAGCGCCCTCTCCGGCCTCCTCCTCCGCCGGCGCCTCAGATCCGATGAGATCCCGCCATCCTCGATTTCCGTGCCGAAGGTTGACTTTCCCCCCCAAATCCACTAAGTCCCCGAGTATTTCAGTATTTTTAAGCATTTTCATCGCATCATATCTCTGCATCCGTAGCTCCGTTTCGTGCGTGTAATATGTCAAATTGTTCGTCTCGACGAGTACATCATTTCACCTCATTGCATCATTTACATTTGAGCTCATCTTGATGCCTGAAATGCTGTTAGAAGAGTGCTATGTGATGTTAGTTTCAGATTCTTATCAGAACATGCACTTTTGTCATTTCTGCCATGATTGATGTGTGCCCCCTATGAACTTGAGTCCGACATGTGTTTTGTAATATGCCATGCCATCTTTACAGGGGTGTATGCCATGTATTTTTGTGATCTCTGTGGTGACTAGCACAAGCATGCAAAATAGGCTTCATGATGTTGCTGATTTCAGCCCCTGTTTTGCTGATATTTTTATGCCATGTAAACTTGATGCTACCGAGAGATCCATGCTTATTTTGTGATATTTCAGTAAGGATGTTTTGAACATATGGTTATTCTCTATCCATCCATGCCCTTGTTTGCAATTATGGAGTGCCATAGCTTGAGTCAATCGAGCTCTACTTTTGCTATAAAATGTTTCCTGGCAGGTTGTTTACATGTTATTCAATTTTGCC
This sequence comes from Aegilops longissima, assembly GCA_021605205.1. Classification (NCBI taxonomy): domain Eukaryota; kingdom Viridiplantae; phylum Streptophyta; class Magnoliopsida; order Poales; family Poaceae; genus Aegilops; species Aegilops longissima. Next base: position 635,090,698 of record CM038682.1, read on the forward strand.
AAGGTTGTTGTAGTTGATCCGTGTATGCTATGATGTTGTTCTTGCCATGTATAGCTTCTATGCCATGTCTTCTTACTGTGAGTTGCCTTTCCATGCCATGTATTGCCCTGTGGTGAGTGGTTCAAGCTCACCAACATGCCAACTTATTGTTGTTCCTGCCATGTATGAATCTGTAATATAACTTGCTATGTTTACATGGGTGCCATCATATTTTCTGATCCTTTTTGGCTCATGGTCAGCAAAGGACTTTTGTTATATGCAATTAGTAGATTCATAAAATGCCTTTGTTTGCCATGATAAGTTCCTGTAACATGTTGTTTGATAGCTCTAAACATTTTAACCTGATGTTATTTCCTACTAAGTCTGAAACTGTTATTATTTGCAATCTTGCCATGTGTTTTTGAGCATGTTCTAGTGATTTCTGGAGATAGCTCAGTGTTCATGTTTTGTCATGCTTTACCTGTACTTCATGCCCATGCCTTTTGTGATTATGTTGAGATTCTGTAGCTTGTTGTTTTGGTGCTTGTAATATGCCTAGTTGCTGTTTTGGACAGATTGTTGCTATGACTTGTTTCATGTGTATGTGTTGAACCGTTGCTCCGTTTTGAGTGTGCTCTATATGAAACTTGCTTGATTTTGCATGTAGCTTCATATTATCATGTTGCATCCATGTTTTGAGGTGTTTGCTTGATGTTTGTATGCATTTTGCATCAATGCCATGTTTAACTTGTTTTGCTCATATCTTCTAGGCCGAGTCTCAATCTAATGAACTTTATGTGTAACTTGACTAGAATTTCGTAGATCATCGTGGCGCATTTTAAATTGCTGTTTAACAACTTGAACATAAAGTTATTCAGATCTGGACCAATTTCGAAATTTGCATATGAGGACTTACCGGAATTGTTATATGTTGTTCCCGGCCTCATTTAAACTTGTTTTGATGTGTTGTTCTTGTTTGCATCATCCCTTGCCATGAGTAGCTTCATGTAGCTTTGTCATGCATCCTGCTTGTTTGTGCATCATGCCTTGTTCATGTGTGGTGTGTTTACCGTGTTGTGTGCTTCTTCTTGTTAGTTCCTATTTCGTTACGATCGTGAGGATTCGTTCGTCTACGCTTGGTTCGTCTTCGTGGCTTCATCTTCTTCATGGACTCGTTCTTCTTCCTAGCGGGATTTCAGGCAAGATGACCGCTACCCTGGATCTCACTACTATCATTGCTATGCTAGTTGCTTCGTTCTATCGCTATGCTGCGCTACCTATTACCTGTTTATCAAGCCATCCCAAATTGCCATGTCAGCCTCTAACCTTTGACACCTTTCCTATGCAAACCGTTGTTTGGCTATGTTACCGCTTTGCTCAGCCCTCTTATAGCGTTGTTAGTTGCAGGTGAAGATGAAGTTTGTTCCTTGTTGAACATGGAGATGTTGTTCCTTGTTGGAACATGTTTACTTGTTGGGATATCACAATATATCTTATTTAATTAATGCATCTATATACTTGGTAAAGGGTGGAAGGCTCGGCCTTATGCCTGGTGTTTTGTTCCACTCTTGCCGCCCTAGTTTCCTTCATATCGGTATTATGTTCCCGGATTTTGCGTCCCTAACGTGGTCGGGTGATTTATGGGACCCCTTGACAGTTCGCTTTGAATAAGACTCCTCCAAAGAAGGCCCAACATTGGTTTTACCATTTGCCTCACCACCACCTACATTTCCTTGGGAGTAATTAACCCAAGGGTCATCTTTATTCAGCCCCGGGCCAATGCTTGTCTAAGTGTTGGTCCAAACTAGAGTGCTTTTGCAGCGCCCCTCAAGGAAACTTGGGGTCTCGTTTTAGTTGTACGGACTGCTCATCCGGTCGTGGCCTGAGACGAGATACACGCGGCTACTATCAGGGTGTCGGCACGCCGGGAGGCTTTGCTGGTCTTGTTTTATTGCTGTCGAAATGTCTTGTAGCCGGATTCCGAGACTGATCGGGTCTTCCCGGGAGAAGGAATATCCTTCGTTGATCGCGAGAGCTTATCATGGGCTAAGTTGGGACACCCCGCAGGTTTGAACTTTCAAAAGCCGTGCCAGCGGTTATGTGGCGATGGGAATTTGTTAATATCCTGTTGTAGTAAACTTGAAGCAAACTCTTCTAAAATACACCAACCGTAGCGTAACGTGAGTGTCTCTTTTCGGGTTGATCGAGAGGAGAACACGGTTTCGGGTTATGTCCGACGTAAGTAGGAGTTCGGATCACTTCTTGATCATTACTAGTTGACGACCGTTCCTTTGTTTCTCTTCTCGCCTCATTTGCGTATGTTAGCCACCATATATGCTTAGTCGCTGCTGCAACCTCACCACTTTACCCCTTCCTTTCCCATTAAGCTTTGCTAGTCTTGATACCCATGGTAATGGGATTGCTGAGTCCTCGTGGCTCACAGATTACTACACCACCAGTTGCAGGTACAGGTTTGCGATGATCATGACGCGAGAGCGATGTTTGCTTGTGTTGGAGTTCTTTTTCGCTTCTTCTTCGATCGGGGACAGGTTCCGTGTCGGCAGCCTGGCTAGCAGGTGGATGTTGTTTGAGCTTCGTTTATGTTTCATCCGTAGTCGGATGTTGATCTTGTATATGACGTTGATGTATTCTTGTGGCATTTGTGCCTTATGTATGTATCCCCATCTATTATGTAATGTTGATGTAATGATATCCACCTTGCAAAAGCGTTTCAATATGCGGGTCTATCCTTGGTGGGACCGTCGAGTTCCTTTTGGATAGGGTCGCATATTGGGCGTGACAAGGAGTTCCCTCATGAACGTTGCTACTGCTGCCTCCCCGCGTCATCCTATTGTGGAATTTTCCCAAGACAATGCAATCAGATGAGAAACATCCAAGAATAAAATTGGGGAAAAGCCAGCAACAAATCCCGGAAGAAAACAAAAGAGCGAAGAAAATACGGCGAATAAAGTCCCAACATAATTATACATAGACTCATACATGAAAGATGAACAACATGCCAGGTTCAACTACTCTCATACATGCAACGAAACATCATGAATCGTACGACTACATCCGTACATCATCCGGACGACTGCGAATACTCAAAGATACTGCTGCTCTACTGGTGTTGCGGTGTCCTCCCCTGAAGTGGTCTCGGATCCTGAACTGACGTGGTTAACGGAAACCTCAGGGTTAAAGGTAACACGACGGCGCTACCTCGAGGGCTCTCCCTCAGGGGCATGGGTAGGATGAAGCATCGGGGCTATAGGGGTAGTGAGAAGTGAAACCCACTCAGCAGGAGTACTGAGAGGATTCACGGCCGAGAGGCCCGTGCTACTTGGAGGAGTAACCGGTGAAATAGGGGAACTAGAACTGAGTGGAATATAAGGGGTGAATCCCAGAGAAGATGGAGTAGTGGCAGATCTAGTAGTGACTAAAGCAGCGGCTAAACCAGTACGGGCACGAGTCAGCTCTCGAGCCAGCTCGTGGATCATAAGATAGGTAGAAGTGACATAACGAGCAAGGTGGCTAGCAACACTATCAGACTCCGGATCAATGATAGGGAAACAGACACGACCATTGTCGTGCAGAGAAGGGTAGTAATAGATACCTGGGTGGTTCTGCATTCAGACCTTGTTGTAGCGAAGCTCGACAAGGACCTCAAATGCAGCAAACTGGACAACCTGAGAAGCGGTGGAGGCGTAACCGCTCCGAGAAGTATGAGTGTAAGAGCTGGAATCGGAACTGGTGCACAGAGTGACCACTGCGTGATACTCATACACTGAATCAGCTAGACGCTTCTGGTACACACGATAGACTGGGTCGTCTCCGAGAGGGTACAGCCGACGCCACACGTTTCGAAGGAGGTGCGGTGACGTGTACGACATTAGCTGCAACTGGCACGGATACGGCACCGGAGCCATCTACACTCCCAACCATTAGCAGGTTAGCATAAAAATATAGACCAAATGCATGCAATGCAACAACCAGCTACAATTGCTACCGGCACTCAACTTAAACTCAGATCTATCGTCCAATTAACACGTCAGTAGTCTAGCATGGCCTACAATCGGTGCTCGATACTGCGTTGTGGCACCTCGCTCGGAGCGACCGGTTTACTATGCATTGCCAGCCCGAGACCATGTCTTCCGCAACACACAACATCTTGGTATAGAAAACAACCGCTTTATTGATGCTAGCGGATCAGAGTTTATATTACAACCGATGTCGAGGCCAAGCAGCACACCCGGTGCGGCTAAACAATATGTACATTATTTAGTGAACATAAAGGGGGCCTCGATCACAACAACTACGCGGCAGCGGAACAACGTTGTAACGGAAACTCCATAGCACAGGGACACCTATGTGGACACGATCTAGACTCGAGCAGCGCTCCTTTCCAACGAGACTTTCCTGAAATCTGGCATGACACGCCAGGTCAGTACATTGAATGTACTTGCAAGCTCACAAAAGGCATAATCATAATGGCAAACAATATCATGATAATTAACCAATTAATAATAATGCAACACTATATGTCCAACATGCGGTGATCATGCTCGAACGTCCCTCGGGACGAACTTACCAACCGTGATCATTTTGGGATCACAAACAAACCACCATCATGGTCTTGACAAGAGTAACTCGTGATCCTTACGGCGATCACAGCCACGACCAATATTTGGTCCTGAACATCTCGATGGCCTTCCAGCCATCATCAACAGTGCAAAGTTCATAACTTAGTGTGCAGATTTTATTTAACATTGACTCATGGTGGGCCCTACTATGAGGTGTCCGTGACCGTGGACTCGGCTATCAATAGATTATACACCCTGCAGAGGTAGCACACTGTACCCACACCACGGAACCCATGGCCTCGCACTCCCATTCAGGTGGACCAACGGCATTCCGTCAAAACCCTTCCATTGCCATGACACTCTCCCGGCCACTCCGACCGAATCCCCAACGGGCTAGTCCTGGGTGGCCCCGTGTCTACCAAAGACACAACAACCACTGTCGTGGCCAAAATGATCCCACTCGGGGACCCGGTACCATAATCTCAACAACGGGCACACAAGGTTATGCCTGCTTACCGGGCCAGGGTAAGCATGCCATAACCTTCCCTAGTTGGAGGCACCGACCAGAGGCAATGTCAATGGACCGAATCAAGGTCTTCCCACAAAGGCAAATGTGGTTGCACTGGGAAAAACTCAATTCAGTGGCACCATGACCCAGTCAACGATATATTCAATTTGAGTTATGTTCAGGTTCAACTTAAAATGAAAATGACCGGTGTCATAGCATGCCATGAAATGCAGAACTACACATGCATCACTTATTAACGAAAATGATCGATGTCAACCATATTCACACTAAGCATAAACATCAACAACTTATTTTACTTTGCTGGTCAGGGTAACTCACATTTTAACCAAAATATTTTGCAGCCAGTTTTATTATTTTCTCATGCAAGAAAATAACTTCGATTACTTTGTCATATGCATAGCAAAAATTATACCACAAACAAATCCTATTTTCTTTACCAACCAAGTGAGGTTCGAACATTCTGTAAGTCAAGTAACATGGCTAAACAAGTACTTAACATAATATTTTCTAACAAAATTTTCTATTTTATTTATGCAAGAACATAACTTTAAATAATTACTAACATGCATAACAAAATTATTTCTATCATCACCACAAATAGATCTTAGCTTTGCTTTACCAACTAAGCTAGTTTCCACATTCTGTAAATCAAGCATATTAACTAACAAACACTTAACAGAATACAAATAACACAATATTTATTTAAATGCATGGATTAATCATTTCATCCAAGTAAGAAAATCATAAATATTAAAATGGCACCATGAAAATGTTGTTGTGGCGTGCCTTAGTGCAGATGAGGTTCACAAGCCTTCTGGTGATCCTCAAGACAAGCCTCACCCTCTGAAAATAATTTTAAACACAAAAAGAAAATATCAAGAACACTTCTGAAAATCACCAGAAATTCTAAACAGCTCAGAAAAATCTCATCTTTGGTGAGCTGCTAGATTTCTTTGCAAAGAACAAGATGCAAAAAGAATCAATTCATTTGGACTTATGGTTGAGGAGTTATGGCTGTTTGAAGTGTTCTGTAAATTCAAATGAATTTGAATAAAAATAAACAGACTGGGGGGGGGGGGTGACGTCGAAGGCGTAGTTCCTAGGGGCGCCACCACTCGTATCGCTTCGCGCGAGTAAAGAGTGGCTGACTAGCGGGCCCCGCTAATCAGGTGAGAAGGAAACAGAGGGAGTCGCAGCTCCGCCGGAGCTCTCGCCGGCGACGAGTGCTCCTTGGCCAAAACAAGAGGGAGGGATCGAGAGAGGGGGTTGAGGCGCACCTGCCCGTACCCGTAGAGTAGCTAGGGGCGGTCGGACGACGTCAGAATCTTCCTCGCAAGCGGAGGCAGAACGCGGTGGTCGCCGGAGATGAGGAAGACGGCGAGCAGAGGCTACTCCAGGGGCTCCAAAGGGACGGGATGGCTTCACCGGAGAGAGGCGGAGGCCCTGGAAGGATCTCCCTGGCCTGGGAGGGGCTGGAGCTACCACGGCGACCAGAGGGGATCGCCGGCGAGCTCGAGCTCGAGGACGGCGGCCTGTGGCCTGCACGGCCGGGCTACGGCTTCCTACTCGCTTGTGGGGTGTGTGGGAGTGCTGGATGGTGCTGGAGGAGGCTGGGGGCGGCTCCATTTATAGGCGAGCGGAGAGGGGGGTTCGGGCTTCGCCGGTGGACACCTGTCCACGACGCCCGGCAACGAGCAGCGTCAATGAGAGGGGGAGAAGGCGACGCAACTCACGCGGCAACTGTTGGCGAACGGGGACGAGCACAGGAACGAGGAGAAGGCGACGAGCACAGTGCACACCGCACTGTTGGGTTGGCCGGACCGTGCCCGTGCTCGCTACGGCGAGCTCCGGCGTCGGCGAGCGCCAGGGAGGAGTAAATGGCGTTGAGACGATGATGGTCGCGAGGTTTGGCACACTTAGGTAGGCGGGGAAGCGAGCACACGAGCAACAGAGGCTCGGGCGTGCAGCAGAGCGCGTCGGCTGCATGCCAGTACGCCTGGACGAATGCGGTCACCGTGTGAACTATGACCTCATGCCGACCTAAGCCCAAACTTCATGTTTGGCATGTTGTTCGTGGTAGTTTTGAATGTTACCATGCTCTGGTTTGGATCCAGGTGCAGTAGAGAAGTTTTACATGCCAAGTAAGTTTCTGGTCAGTAACTTTGAGCAGTTACTGTGGTCAAACGGCTGGGAGTTGGAGGCTGTGCTTTGGAGATTAGCCATGATCTACTAAGGTGAAAATGCACAAGAAAACCCAGGCACAATGGAGCAAATAAAATGGTAGTTGCTGTAGAAACCACCATTTCTGTCCAGAACAGAAAATATCTTCTATAGCAAAAATATTCCAAAAAGTCATGAAATATTTTTGCTCAGGAAGGTGCCCTAGGGTTCAGAGAATATTTGTGAATTTTCCCAGATTTTTCTGGGCCATAAAAATTGGGGTTGCTTTGGAGCATATTGAGCTAGCTAGGGTTTTTGGAAGAAAAATGTATATTTTTCATTTAAGAAAAATATTCCAAAGATTATTTTGGGGTGGATCAGAAGGGAAATGATGATTAGGGAGGGAAATGAAGCACTTGGGTGAAAGCCAAGGGGACCAAAGTGTTTAAGTCCATATGAAAAGATTCAAAAACCCAAATTTCAAAATGACTTCAAATGAAAATCAAGCAAAATGAGAGAGGGCAAAAACCAGGCTGTCACAATGACCCACCTCTTTATAAAGAAGGAGTAGATGGTGTTATTAGATGTTGTGTACCTGAGCATGAACAGGAACAGATCCTACACAAGTGTCACTCCGAGGCTTATGGAGGACACCACGCTGGAGATAGAAGTGCACATAAGGTATTGCAATCCGGTTTTTATTGGCCTACTCTCTTCAAGGATGCCCATAAGTTTGTCTTATCTTGTGATGAATGTCAAAGAATTGGTAATATTAGTAGACGTAAAGAAATTCCCATGAAATATTCACTTGTTATTGAACCATTTGATGTTTGGGGCTTTGACTATATGGGACCGTTTCCTGCCTCTAATGGATATACACATATTTTAGTTGCTGTTGATTACGTTACTAAGTGGGTAGAAGCTATTCCAACTAGTAGTGCTGATCATAACACTTCTATTAAGATGCTTAAAGAAGTTATTTCCGAGGTTTGGAGTCCTTAAAGAAGTAGAATTGATTAATAGAGAGCTCAAATTAATTTTGCAAAAGACTGTTACTAGATCTAGAAAGAATTGGTCCAAGAAACTTGATGATGCATTATGGGCCTATAGAACTGCATATAAAAATCCTATGGGTATGTCTCCGTATAAAATGGTTTATGAAAAAGCATGTCACTTACCTCTCAAACTAGAACATAAGGCATATTGGGCCATTAAAGAGCTCAACTATGATTTTAAACTTGCCGGTGAGAAGAGGTTATTTGACATTAGCTCACTTGATGAATGGAGAACCCAAGCCTATGAGAATGCCAAATTGTTTAAAGAAAAAGTTAAAAGATGGCATGACAAAAGGATACAAAAGCGTGACTTTAATGTAGGTGATTATGTATTATTATACAATTCTCGTTTAAGATTTTTTGCAGGAAAACTTCTCTCTAAATGGAAGGTCCTTACGTTTTCGAGGAGGCCTATTGTTCCGGTGCTATAAAAATCAACAACTTTGAAGGCACAAATCCGAAGGTGGTGAACGGTCAAAGAATCAAACATTATATCTCAGGTAATCCTATAAATGTTGAAACTAATGTTATTGAAACCGTAACCCCAGAGGAATATATAAGGGAGACTTTCCGGAACGTTTTAGACTCTGAAAAGGAATAGGTATGTGGTACGGTAAGTAAACTAAAACGCGATGAATCCTTCTCTCTGATTTTTTTTCTCCCTGAACACGAATATATGGAGTTGGAGTTGAGGTCGGTGGAGTGTCAGGGGGCCCACAAGGCAGGGGGGCACGCCCAGGGGGGCAGGCGCGCCCCCATCCTCGTGGACAGGGTGTGGGCCCCCTGACATGGATTCTTCTTCCAGTATTTTTAATATTTTCCAAAAATATGTTCCGTGGAGTTTCAGTTCATTCCGAGAACTTTTGTTTCTGCACATAAATAACACCATGGAAAGTCTGCTGAAAACAACGTCAGTCCGGGTTAGTTCCATTCAAATCATGCAAGTTAGAGTCCAAAACAAGGGCAAAAGTGTTTGGAATTGTAGATACGACGGAGACGTATCAACTCCCCCAAGCTTAAAACTTTGCTTGTCCTCAAGCAATTCAGTTGACAAACTAAAAGTGATAAAGAAAAACTTTTACAAACTCGGTTTGCTCTTGTTGTTGTAAATATGTAAAGCCAACATTCAAGTTTTCAGCAAAGATTATGACTAACCACATTCACAATAACTCTTAGGTCTCATGTTTATTCATATCAATGGCATAATCAACTAGTGAGCAATAATAATAAATATCGGATGACAACACTTTCTCAAAACAATCATAATATGATATAACAGGATGGTCTCTCGCTAGCCCTTTGTGAGACTGCAAAACATAAATGTACAGTACCTTTAAAGATCAAGGACTGACTAGACATTGTAATTCATGGTAAAAGATATCCAGTCATAGTCATACCCAATATAAATTAATAGTGATGAATGCAAATGACATCACTGCTCTCCAGCTGGTGCTTTTTAATAAGAGGGTGATGACTCAACATAAAAGTAAATGGATAGGACCTTCGCAGAGGGAAGCAGGGATTTGTAGAGGTGCCAGAGCTCGATTTTGAAATAGAGATATATAATATTTTGAGCGGCATACTTTCATTGTCAACATAACAGCCAAGAGTTGGCGATATCTTCCATGCTACACACATTATAGGCGGTTCCCAAACATAATGGTATAGTTTATACTCCCCCTCCACCAACAAGCATCAATCCATGGCTTGCTCGAAACAATGAGTGCCTCCAACTAACAACAGTCCCAGTGGGAGTTTTGTTTGCAATTATTTTGATTTGATTTGCACAAAGCATGGGACTGGGCATCCTAGTGACCAGCCATTTTCTCGTGAGTGAGGAGCGGAGTCCACTCCTCTTGAGAATAACCCGCCTAGCATGGAAGATACGGACAACCCTAGTTGATACATGAGCTATTCGAGCATACAAAACAAAATGTTTATTTGAAGGTTTAGAGTTTGGCACATACAAATTTACTTGGAACGCGGTAGATACCGTGATATAGGAAGGTATAGTGGACTCATATGGAATAACTTTGGGGTCTAAGGGATTGGATGCACAAGCAGTATTCCGCTTAGTACAAGTGAAGGCTAGCAAAAGACTGGAAGCGACCAACTAGAGAGCGACAACAGTCATGAACATGCATTAAAATTAATAAACATTGAGTGCAAGCATGAGTAGGATATAATCCACCATGAACATAAATATCGTGAAGGCTATGTTGATTTGTTTCAACTACATGTGTGAACATGTGCCAAGTCGAGTCACTTAAATCATTCAAAGGAGGATACCACCCCACTATACCACATCACAACCATTTTAATAGCATGTTGGCACGCAAGGTAAACCATCATAACTCATAGCTAATCAAGCATGGCATAAGCAACTATGATCTCTAATTGTCATTGCAAGCATGTTTATTCATAATAAGCTGAATCAGGAACGATGAACTAATCATATTTACAAAAACAAGAGAGTTCGAGTTCATACCAGCTTCTCTCATCTCAATCAGCCATCATATATCGTCATTATTGCCTTTCACTTGCACGACCTAACGATGTGAAAATGATAAGAGTGCACGTGCATTGGAGCTAACATGGAATCTGCGAGCATTCAATAAACAGGAGAAGACAAGGCAATATGGGCTCTTGGTTAAATCAACAATAATGCATATAAGAGCCACTTCAACAATTTCAATATGGTCTTCTCCTATCGACCCCCAAAGAAAATAAAATAAATAAAACTATTTACACGGGAAAGCTCCCAACAAGCAAAAGAAGAATGGGAAATATTTTTGGGTTTTCTTTTAATTATTACTACTACAGCAAGAAAAGTAAACTAACTAAAAGCTACACCAATTTTTTGGTTTTTCTTAAGGTTTATTAAACACACAAAAAGAAAGCAAGAAAAAGAAAAAAAAACTAGCATGTAAAATACAATGAAAGAGTATGAGCACCGACATCTAGCAATGAGTGTGTGAACATGAATGTAATGTCAGTGGGAAATACATACTCCCCCAAGCTTAGGCTTTTGGCCTAAGTTGGTTTATTGCCACAGATGGCCCGACGGATATCCATAGTTGTAGTTGGGGTCGTACTGAGATGCAGCGGCTATTGCCTCCTGGGCTGCACCTCCTCTCGTACTCATCTGCCTCCTCTCTGGTAATAAAATGTCTTCCTTTTTCCTGATAATCAAAGAAGGCAGGAGCAGGGAGAGTAATACAGACATCACGACGTCTGTAAAAGATTAAGCGATACTGGAGAGGCGATTCATTCCTCTCGACAAACTGGTGGTGAACCATAGCATTAAAGTCTAGGTAAGTAGGAGGCAATTCAATATCATCATTACATATGGTTACACGAAGAAAATCAGCTAAGCGGGTTGCATAAATTCCACCGAAGAAATCTCCATTAAATCTGTTATGATGCAACCTACGTGCAACAATGGCTCCCAAATTATAAGATTTGTCTCCTAACACAGCACTCCTAAGAATACTGATGTCAGGGACACACATATGACATGCTTCATCTTTACCATTTATGCACCTACCTATGAAGAGAGCAAAATAATGTATAGCAGGAAAATAAATGCTCCCTATGGTAGCTTGTGCTATATCTCTCGATTTCCCCACAGTTATACTAGCAAGAAAATTTCTAAATTCAGATTTGCGAGGTTCACTAGCACTACCCCATTGTGGAAGTTTGCAAGCAGTGGTAAAATCCTCTAAGTCCATCGTATAAGATTTTTCATAATGATCAAATAGGACAGTTGGAGAATTGCGTGAAGATGAAAATTCAAACCTCCTCACAAAGGAACTAGTGAGATAGTGGTACTCGTGGCACTTTTCCTCCTCGAAGCTCACAAGATCAGTGTTACGCAAATATGCGTTAAATTCTTCCTTTGATTCCCGCTCTATCCGTAAAGTTTTCTGAAGGCCATTCACAAGGCCGCACTGGAGCGTCCCTTGGTGGCTCATCGTCAGCATCACGCATTGCAAGCCTGGGTCCTTGCTTCCTTGAAGAACCACCTTGGTACATTTTCCTAAGCATATTTCTTCCTTTGAAAAATTTCTGAAATTTTCAGTAACTTCAAATAAAAGTGAACCAAGCTCAACAAAATTGATAGCAACTACTCCTACAAGTGCCTAGAGCCTATATCATGCATTAGAACTACTTGGAAACATATAAATTTGACATGCAAGCTCAAGAACATGGTCACCTAGGCAGCAAAAATTTGCAATGAATAAAGCACTAGAACAAAAACTAATTGGACCAATGGAGGAGTCACATACCAAGGAACAATCTCCCCAAGCAGTTTTGTGAGAGGTGCTTTGAGCAAGGAGATCAAAAATTGCAGCAAAATGAGCTAGAACGACTCGTGCTTGAGCTGGATGGTGATTTTTTTGGGAGGAAGAAGGAGTGTATGGGTGCAGGAATAAGTGAAGGGGAGCCACCGTGGGCCCATGAGGCAGGGGGTGTGCCCTGTAGGGGTGGGCGCGCCCTGGACCCTCGTGGCCAGGTGGTTGCTCCCCCTGCTGTGCTCTTAGTGCCAGATATTCTCAAATATTCCAGAAAAAATCATATTCCATTTTCAGGGCATTTGGAGAACTTTTATTTTCGGGGTATTTTTATATTTCACGGATAATACAGAAAACTGACAGAGGAATACTATTTTTACTTTATTTCAATTAAATAACTGAAAGTAAAAGGAGGGTACAGAAGGTTGTGCCTTCTAATTTCATCCATCTCATGCTCATCAAAAGGAATCCACTAACAAGGTTGATCAGGTCTTGTTAACAAACTCATTCCGAATCGCATGAAACCGGAGAAATTTCAAATGACACTATGTTACCTCAACGGGGATATGCACATCCCCAATAATAAGAATATCATATTTCTTCTTGACAGTAGGAAGAGGAAATTCCAAACCTAGAAAAATAATCGATGGAATTTTTCCAATAGAATTGATACTGTGGACTTGAGGTTGTTTCCTCGGAAAGTGTACCGTATGCTCATTGCCATTAACATGAAAAGTGACATTGCCTTTGTTGCAATCAATAACAGCCCCTGCAGTATTCAAAAAAGGGTCTTCCAAGAATAATAGACATACTATCGTCCTCGGGAATATCAAGAATAACAAAGTCCGTTAAAATAGTAACGTTATTCCAAGATATATATGTTGTCATCAATTACCAAAAAGGGGGAGATTGAAAGTGCAACAATCCCTGGGTGGTTTTGGTAATTCCTAACAACATATAGCTCATTGAGCTAACATTATTCCAAGATGAATATTTCATGAAAAGCTCAATGAATGGCATGGCATGGATGAGAAAAGTGGACCCCTCAAAATGCTAAGGATACAAGGATTGGCTCAAGCTCAAAAGCTCAAGACTCTACATTTTATATTTTAGTGATCCAAGATCCCATTGAGTCTATAGGAAAAGCCAATACTATCAAGGAGGGATGAGGTGTTGCTTAATGAGTTTCTTGCTCCATAGTGCTTAGTGATATGATCCAAAACCCTTAACTACTTTCTCACATCCACATATGACCTAAACCAAAGTCAAACTCGGCCCTACCGATTCTTTCTATCCGGCGCCACCGAGTTCAGATGTCATAGCCACTGCCACAAACCCTAGGCAAATCGGTCTCACCGATAGGGATCTCGGTCTCACCGAGATGGGATTGTAATCTCTCTGTTTCCCTTGTAACATTTCGGTACCACCGAGATGAGCGATCGGTCCCACCGAGATTGCAAAGTAAACTCTCTGTTTCCCTTTCGTAACATTTCGGTCCCACCGAAATGAGCGAACCGGTCCCACCGAGTTTACCTGACCAACTCTCTGGTTAGCTTATTACCAAAATCGGTCCCACCGAGTTTGTGTAATCGGTCTCACCGAGATTACGTTATGACCTAACCCTAACCATATCGGTCCTACCGAGTTGCATGTCAGTCCCATCGAAAATCCTAACGGTCACTAGATTTGCTGAATCGGTCCGACCGAGTCTCTCAATTCGGTCTCGCCCAGATTGGTAAATTGTGTGTAACGGTTAGTTTTTGTGTGGAGGCTATATATACCCCTCCACCCACTCTTCATTCGCTGAGAGAGCCATCAGAACGAACCTACACTTCCAATACACATTTTCTGAGAGAGAACCACCTACCCTTGTGTTGAGGCCAAGATATTCCATTCCTACCATATGAATCTTGATCTCTAGCCTTCCCCAAGTTGCTTTCCACTCAAATCTTCTTTCCACCAAATCCAAATCCTTTGAGAGAGAGAGTTGAGTGTTGGGGAGACTATCATTTGAAGCACAAGAGCAAGGAGTTCATCATCAACACACCATTTATTACTTCCTGGAGAGTGGTGTCTCCTAGATTGGCTAGGTGTCACTTGGGAGCCTTCGACAAGATTGTGGAGTTGAACCAAGGAGTTTGTAAGGGCAAGGAGATCAATTACATCGTGCAGATCTACCGCTAGTGAGGCAAGTCCTTCATGGGCGACGGCCATGGTGGGATAGACAAGGTTGCTTCTTCGTGGACCCTTCGTGGGTGGAGCCATCCGTGGACTCGCGCAACCGTTACCCTTCGTGGGTTGAAGTCTCCATCAACGTGGATGTACGGTAGCACCACCTATCGGAACCACGACAAAAACATCCGTGTCTCCAATTGCGTTTGAATCCTCCAAACCCTTCCCTTTACATTCTTGCAAGTTGCATGCTTTACTTTCGGCTGCTCATATACTCTTTGCATGCTTGCTTGAATTGTGTTAAGATTGCTTGACTTGTACTAAGATAGCTAAAATCTGCCAAAGACAAAAATTGGGAAAAAGATAATTTTTTATTTGGTCAAGTATTCTAATCACCCCCCTCTAGACATACTTTCGATCCTACAAGTGGTATCAGAGCCAGGTTTCCATTTGCTTTGATTTCCATAGCTTTTGGTGGTATAGCCTTGGTTTCACAACCTAGGAGAGTATGGCGTCTAGCGAGGGGAATTATCACCGTAGAGGTCCTTACTTTGATGGTACTAATTTTGCTAGTTGGAAGCATAAGATGAAAGTGCATATTCTTGGACATAACCCCGCCGTTTGGGCTATTGTGTGTATTGGCTTGCAAGGTGAATTCTTTGATGGGAGAGAACCGAACCGTGAAGCTAGCGCAGAAGAGTTGAAGATGCTGCAATACAACGCTCAAGCTTGTGATATCCTCTTCAACGGATTGTGCCTCGAAGAATTCAACAAAATCAGCCGCCTTGAGAATGCAAAGGAAATTTGGGATACTTTGATTGATATGCATGAAGGTACAGACTCCATCAAGGAATCCAAGTTGGACGTGCTTCAAAGTCAACTTGACAAGTTCAAAATGAAGGATGGTGAAGGTGTCGCTGAAATGTACTCTAGGCTTGCTCTTATCACAAATGAGATTGCCGGCTTAGGAAGTGAAGAGATGACCGACAAATTCATCATCAAGAAGATCCTAAGAGCTTTGGATGGAAAATATTATACCGTGTGCACATTGATCCAAATGATGCCCAATTACAAAGATCTCAAGCCAACAGAAGTCATTGGAAGAATTGTTGCTCATGAGATGTCACTCAAGGATAAGGAGGAACTTCACAACAAGTCAAGGGGTGCTTACAAAGCCTCATGTGAAGCCCCCACATCATCAAGTGAGAAAAAAACCTTCAATGAAGAATTGAGCTTAATGGTGAAGAACTTCAACAAGTTCTACAAGAATAGAAGCAAAGAGAGAAGCTCCAAGTCAAGGTCCTACAATGACAAAAGATCTTCTAGTCGAGAGCGTAATTGCTACAATTGTGGGAGACCCGGACACTATTCCAATGAGTGTACGGTACCCTACAAAAGAAGAGAAGAATCACCCAAGAGAATAAGTAGAAGAGAAGAATCACCACCAAGAGAGAGGAGGAGTAGAGATGATCGTTATGAACGAAGAACATCCCGGAGAAGCAAAGATTCGGAAAGGAAGGACAAATCATCAAGGAGCTACACAAAACAAAGACATCAAGCTCATGTTGGTGAATAGGTATCCAGCTCCGACTCCGACAATCACTCCGAGAGAAGCTATCACTCCGACTCCGAATATACTCAAGATGAAGGTGTTGCCGGTCTAGCACTTGTGTCAACCATCTCCTACGGCATATTTGATTCACCAAATGAAGGCATTGGAAGATGCTTCATGGCCAAAGGTCGAAAGGTAACACATCCTGAGTATGTTGATTTCAATAGTGATGAAGATGACGTATTAGGTGATGATGATTTACTTGCTGACAAATCTAGTGATGAATACTATGATGAAATGTGAATTAATCATGCTAATCAAGGTAAAATGAATGACAATGATAAGGAGAAGATTGAGCTTCTAACTAAAGAACTAAACACTCTTAAGTTAGCTCACGAAACTATCTTAGAAGATCATCGAGAACTTTTAAGGACTCATGAGAATTTACGCTTTGAAAAGCTCAACCTTGAGGAAGAGCATGAGTTCTTAAAGGCAATCAATGATGATCTTCGTAAGAAAAGTTCTTCTTACATTGCCAAGCGTTTACTCTTATCTACTTACATGCCTCAAGTCAAGACTATTAACAAGAACAAGAAGGATTCTTCCTCTAGTAGTAACAATAATCATGCTAAATCCAATGTTGTTGCTTCTAGTAGTTCTCTTGATTCCACTAATGATTCTCTTAGCCAAGTTACACTTGAGCAAGAAAATAGCTTATTGAAGGGAATAATAGATAAATGTGTTTACAAGAGCCTTGCCGGGAGTAAGCAATTTGAGGAAATTGTACGCAAGCAAGGAAGGCGCCGGAAGAACCAAGGTGTTGGTTTTGAACAAAAGTTCAATGCCAATGGAGTTGAGTGGGAAGAAGATCAATACCCCAAGACGAAGTTTGTTCCTCAACAAGAGAAGTATGATCCTACTTCCTTCAAGGGGAAACAAGCTCAAGATGATCTTCCACCACAAGACCACAAGCAAAAAGGCAAGGATAAGCTTCAAGAGGAGATTGATGCATTTTAAGAAGCTCCAAAGGCCTTGGTCAAGTGGGTTCCCAAGACTACGTCAAGATCTACTTCATCAAGTACGACTACAACTCCAAGGATTCCCATCAAGATGATGTGGATCCCGAAGAATAAGAACTAGAGAGTTCTTGAGGGTGACTCCGCCAACATATTTCACTCATATCATTTTGGCAATTACAAGTGCAATCAACTTTCACATCTTGCACTAGTTCAAGGAGTCACAAACCCTCTTGTTGGTAAGACAAGGGACAAGGTAACCTAATGCTTTCATAGACATCATCTTATGTGTGCATCACTCTATGTCTATGGATATCCTTGTTTGTTCCTTGTGGGACTAACCCGCGTAGGTATTGAAAGTGCAACTCACTCCAAAAGGATTGCTCCAAATGATCTTCATCAACATTGAGCATCCACATCTTCAACACCTACATGAAGTCATCATCGACAAAACCCAAGGTTAGTTCATCCCTCTAAGGGGGGATCTCGCATCTAGGGGGAGCTTTACTCTAAAAATTGAGTCAAAGCAACTCTAATGGTGTGAACACATCAATGCATTATGTAAAAGTGGTAACCCCACTTGAGCTTAAACGATGAGTTTGACCTATGGTCAAATGTTCTCATTTGACTCCTAAGTCAATATACTCATATATAGATGACCCAGTCATCGCCAATTGCTTGATAGATGCTAGAATTGGTTGTGCATGCTTTGCCACATATTTCATTTGCCATTTTATTGTGTGAGCATATTGGTTGCATATTTTACTCATTCGAGGACATCCACTTGTTGTTTTGATTGATTGGTTTCTTTTTCTTTTGCCAAGTGGATGGACAAGAATGCCTAAGAACCTTCTCTAGCTATCTATGCTCTTCTCGTCTCAAACTCTATTCATGCCGCATCACAAAATTTGATCAAGTCAGATTTGAACCACTCTGTGTGAGGAGCACTCGGAGTCCCCGATTCGTCATAGACTTAAACTTCCAAAACTTCTTTGTGCATTTCGATCTCACCGATTCTTCCATTTCGGTCATACCGAGATCACTAAGTCGATCTAGGTTTTCAATCTCGATGCAACCGATTTGAACTTTTCGGTCACACCGAGCTGCTGTAACTGTCAACAGTTATGCATCTCAGTGCCACCGAGTTGTTCCACTCGGTCACACCGACAGGGTCGGGCTATATATACCCACGGGAAAAAATTGGAAACTTTCTACAAACTCTTTCACCCGCGTGTAGCCCGATCTGCCTCCAGGGTCTCAGGATCGTCCTCCTCATCGCCAGCTGCCTCCAGTCGCTGGTCTCCGCCGCCGTCAATGGAAATCATCCCGCCGTTGCCGCCGTAGCGAGTTCATCGCCGAACTAGGGTATGGACTCGATCACTATGCTATCCCCGTCCGATTCCTAGCACATTGTGTTTGCCATGAATCTTACCACGATTGAAACTATCCTATCTAGTCAAAACACTCCGTAGATTAGAGATGAATTGAAAATTTAGGGTTAGGTTTCCGTCGAAACAATCTCGGACCCACCGAGCTGTAGAACTCGGTTCCACTGATTCGGATAAGGCCATTGCACATGTGATTCTCGGTCTGACCGAGAATTGCAAATCGGTGTGACCGAGTTCAGGACTTTGTGAAACCCTAGCAGTCTCGGTGCCATTGAACAGTGACTCGGTCTGACCGAGTTCACTAGTTTAGGTTCCAAAAGTTGCTTCGGTATCACCGAGTTCACAAATCGGTAGATCCAAAATGCTTTCTGTGGAAAACTAAAACTAAGTTTTTGACTCATTCTTTTGCAAAAAATCTCTGTATTTTGTGATGCTCATCCACTCTATCTCATTTATATCTATTCACATGGTCTGCAGTCAGTGTTTGCAATACGTCTGATCAAAGTGATAGCCAGAACAAGTCAGAGGAGCAGATTCAAATGAGTGAGGGCACTAGTCCCTCTAGCAGCTCTGATGAAGGTAGCAGGAGCACACCCAGCAACTTACCCAAGGCAGCCACCAGGACCAGAAAGAAGAGAACCTCAGAATCTGAGGATGAAGACTATGTGGCTGTTGAGGATGAGGCCATTTCCAAGAAAAAGGTGCTCAAGAAGGAGTATGGCACATCTGCTGCCACTAAGCCTGGTATGAAGACCAAAGTACCTGCAAAGAGAACTCTCATGTCTAAAGCCAGAGCCTCCACTCAAGCATCTTTGGAATCTGAACCCAAAGAGGCTGCTGCAGAAGGGAAAGAAGAGGAAGGAAAGGGTCAAGAAGACCATGGCCAGAGTTACTGGAAAGCCTTCCATGATGGAAGAGGAGGAAGAAGAAGAGGTTGCTGCACCAGCACCCAAGGCTCAGAAGCTTATGGGTGATGCTATCAGGTCAGGTCTGCATCATCAAAGCCCAAAGAAGCACCCAAAGCTGCCTCCAAGACCAAGACTGCACCTAAGAGGAATACCAGGAACATCCCAGCTGCTGAGAAGAACAAGGCCCCAGTGCCTGAAACTATTGCTGAAGAAGAAGATGAAGAGCATGTCTTGAGAAAATTGAAGCCAAAAATTCCAGATCATAATGATGCCCATCCTGTAGCTGAGAACATGAAGATCAGGAGGGACTCAGGATTAAGTCTATGGAGAGAGTCAGATCCATATGCTACCAGGAGGACAACTGTTGTTTACTACAGGTTCCACACAAAGGAACATCAGGATTTCTATGAGACAGTGTTGCTGGACAAGAAGCCAATAGTGTGTGACATGAGGTGGGTTGACTGGACCTACATGAAGGAGAATGAAGAACACTATCCTGGTGTGTATGAAAGTTTCAGTGCTTGTGGAGTGGCAGGCTTTGTTGGGCAGAAGCTCACAAAGTGGAATGATGAGCTCATAATGCAATTCTACTCCACAACACACTTCTATGGATGTCTGAAGGTACTAGGTACCAATCATCAATTTAAGAATGGGCTAATCTGATCAACGCACCTAAGGAGGAAGAGGGTGACTTGGATGTCTATGCCAAGAAGAAGATGGATCACAACTCTATGGCACATATGTACAAGGAGATCCCAAATGCTGCTATAGAATCACACAAGTTTGGATCAGTACATTACCTTCTGTCAGGACTGCCAACCATTAACTGGATCCTCAGGCACACTCATTTGCCCAAGTCAGGTGATCACAACATGATCAGAGGCCATGCAATAAATCTGCTACACTTATTTGATGTACCACAGAAGTTCAAGGTGATGAGCCTTATAGTTGAGACTATCAAGAGGACAGCTGCTGACCAAAAGAGGAGTTGTGGATATGCCCCACAGATCCAGGAGCTGATTAACTCCAAGATGGGCACATGCACATACTTGTTGGACAAGGATCACATGCCTATCTCTCCAGACTTTGAGGACAACCAAGTGGTTATGAATGAAGATGAACCATCTTCTGTGCTAGCACAAGCTAAGAAGGAGAAGGCAAGGACAGAGAAGACTGCCAAGATGCCAACAATGGAAGAGGCATCTCAGTACTTTTTGAAGAGCAAACATGATCAACTTGGCTACTTGATTGCATCCACTCTGAGGATTGAGAAGGGGCTGGCCACCTTGACTTGAAACCAGGAGAGCTTGGAGAGGATCATGGAGCATAAGTTCTATGACATGGATGTGAAGGTTACTGAGATCCAGTCTGTTGTTGAGCAGCTTCAGGATGATATGCAGGAGAGGAAGGGCAAGTCAACCACTAAGGCATTTGCCAGAGTGCCTAGAGCTCAGAGATCAGCTTCAGTGCGAGTGACAAATACCAGAGCCACTTCATCTGCACCAACTACAGCTTCAGTGCCACCAGCTCCAGCACCTACTCCACCAGCTCCTTCTACATCAACTGATGCCTTCTTCCTTGGCGTTCTATCTACACCAGCACCTGAAGATCAAGCCTGAGAGACGATTTACTACTATGCATTTTTATGAACTTTTTGGTAACTTGTTGCCAAAGGGGGAGAAAAACGTATAGATCATAGGCTTCGAGAGAGAGTGTTGCTTTTTATTCTCTCTTGCTTTGGTGGTTGAACTTTATTTGCTTGTTTGAGATACATTATGTCTGTGTGATACTTGGATGATTATGTGTATGATCATATGCTACGTTTATGCTTGTTGGATGACATTATCCTTTTTATCCCTATATGATCATTCACTTTTCTTGGTGATGAGTGCATGCATTCAATTATTATCATTTTGAGCGCTCCACCAAGATGTATGTAACATGGAAGAGTAACCCATGAGCCTAACTTCTTGTGCATTTGCAGTCCAAAGCAATTCTTAAACTATGCACAAATTCAGGGGGAGCTCTTGCTTATCACATACTTCTCAAAGTGACAATGTTTTTCTCTCTTATTATCATTTGTCGAAGCTTTGATCTATATGTTGTCATCAATTACCAAAAAGGGGGAGATTGAAAGTACAACTATCCCTGTGTGGTTTTGGTAATTCCTAACAACATATAGCTCATTGAGCTAACATTATTCCAAGATGAATATTTCAGGAAAAGCTCAATGAATGGCATGGTGTGGATGAGAAAAGTGGACCCCTCAAAATGCTAAGGATACAAGGATTGGCTCAAGCTCAAAAGCTCAAGACTCTACATTTTATATTTTAGTGATCCAAGATCACATTGAGTCTATAGGAAAAGCCAATACTATCAAGGAGGGATGAGGTGTTGCTTAATGAGTTTCTTGCTCCATAGTGCTTAGTGATATGCTCCAAAACCCTCAACTACTTTCTCACATCCACATATGACCTAAACCAATGTCAAACTCGGCCCTACCGATTCTTTCTATCCGGCGCCACCGAGTTCAGATGTCATAGCCACTGCCACAAACCCTAGGCAAATCGGTCTCACCGATAGGGATCTCGGTCTCACCAAGATGGGATTGTAATCTCTCTGTTTCCCTTCGTAACGTTTCGGTACCACCGAGATGAGCGATCGGTCCCACCGAGATTGCAATGTAAACTCCCTGTTTCCCTTTCGTAACATTTCGGTCCCACCAAAATGAGCGAACTGGTCCCACCGAGTTTACCTGACCAACTCTCTGGTTAGCTTATTACCAAAATTGGTCCCACCGAGTTTGTGTAATCGGTCTCACCGAGATTACGTTATGCCCTAACCCTAACCATACCGGTCCTACCGAGTTGCATGTTGGTCCCACCGAAAATCCTAACGGTCACTAGATTTGCTGAATCGTTCCGACCGAGTTTCTCAATTCGGTCTCACCGAGATTGGTAAACTGTGTGTAATGGTTAGTTTTTGTGTGAAGGCTATATATACCCCTCCACCCACTCTTCATTCGTGGAGAGAGCCATCAGAACGAACCTACACTTCCAATACACATTTTCTGAGAGAGAACCACCTACCCTTGTGTTGAGGCCAAGATATTCCATTCCTACCATATGAATCTTGATCTCGAGCCTTCCCCAAGTTGCTTTCCACTCAAATCTTCTTTCCACCAAATCCAAATCCTGTGAGAGAGAGCTGAGTGTTGGGGAGACTATCATTTGAAGCACAAGAGCAAGGAGTTCATCATCAACACACCATTTGTTACTTCTTGGAGAGTGGTGTCTCCTAGATTGGCTAGGTGTCACTTGGGAGCCTCCGACAAGATTGTGGAGTTGAACCAAGGAGTTTGTAAGGGCAAGGAGATCGCCTACATCGTGAAGATCTACCGCTAGTGAGGCAAGTCCTTCGTGGGCGACGGCCATGGTGGGATAGACAAGGTTGCTTCTTCGTGGACCCTTCATGGTTGGAGCCCTCCGTGGACTCGTGCAACCTTTACCCTTCGTGGGTTGAAGTCTCCATCAACGTGGATGTACGATAGCACCACCTATCGGAACCACGACAAAAACATCCGTGTCTCCAATTGCGTTTGAATCCTCGAAACCATTCCCTTTACATTCTTGCAAGTTGCATGCTTTACTTTCCGCTGCTCATATACTCTTTGCATGCTTGCTTGAATTGTGTTAAGATTGCTTGACTTGTACTAAGATAGCTAAAATCTGCCAAAGACTAAAATTGGGAAAAGGATAAGTTTTTATTTGGTCAAGTAGTCTAATCACCCCCCTCTAGGCATACTTTCGATCCTACAAACCACAACAGGCACACCCTCACAAATACCGACAGGTATAGCATTTGATTTATCAGCCATTTGCAAAGATATTTCAGTAGGTGTCAATTTATTCAAATCAAGTCTATGATATAAAGAGAGAGGCATAACACTAACACCGGCTCCAAGATCATATAAGGCAGTTTTAACATAGTTTCTTCTAATGGAGCATGGTATAGTAGGTACTCCTGGATCTCCAAGTTTCTTTGGTATTCCACCCTTAAAAGTATAATTAGCAAGCATGGTGGAAATTTCAGCATCCGGTATCTTTCTCTTATTAGTAACAATTTCTTTCATATACTTAGCATAAGGATTCATTTTGAGCATATGAGTTAATCACATACGCAAAAAGATAGGTCTAATCATTTCAGCAAAGCGCTCAAAATCCTCATCATCCTTTTTCTTGGATGGTTTGGGAGGAAAAGGCATGGGTTTCTGAACCCAAGGTTCTCTTTCTTTACCATGTTTCCTAGCAACAAAGTCTCTCTTATCATAACATTGATTCTTTGATTGTGGGTTATCAAGGTCAACTGCAGGTTCAATTTCTACATCATTATCGTTGCTAGGTTGAGCATCATCATGAACATCATCATTATCATTATCACTAGGTTCATGTTCATTACCAGATTGTGTTTCAGCATCAGAAATAGAAATATCATTTGGTTTCTCAGGTGGTTCAGCAATAGGTTCACTAGAAGCATGCAAATTCCTATCATTCTTATGCATAGTCTCCATCATCCTTTCCTCACTTGGACAATGCTCTAATAATGATGATCATCACACTTTTATTTACTTACAACTCATGAATTACAACTCGATTCTTAGGACAAAATATGACTCTATATGAATGCCTCCGGTGGTGTATCGGGATGTGCAATGACTCATGAGTGACATGTATGAAATAATTATGAACGGTAGTTTTGCCACAAATACGATGTCAACTACATGATCATGCAAAGCAATATGACAAGGATGGAGCGTGTCATAATAAACGGAACGGTGGAAAGTTGCATGGCAATATATCTCGGAATGGCTATGGAAATGCTATAATAGGTAGGTATGGTTGCTGTTTTGAGGAAGGTATATGGTGGGTGTATGATACTGGCGAAAGATGCGCGGTATTAGAGAGGCTAGCAATGGTGGAAGGATGATAGTGCGTATAATCCATGGACTCAACATTAGTCATAAAGAACTCACATACTAATTGCAAAAATATATTAGTTATTGAAACGAAGTACTACCCGCATGCTCCTAGGGGGATAGATTGGTAGGAAAATACAATCGCTCGTCCCCGACTGCCACTCATAAGGAAGACAATCAATAAATAAATCATGCTCCGACTTCATCACATAATGGTTCACCATACGTGCATGCTACGGGAATCACAAAATTTAACACAAGTATTTCTCAAATTCACAACTACTCAACTAGCATGACTCTAATATTACCATCTTCATATCTCAAAACAATTATAAGGAATCAAACTTCTCATAGTATTCAATGTACTTTATATGAAAGTTTTTATTATATCCCTCTTGGATGCCCATCATATTAGGACTAAATTCATAACCAAAGCAAATTACCATGCTGTTTAAGACTCTCAAAATAATATAAGTGAAGCATGAGAGTTCATCTATTTCTTCAAAATAAAACCACCGCCGTGCTCTAAAAGATATAAGTGAAGCACTAGAGCAAATGACAAACTACTCCAAAAAATATAAGTGAAGATCAATGAGTAGACGAATAATTATGCAACTATGTGAAGACTCACCCATTTTAAGAATTTCAGATCTTGGTATTTTATTCAAACATCAAGCAAAGCTAAAGAAAATAAAATGACCCTCCAAGCAAAACACATATCATGTGGTGAATAAAAATATAGCTCCAAGTAAAGTTACCGATGAATGAAGATGAAAGAGGGGATGCCATCCGGGGCATCCCCAAGCATAGGCTCTTGGTTATCCTTGAATATTACCTTGGGGTGCCTTGGGCATCCCCAATCTTAGGCTCTTGCCACTCCTTATTCCATAGTCCATCGAATCTTTACCCAAAACTTGAAAACTTGACAACACAAAACTTAACAGAAAATCTCGTGAGCTCCGTTAGCGAAAGAAAACAAAACACCACTACAAGGTACTGTAATGAAATCATTCTTTATTTGTATTGGTGTTAAACCTAATGTATTCCAACTTCTCTATGGTTTATAAACTATTTTACTAGCCATAGATTCATCAAAATAAGAAAATAAACACACTAAAAACAGAATCTGTCAAAAACAGAACAGTCTGTAGTAATCTGTAACTAACGCAAACTTATGGAAATCCAAAAATTCTAAAATAAATTGGTGGACCTGAGTAATTCGTCTAGTAATCATATGAAAATAGAATCAACTAAATAGCACTCTTCAGTAAAAAATTGAAGCTAATCTTGTGAGCGCTAAAGTTTCTGTTTTTCACAGCATGATCATAATGACTTCACCCGAGTCTTCCAAAAGGTTCTACTTGGCACAACACTAATTAAAACACAAAACCACATCTAAACAGAATCTAGATGGATTATTTATTCCTAAACAGAACCAAAAAGCAAGAAACTAAAATAAAATTGGGTTGCCTCCCAACAAGCGGTAACGTTTAACGCCCCTAGCTAGGCATGATGATTTCAATGATGCTCACATAAAAGATAAGAATTGAAACATAAAGAGAGCATCATGAAGAATATGACTAGCACATTTAAGTCTAACCCACTTCCTATGCATAGGGATTTTGTGGGCAAACAACTTATGGAAACAATAATCAACTAGCATAGGAAGGCGAAACAAGCATAACTTAAAAACTTTAAGCACATAGAGAGGAAACTTGATATTATTGCAATTCATACAAGCATACATTCCTCCCTCATAATAATTTTCAGTAGCATCATCAATGAATTCAACAATATAACTGATACGTCTCCAACGTATCTATAATTTATGAAGTATTCATGCTATTATATTATCCATCTTGGATGTTTTATGGGCTTTACTATGCACTTTTATATTATTTTTGGGACAAACCTATTGACCCAGAGCCCAGTGCCAGTTCCTGTTTTCCCCTTGTTTCAGTGTTTCGAAGAAAAGGAATATCAGACGGAGTCGAAACGGAATGAAACCTTCTGGAGAAGTTATTTTTGAAAGGAAAGCAACCCGGGAGACTTGCAGTCCATGTCAAGGAAGCTTCGAGGAAGCCATGAGGTAGGGGGACGCGCCCACCCCCCTAGGGCGCACCCTCCATCCTCGTGGGCCCCTCGTGGCTCCCCTGACGTACTTCTTCCGCCTATATATGTAACATCCCAAAATTCTAAATTTTGGAATGTTATAATAAATAGATAGATTTGTTTGTTTGTTTGAATTGTTGTGTGATTGATTAGGTGAAATTTGAAACTTTTGAAAGTTAAATGAGAGGAATAAAGGACTTTCCCAAACTTTCATTTTGCTTTCGATCTCCGTGAATTCAAATATTTTTCATCACAAAACCACGGAGAGAGGATAACATGACTTCTTCCATTTAAACGAAAAAGGGGTGTTGAAAATATTTGAATTTCATTTGAAAATATTTTCTTCATGCAACTCAGTGATTTTCACGAGCGAGGATAAAATGACTTCTTCGAAACATATGAAATATGAGTTGGGAGTTTCAAAGGATCAAATTCGAAGTCCTTTTGGAATTATTTCTCAATTTGGAGTTATTTGGATTTTATTCAAATTATTTTTCTCCAAAAATAAAATACATGGAAAATAGGGTAACCTGATTCGCTACATCAGAAAATTGGAGATAAATAAATTTGGAGTCATTTTGGTATTTTTAAAATGATTTTTATTGGATTTTAGTAGGGCAGTAGCACTCTTTGATTTATTCAAAATTGTATGTACTTTATTTGATGTTAGTAAAATGTTCATGCTGTAGGAAATATTTTTCTGTAAATTTTGATATATAATATGCCTATATAAAATTCTATTTTGGTTTTATTTATTCAGATTTCCTTTTCTGTTTCAAAAAAAAAACTGCACGTGCGCTTAGGACTAACAGTCGCCCACGCGCGCAACATAGTAGCAGGGGCGCTCCTTTGTTTTTTTTCTTTTTCCCTCCTCCTAAATGGGCCAGGCCCAGCGGGCCATATTCCTTCCCCATTTTTTTTCTTTTTTTTCCCATAGTTTTTCTTTTCTTCTCTATTGCTAAAAAAAAGAAATTTAAAGTGTACGCGCGCGGCCGGCCGAGGCCTTTAGGCCCGTGCGAGGCCTTAGCCTTTTTCTGCTCTGTTTCGTTTAATTACGTCTACGTTTAGTCCCATTCTTTTAGTCTTTAACCCTTAAACCTCTTTTCCACCTATAAATATAGACCCATAGAGCCTTCAAAATCATCCGATTCGGGTTAAAGCAATATTTTGGTTTGACTAGATTCCTTGAAAAAATATTTTTTCCTCTCCGTCGCGACTTCTGGAAATTGTCTCATCTCTTCAACGTCGTCTTTTCTCTGCCTTATAAAGGTATCTTTCTTTGTTTTTTCCTTCTTATACTTCCGTAGTTTATTACTTTTAGACTAATACAATAGATTAGATTGTCGTCTACGTATTTATACATTAGACCTTAGCCATAGCTATTTTTTCTTTTGTAAAACAGCTTGGCCCTGATTTTTCAAATAGCCATAACTTTTTACTCGTTCATCCAAACTAGATGAAACCAACGCCCACTTCTTTGTTACGATCTCCTCTATCCAGTAATTCAACTCAAACATGTTTTTGAAAAGTTTAAAATTTCTAAATTTGTTCAGATTCATATTCAAACTTCTTTAGTTCATAACTTAAGTTTCGTAACTCCGTTTGAGTTGATTCTTTTTGCTTTGTGTCACAAATTTGCTTAAGTTTTTGTTTGTGTACTTAGGTTTCAAATTTGAATAGTTTAGATTTGAATTTGATGAAATTTGTTCAAATCATTAATTTGGTCATATTTTGAGTTTTACAAAGTATTTTTGATTGATTCTTTTTGTTACTGTTTTATTATGGTTTTGTCTATCCAGTAGCATATACTTCTTTATTTTTACTTTATTTTTAAATTAGGTTTTTAGCGAAACAGTACTGTTTTTCTTATATAGTTGTTTTAGTTATGTAATTATTGTTTTAATTATTTTTAGTTCATTCCTTTTGTAGATTTTCACTTGTTGTTATATGTTTATGTTTAGCTATAGTAGATAAATTTTTGTAGTTATTTATTAGTGTTTAGCTACTGTTTTGTAATTGCTTGTTTAATTCATAGTGATAGTGGATAAAAATAGTTTTATTAGTTTTAAAAGTAATTCTTTTTCCACTTCAAGTTATATTGTTTTTGTTTCTGTTATTTGTGAACACATTAGTTGTTATATTTATTTAGTATAGTTTATTAATGTTTTAATAAATGATTTGCTGTTATGGTTGTCTTAGTGTTTTGCTAGTTGCTATATTTGTTCTAGTATTCACTAGATGGTTATAGTAGTTTTATATTGGTTCTTTTGTTAGTTAGTAAATTAGTAATTTATTTTCTGTTATTTTATTAGATTTATATTTTCTTTGCTGTAGAAAAAAAAATATTATAATAATTTAGTAATGTTATGTTAAGATTTGTGTGAGTTGGTCACCGCTAGTTTTTCCTTGAATTTTTCTTTCGAAGTTTTTCCTTTGGTTTTCGACTTGGTTTTCTTGTTGCTTTTATTTTGATTGAGTATTGTTATGATTGATAGAATTGATTGCTAGGATGATTGCTTATATGATTGTCTGTGTAATATAGATTTTGAAAGGAGTGACGAATAGTTCTACCAAGTCTTTATCCTGAGAGCGTTATTATCTTCATCAAGTAATACCAGGCAAGTTCACTTTGACCATGCTTTCATACCTATGTTTTATTGCATTTAGTGTCATCTTTGCAACAACTCTCCAGTAGTGATATTGAATTCTTGTAGTTGATTAGTATGCATGAGGTAGGAACCCATCACCCTGTTACCAAGCCCGGGACATTATTTATTTTAATGCTACGCTATAGTAGACGGGGTTGATATGAGTGCTCGGGAGTGGTGTGAAGAAGGAGGACTCTACGTCAATGGCGACAACTCCATGATGGCATCTGCAAGGACTGCATTTTCAAGGCCTCAAGACTTCAAGACTCGAGACAAGAATTCAATACACACTCTTGGGTGAAGGACGGTTGTGGGCACCTGGAGAAACCAATGGTTGGCGGGATGCATGGAGAAGCGCCATGACATCTCATGAAAGCTTCACCTGACTCAAAGAGACGGAAGAATACTTCATGCCGGAAGCTTACATGCAACCGCAAGTCACTATGGGCTCGGCTTGGTTGACCTTAGTTGTGACTCTGGTGGGGCGGTGCTAGCGGATGTAGAACTACGATAGGATTGAATGAGCACCGGACGGTGGTCGGGAACTCTTGAAAGACCATGTTTGGTCATCTTGTTCTCAAACACCACGAAGTGCGAGAACGTAAAGAGAGGATCAAATCTTGCGGGTAAAGTGTACAAACCTCTGCGGAGGGTTTAAACCTAATCGATTAGCCGTGCCCCGATTCTGAGACAATTTGAGCATCTGGACTTGGATTTATCTCGGAACTCTCACCACTGGACTGATAACTTAATTGTGGGCAACTTATGATGATTTGGGCTATGAGACATCGGTTGGCGGAACCATGTCGGGATAGAAAACTCCATAGTACATACTTCATTTATTCCTTTGATGTAGGGAAAATAAATCAGCTTTTACATAAGCGAAACTCGGACCACGAGCCACAAAGCCATATTGCATATAGTATAGTTTTATCATCTGTTTTCTCATGTTGTGATCTTGCGGTACATTCAATGTCTTGACCTACATGGCTGCAACGTATCATGTTGCGATACTTTCTTCCGACGAGTAAGAGCAGTGCAGGTTACGGTCTACACTCAACTTTGCCGATGGCGTTGATGGGACTCCACACCGACTATTTGTTTCGCTATGACTTATGAGGTATATATCAGTTTTACGTTATTTATACATGTGATTGCACTTTGATATATACATTGATGTCTTGTGTGTGCCAACATCTTGATCCGAGGATGGCACAGATACACGAGGCTTGACCGTCTCGAGGTCGGGTCGCTTCTGAATATGGTATCGAGCACATGTTGATGTAGAACGTGACCCTAGAAATCGGAAAGCCCTAGGACAGGATGTCTAAAAAAAAACTTTATTTTCAAAAGGATCCTTTACTTCTCGTCTTTTTCTGATTTTATCAAGTAGTCACTCTCACCTCAAATAGTTAGAATATACCCCCTTTCCCTTTTGATCACATGAAGAATCAACTGAAGCCACTCCAAGAAGGACAAGATATCGGATAACTGATGGCCTCTTCAGAGTAAAGAGGATTTGACCATGCATTAGAAGAGTTGAAGCTGCAACAATTGAAGACTCCGAAGACTAGAAGAATTTGAAGAATATGAAGAATTATTTGACCTTTAGAAGACCAAACCCCTGTTACACACTTACGTTAGATGCGGCGATTTGTGAGCTATCATTTGCTTGATGTTTTTCCGACAGCCACAAAGTAAAACTTGTTTCTTCGAAAACTATTGTTTGTATTGTGTGTATATCCCTCCCCACCTCTCTCATATCTCATCCCAAAACTTTTGGACCCCATAGTTGATGAATGAAGTTGGACTGATATTCTCGGACGAAGACTCAGTAGGAGGCGAGCTATGGATTCGAACATGGAGAATCACTTTGGGAGCAATTTGGTTTCAAGGAAGAATGAAGTATCTTACGCTCTCCAGTACTTTGAAGGAAGTGCTGCAACATGGTGGCAGATGCATCAAGCTATACAGGGATGGAATGGAGCAAAGACTTGGAAAGAATTCAAGAAGACCCTGTTGAGATCACGTCTCATCCGGAAGCACTATGATAACCCGAAGAAGAAACCTTGTGCCTGCAAGATTTGCGGAGAAATAGGACACACCCAGGAGGAACACAAGGATGGATGCCCTCATTGTGAGGAGAAACACCCACCGAGGAATGCCCAACTAGTCGGTGACTTGTTTCTTGTGTGAAGGAACCACCCACTACCCGACTTCGGTGTCACATTTACCCCATGGTGCAACAAACTATTCGGGAGCGGGAAGAAGGAATGAAAGAAGCCCTCAGAAGTTATGAAAGAACCAGTGATGAAGGAATGTGTTGAAGACCTTGATGGAGAAGGCCTCAACAGATTTTACTCCAATGCCTGCTATTCATGTGGAGAAGAAGGACATTTTTCACGATGTTGCACCAAGGAAAGAAAAGAGTATCCGGATACTTCCGACGGAAGCAATAGAGTTTGATCCACGGGGAATAGAAGGTTTGATCGAACGAAGAAACCGGAAGAGAAAACAAAGACACCCTCGAAACAACCCAATTTCTGCAAATAGGGACAAGAGTCATATTACCTGTTTTGAATGTAAGGACGTCGGGCATTATGCCAATCATTGTCTCGAAAGGAAGCAAGGAACTCAAGGAGCAGGCACCATCTCCAAGAAGCCCAAAGACTTATCGAAAGTCATTTGTTTTCGCTGCAAGGAAGCAGGACATTATGCTACTAAATGTTCCGACAAGATGAAAGTCAAATTTGAGTAGTTAGAATTTTGATAATGGTAATAAGTGTAGTAGGAAGCAATTGTTTCCATAAGGATATGGAGTTGAATTTATGTAATGAAAGTCTCGGATATTGTAATGAATTCATGAAATCAATAAAGTTAAGGTGACATGTTTTCATATGTTTAATTGTATGAGTTGTTACTCTATGAACACGGATTTTGACCATTTTCGAGGATATGAGAAATATGGTCTATGGATGGATTTGTGAATTTCATTTTAGGGTGGTAGTACCTTGTGAAGAAGACTAGACTAATGGATAAGAAAATATATATTCCACGGATTGTAGTTGAAGGAAAAACAAAGTTGGAGTTTTGCTTTTGATATGATGGTATGAAGAAGCAGTACTCTTGGATTTAAAGGAGGTGTAATATGGAACAAGAGAGTTACTCCAAGGATGAGTTAAAGCTGCACTAGTGTTGAAGTGGGCCATAACCCACAGGCCCAAGAATTAATAAGGATCAAGTACCCACTAGAAAAGAAATTTTGGGAATAGACTACGATTTGATCAACCGCGATTCTATAAGAGTTTACGCAAAAACACGAGAGTTGTTAAGGAGCGATAGATGTTTGTTTGGCTGCGAGAATCAATGGATTTTCCGAACTTGGTTCGTCGACAAGAGAAATTCTGCAATGCTTGTGAGGATGACCGAGTGTTAGAATGCGAGATTAAGCTAAACCATGTACAAGGTAATGATTTGGGTGCGGGATGGATTGATCACCATACCGACTTACTCTTATTATTCGCCATGCTATATGGGATGGTAAATCTGAGTGACCTACCTATAGTAGAGTGACGATTTATATTAAACCTTGTTGAACCTTAGAATGGTATAAGCATTTTCCCTTGTACAAGGCCGTTGTTGCCAACCGTAGGATATCGGTGAGGATCAACCTGACCCATTTTCTGCGGGAAACCATAAATCGTTGACCACCATGAGATACCGATATTTGTTTAGCATTGGCGCCAGACCTATCAGTTATGAAGACCCAGTCTCGGAATAACCTTACCAAGATGAAAGGACAAAAGAATTGAGGAAAAGGTTATGCCGCTACCGGAAGAGCCCCAGTGTAGGAGTTACTTCGAAGTTGTGAGAAGATCGATAGTGTTCACCCTAGGGATGGAGTACCTGAGTTCCATTGGAACCATAACCCTGCTTTTAAGGGTGGTAGCATCCGAGACCCCGGAGACGATCGATGGATTTTTGAGAAGACCCCAAACCCTAACCTATTTCTTTCTAGCCTCTCCGAATCTCGAGGACGAGATTCATTTTAAGGGTGGTAGATTTGTAACATCCCAAAATTCTAAATTTTGGAATGTTATAATAAATAGATAGATTTGTTTGTTTGTTTGAATTGTTATGTGATTGATTAGGTGAAATTTGAAACTTTTGAAAGTTAAATGAGAGGAATAAAGGACTTTCCCAAACTTTCATTTTGCTTTACGATCTCCGTGAATTCAAATATTTTTCATCACAAAACCACGGAGAGAGGATAACATGACTTCTTCCATTTAAATGAAAAAGGGGTGTTGAAAATATTTGAATTTCATTTGGAAATTTTTTCTTCATGCAACTCAGTGATTTTCACGAGCGAGGATGAAATGACTTCTTCGAAACATATGAAATATGAGTTGGGAGTTTCAAAGGATCAAATTCGAAGTCCTTTTGGAATTATTTTTCAATTTGGAGTTATTTGGATTTTATTCAAATTATTTTTCTCCAAAAATAAAATACATGGAAAATAGGGTAACATGATTCGCTACATCAGAAAATTGGAGATAAATAAATTTGGAGACATTTTGGTATTTTTAAAATGATTTTTATTGGATTTTAGTAGGGCAGTAGCACTCTTTGATTTATTCAAAATTGTGTGTACTTTATTTGATGTTAGTAAAATGTTCATGCTGTAGGAAATATTTTTCTGAAAATTTTGATATATAATATGCCTATATAAAATTCTATTTTGGTTTTATTTATTTATATTTCCTTTTCTGTTTCAAAAAAAAAACTGCACGTGCGCTTAGGACTAACAGTCGCCCACGCGCGCAACATAGTAGCATGGGCGCTCCTTTGTTTTTTTTCTTTTTCCCTCCTCCTAAATGGGCCAGGCCCAGCGGGCCATATTCCTTCCCCAGTTTTTTTTCTTTTTTTCCCATAGTTTTTCTTTTCTTTTCTATTGCTAAAAAAAAAGAAATTTAAAGTGTACGCGCGCGGCCGGCCGAGGCCTTTAGGCCCGTGCGAGGCCTTAGCCTTTTTCTGCTCTGTTTCGTTTAATTACGTCTACGTTTAGTCACACATTGCCTAGTCTTTAACCCTTAAACCTCTTTTCCACCTATAAATATAGACCCATAGAGCCTTCAAAAATCATCCGATTCGGGTTAAAGCAATATTTTGGTTTGACTAGATTCCTTGAAAAAAAATATTTTTTCCTCTCCGTATGACTTACGGAAATTGTCTCATCTCTTCAATGTCGTCTTTTCTCTGCCTTATAAAGGTATCTTTCTTTGTTTTTTTTTCCTTCTTATACTTCCGTAGTTTATTACTTTTAGACTAATACAATAGATTAGATTGTCGTCTACGTATTTATACATTAGACCTTAGCCATAGCTATTTTTTCGTTTTTAAACAGCTTGGCCCTGATTTTTCAAATAGCCATAACTTTTTACTCGTTCATCCAAACTAGATGAAACCAACGCCCACTTCTTTGTTACGATCTCCTCTATCCAGTAATTCAACTCAAACATGTTTTTGAAAGTTTAAAATTTCGAAATTTGTTCAGATTCAGATTCAAACTTCTTTAGTTCATAACTTAAGTTCCGTAACTCCGTTTGAGTTGATTCTTTTTGCATTGTGTCACAAATTTGCTTAAGTTTTTGTTTGTGTACTTAGGTTTCAAATTTGAATAGTTTAGATTTGAATTTGATGAAATTTGTTCAAATCACTAATTTGGTCATATTTTGAGTTTTACAAAGTATTTTGATTGATTCTTTTTGCTACTGTTTTATTATGGTTTTGTCTATCCAGTAGCATATACTTCTTTATTTTTAATTTATTTTTAAATTAGGTTTTAGCAAAACAGTACTGTTTTGCTTATATAGTTGTTTTAGTTATGTAATTATTGTTTTTAATTATTTTAGTTCATTCCTTTTGTAGATTTTCACTTGTTGTTATATGTTTATGTTTAGCTATAGTAGATAAATTTTTTGTAGTTATTTATTAGTGTTTAGCTACTGTTTTTGTAATTGCTTGTTTAATTCATAGTGATAGTGGATAAAAATAGTTTTATTAGTTTTAAAAGTAATTCTTTTTCCACTTCAAGTTATATTGTTTTTGTTTCTGTTATTTGTGAACACATTAGTTGTTATATTTATTTAGTATAGTTTATTAATGTTTTAATAAATGATTTGCTGTTATAGTTGTCTTAGTGTTTTGCTAGTTGCTATATTTGTTCTAGTATTCACTAGATGGTTATAGTAGTTTTATATTAGTTCTTTTTGTTAGTTAGTAAATTAGTAATTTATTTTCTGTTATTTTATTAGATTTATATTTTCTTTGCTGTAGAAAAAAATATTAGAATAATTTAGTAATGTTATGTTAAGATTTGTGTGAGTTGGTCACCACTAGTTTTTCCTTAAATTTTTCTTTGAAGTTTTTCCTTTGGTTTTCGACTTGGTTTTCTTGTTGCTTTTATTTTGATTGAGTATTGTTATGATTGATAGAATTGATTGCTAGGATGATTGCTTATATGATTGTGCATGTAATATAGATTTTCAAAGGAGTGACGAATAGTTCTACCAAGTCTTTATTACGAGAGCGTTATTATCTTCATCAAGTAATACCGGCAAGTTCACTTTGACCATGCTTTCATACCTATGTTTTATTGCATTTAGTGGCATCTTTGCAACAACTCTCCAAAGAGTGATATTGAATTCTTGTAGTTGATTAGTATGCATGAGGTAGGAACCCATCACCTGTTACCAAGCCGGGGCGTTATTTATTTTAATGCTACGCTATAGTAGACGGGGTTGGTATGAGTGCTTCGGGAGTGGTGTGAAGAAGGAGGACTCTCGTCAATGGCGACAACTCCATGATGGCATCTGCAAGGACTGCATTTTAAGGCCTCAAGACTTCAAGACTCGAGACAAGAATTCAATACACACTCTTTGGGTGAAGGGCGGTTGTGGGCACCTGGAGAAACCAGTGGTTGGCGGGATGCATGGAGAAGCGCCATGACATCTCGCGAAAGCTTCACCCAGACTCAAAGAGACGGAAGAATACTTCATGCCGGAAGCTTACATGCAACCGCAAGTCACTATGGGCTCGGCTTGGTTGACCTTAGTTGTGACTCTGCTAGGGCGGTGCTAGCAGATGTAGAACTACGATAGGATTGAATGAGCACCGGACAGTGGTCAGGGGAACTCTTCGGAAGACCATGTTTCGGTCATCTTGTTCTCAAACACCCTGAAGTGCGAGAACGTAAAGAGAGGGATCGAATCTTGCGGGTAAAGTGTACAAACCTCTGTTTAGGAATAAATAATCCATCTAGCTTCTGTTTAGATGTGGTTTTGTGCTTTAATTAGTGTTTGTGCCAAGTAGAACCTTTGGGAAGACTTGGGTGAAGTCTTTATGATCATGCTGTAAAAAACAGAAACTTTAGCGCTCATGAGATTAGCTTCAACTTTTTACTGGAGAATGCTATTTAGTTGATTATTTTTGCAGATGATTACTAGACAAATTCCTCAGGTCCACCAATTTATTTTAGAATTTTTGGAGTTCCAGAAGTTTGCGTTAGTTACAGATTACTACAGTCTGTTCTGTTTTTTACAGATTCTGTTTTTCGTGTGTTGTTTGCTTATTTTGATGACTCTATGGCTAGTAAAATAGTTTAAAACTATAGAGAAGTTGAAATACAGAAGGTTTAACACCAATATAAATAAATAATGAGTTCATTACAGTACCATGAAGTGGTGTTTTGTTTTCTTTCGCTAACGGAGCTCACAAGATTTTCTGTTAAGTTTTGTGTTGTGAAGTTTTCAAGTTTTGGGTAAAGATTCGATGGACTATGGAATAAGGGGTGGCAAGAGCTTAAGCTTGGGGATTCCCAAGGCACCCCAAGGTAATATTCAAGGATAACCAAGAGCCTAAGCTTGGGGATGCCCCGGAAGGCATCCCCTCTTTCGTCTACTTCCATCGGTAACTTTACTTGGAGCTATATTTTTATTCACCACAAGATATGTGTTTTGCTTGGAGCGTCATTTTATGTTCTTTAGCTTTGCTTGCTGTTTGAATAATATACCAAGATCTGAAAGTCTTAAATGTTAGAGAGTCTTCACATAGCTACCTAATTATTTAACTACTCATTGATCTTCACTTATTTGTTTTTGGAGTAGTTTGTCATTTACTCGTGTGCTTCACTTATATCCTATGAGTAAATGGTTGAATAATTTGAATGTCATAAATCTGAAATTATATAAGTTTCATATGCCTTTCCCATGGGGAGTAATGCCTTCACATATAAGAAGTAGAGGTGGTAAATTTATTGAAGGTTAGCAAACATTGTATTGGTCACTTGAACAATTCATAAAAGAATATTGAAGGAAGGGAGGTTTCACATATAAATATACTATCTTGGACATCTTCTATGATTGTGATACCCATTAATTATTTTCAAACCCGAGAAAATTAGTTGAAGTTGGACAAGGAAGACAACATAATGAGTTATGCTTGGGTATATTTGTATAAGTTATATTGTTTTGGATCCTCTAACATGTGGTGCTTCCTATTTAGAATCCTTTGCTAGCTAAAATTTCTGTACTAAGCGGGAATACTGCTTGTGCATCCAAATTCCTTGAACCAAGTTTCTTACATGAGTGTCCACCATATCTACCTATATGCGGTATTTACCTGCCGTTCCAAGTAAATTTGCATGTGCCAAACTCTAAACCTTCAAATAATAACCTGTTTTGTATGCCCGAATCGCTCATGTAGCGACTACGGGTTAGAAGTATCTTCCATGCTAGGTGGGTTATTTTCACGATGAGTGGACTCCGCTCATCATTCACGAGAAAATGGCTGGTAACTGGGATGCCCAGTCCCATGATCAAAAGATCGAAATGAAATAAAAAATAAGTGCAAACAAAACTCCCCCAGGATTGATGTTAGTTGGAGGCACCCGTTGTTTCGGGCAAGCCATGGATTGATGATTGTTGGTGGAGGGGGAGTAAAAATCTTTACCTTTCTGTTTGGGAACCGCCTATAATGTATGTAGTATGGAAGATATTGGGAACTCTTGGTCGTTATGTCGACAATGAAAGCATACCTCTCAAAATTATAAACACTATAATGGCATTTATAAAGAGCTTACTTTGGAAATGCATTAGAACCTTTGGTTCAAATGGACTTCAACCAAATGAACTCTAGCTGCATTAGCTCAAACAGCATCACATCTACATGCCATGTTCATACATCATATTGTTGCATATGCTTGTGTATTGATTGCCGACACCATTCCTTCTCGATAGGTCCTGCTCCGGAGACCGAACCCGAGTACCTGTCAGAGGAGCAGTGCCCCCTGTTGATCTACCAGGCAAGCAAACCCCCTTGTTCATTCAGATACAATCCTACTCTCTCGCTCCTGCACTCGGTTATTGCATTAGGACAACAACGATTCAACTGCTACTTTGTCCTGCGGTAGTTGAACCCATTCCTCTGCATGACCTGTCATTGCCACAGTAAATAGTTGAAACCCACTAGCATGTGTAGGAGTTGATTGAAGCCATTGTTGTGTTCCTACCATGCCATGCTTGCTATTGCTTAGAGTGTGTCAGGTCTGGTTCATTGGGAATGAATTGGAGTGCAGTGTTCTTTGTTCTGATGCTGAGAGTGAACGTGTGAACACGATTTGGTAAAGGTAGCGGTGAGAGGCCATGTAGGAGTAGATGGTGGGTTGTCTCACTGGAACCGTCCTTAAGCACTGAGTTCTATGTATGTTGTCCAATGACTCGATACTACCACACATTGGGTTCCGGTAACTCGGCCCCTCTCGACTTATTAACCAACTTGGTCTCTGTCCAGGAGTCGCAACTAGTTTCTGGTGTTTGTAGGTAGTGTTAGTAGTCTACCAAGTGGCACCCGGCCGAGTGGGCTTAGGACAGACTAGGCACAATGTACGGTGTACCAAGTGGAACCGGTTGGTGGGCTTGGGAACCCTGCTCACATCGTTTGGGGCCGTGGCGACACCCGGCGGATCTCCTTGCGGATGGAACCCGAATAGGCGATAAACCGGACTAGTGTCTCGTGTGGTTAGTCAGGTCGTGGCCGACACCCTCGCCAGGCTTCCGCTTGAAGGTTGCCGAGATACATGACGTGTACATGGCGGTAAGTGGCGAGAGCGTGTGTGAAGAGGTACACCCCTGCAGGGTTAACATGATCTATTCGAATAGCCGGGTCGGCGGTTATGGACTTCTTGGATGCTTACGTGGTACATAGACAACTTGAAGTGGATACTCTAAAATGCTCAAGACAAGTGTGAGTTCTATGGATGGCCTTCTCGTAGGGAGACGGGAATGAATCCATAGTAGTGTATTGATGTGGTGATTAGTGGACTCGTGTGCGCTGCTTCACCTCAAAGAAGTTTCTCGTAGTCGTAGAACAGGATAGCCACTGAGTCAAAGCTGGCTTGCTGCAACTAAACCCCACATTACCTTCTTGATACAAATGCATGTATGATAGGATCTGATGTGAGTCTTGCTGAGTACCTTTGTACTCATGTTGCTTTATTGATGTTTTTGTAGCGGAGATTTCGGTCTTACTAGTAGTTCCGCTTGGACTTCGGCGAGTAGCTTGTTACCTCAGGTACGATCTTGTACCCTTGGGAGGGTCTTGTAGATAGTCAGGCTTCTCAGCCTTTTCCTTTTGTAGTTGTCTATACTCAGACATGTAATGCTTCCGTTGCTTGTATGCTCTGAATGATGGGTCATGTGACCCCTGTTTGTATTTAATGCTATGTGGCTCTTCTGGGCCTTTATCTATATGAGTTTGCGTTATGTTGTGATGCCATGTTGTACAACACATACTTGCATGTTATGCGTACGTGTAACGTGTATTGCTATGTGTGGGATCCGACAACCTAGTTGTCTATACTTGGTAGCCTCTCTTATGGGGAAATGTAGTTTAGTGCTTCCACCGAGCCATGGTAGTCCGCTTCTGACCGGTTTACGAGTCCTTCTAGCCCACAGACTATCGCTCGGAACACTTGGTGGCGGCATGTGATTCACTTTGTTCTGTGTACATCCCTTCGGGAAATGTCACGCGGTGACATCCAGTCTGCCTAGCCTGCTACAGCCGGGTTCCCGAGTCTGTTAGCCCGTGCTACAGCCCGGATTCGCACGCTGGCGACCGACATGCTCGATGTTGATTCATGTATGCCTGTCCCCTTAAGTTAGTGCCACTTTGGGTTCACGACTAGTCATGTCGGCCCGGGTTCTCTGTCATATGGATGCTAGCGACACTATCATATACGTGAGCCAAAAGACGCAAATGGTCCCGGGCCATGGTAAGGCAACACCCGTGGAAATACCGTGCGTGAGGCCGCAAAGTGATATGAGGTGTTATAGGCTAGATCAGTGTGACTTAGAATCGGGGTCCTGACAGCTTTGGTATCAGAGCCTGACTGCCTGTAGGATTACCAAGCCAACTGGTCGAAGTTGAGTCTAGAAATTCTTTAGTTATGTAAGGGAATTCATTGTGGGAAGGAACGTAAGGCTCTTTTTACTCCTTATACCTCATGGCCTTCTGATCTGAGACATCCTATCTTTCCGACGGGGTTAAGGAACTAGGCTTTCTCTTCCGTCTATCAGGATCACGTGTTACTACTCCGTAGTCCCATAGGATTGGTTGATCGGAGTCGTATTCCAGTTTTCG
This sequence comes from Aegilops longissima, assembly GCA_021605205.1. Lineage (NCBI taxonomy): Eukaryota > Viridiplantae > Streptophyta > Magnoliopsida > Poales > Poaceae > Aegilops > Aegilops longissima. The sequence continues at coordinate 635,131,767 of CM038682.1, forward strand.
AGTACTTCTGGTGTAGTCTGTTTAGTATGATCTCAGAACCTTGAGTGATGATGTTGAGTATGTTACTACCACATTTTAGCAGGATGTCTCATTCTGGGCATTTAACTGCCGTTATGCTGCCGGAATTTCCCTAGGAGTTTGAGAGTTACTATTTTCCTTGTCCTACATTCTATAGTCCATAGTTCATGCTGATCCGTCCTTGGTTTCACTTCTCAGGATGACATCAGTTAAACAAAGTTCTGTTGCTCGTAGCCAGAACCACGGAGATGGTAGGGATGAGGATCCTCCCGACCAACCTTCGTTGGCAGAGTTCATGTTAGAGATGGAGAGAAACAAGCGTGAGTCTAACCGTTTGTTGGCACGTATCGAGGAGAACACCGCACATCAGTTCAAAGGATCTGTGACCATTCATGACTTCATCCGCTTGCAGCCACCCACCTTTCATCATTCCATTGAGCCACTCTATGCAGATGACTGGCTCCGTAGCATCACTCATAAGCTGCGTTCCGCGAACGTAGCTGAAGATGACAAGGTCACCTATGCCACATACCACCTGGAAGGTCCTGCTAGTCTTTGGTGGCAGAACAATGAGGCTATGCTTCCAGCTGGTCAGATTCCTACCTGGAGAGATTTCACTGAGGCTTTTCACGAGCATCACATTCCTGAAGCCCTCATCGATCGCAAGAGAGAAGAGTTCTGTAGTTTCACCCAGGGTAAGATGGCTGTTGATGCTTATAGTAGAGAGTTTGAGAACCTTGCCCGCTATGCTTCAGAAGAGGTGTCCACGGACGCCAAGAAGCAGGCTAGGTTCCGGAAGGGTCTCAACCCCAAGTTGCGTCGTGATCTCCACCTGCATCATTGTGATACATTCCAAGCTCTTGTGAACAAGGCCATTAATGCAGAGACAGCTCAGCTCACTTACGAGGATTCTCGTAAGCACACCCATGATTTGGGATCTTCCTCCGGTTCTAGTTCTCAAAAGCGCCGGATTTGGGTTCCAAACTCCGCTCTTCCTTCCGGATATACACCGAGACCATCCTATGTGGTGCCTTCCCCAGCTCAGTTGTATGTTCCACCCAGGCCTACTGGTAGACCGCTTGTCAGTGCGGGTCCACGTCCAACTTCAGGGACTTGCTTCACATGCGGGAAGCCAGGACACTATGCACGTGACTGCTCTCAGACCAGTTATGCTCCACCCTAGCCCGAGAAGTCTGTTGGCTGTGTTAAGCCACCATGCAAGATGATCAGTGTCAAGTCAGCTCCCACTGAACGTGGACGCGTGCATCACGTCTCAGCTAAAGACACTCATGATGATCCAGATGTCGTTCTTGGTACACTCCTCGTCAACTGTCATCCAGCCTCGGTTCTGTTCGATACTGGAGCGTCTCACTCCTTCATCTCTGAAAGCTATGCTAACTTGCACAACATGTCATTTTGTGGTATGCCCTCTCCACTGGTCATCCAAACTCCTGGATCCAAATGGCAAACTTCTAGTGTAAGCCATGGTAACGAAATCCTTGTTGACAGACTTGTATTCCTTGCATCACTTATAGCCCTCAAGTCTACAGATATTAACATCATCTTGGGTATGGACTGGATGAAAGCTCATTATGCCAAAATTGATTGTTACACCAGGTTCGTTCAACTTACACACCCATCTGGCAAGATAGTCACTGTCTCCACTAGAGTTGCAAGGCGTCAGCTCTATTCTCTTAATGCCAGCCCTCTTCCGGACCTTGTAGATATCCCGGTAGTCCGTGACTTTCCGGATGTCTTTCGGAAGAACTGCCAGTGTTCCACCGACAGAGATGTAGAGTTAAATCATAGATCTTATCCCAGAACCGCTCCAATCTCTAGGCGACCTTACAAGATGGCACCCTTAGAACTAGGCGAGCTTAAGAAACAACTTGATGAGTCCTTGCAAAGGGTTTCATCCATCCTAGTTCTTCTCCTTGGGCTTGCCCCGTCCTCTTTGTCAAGAAGAAGGATGGTACGGACCGGATGGTTGTAGATTATCGTCCCGTTAATTTGGTTACGATAAAGAACAAATATCCGCTTCCCAGGATCAACGATCTGTATGATCAGCTCGCTGGATCCCCAGTCTTTTCCAAGATGGATTTGAGGTTAGGATACCACCAAATCAATATCAGAAATGGGGACATTCCCAAAACAGCCTTTGTCACTCGTTATGGCCAGTACGAGTACACTGTCATGTCCTTCGGTCTAACTAACGCTCTAGCTACGTTCTCCCGCTTAATGAACTCGATCTTCATGGAGTACATAGATAAGTTCGTCATGGTTTACCTTGATGACATTCTTATTTACTCGAAGAACGAGGAAGAGCATGCTGAACATCTTAGACTTGTGCTAGAAAAACTCAGAGAGCACCGCCTTTATGCCAAGTTCTCCAAGTGTGAATTTTGGTTGCCAGAAGTGACCTACCTAGGCCACGTAATCTCTGGTAAGGGCATTGCAGTCAATCCCGAGAGAGTTAAGGCCGTTCTCGATTGGACTCCACCTGAAACCGTTAAACAAGTTAGGAGTTTCCTTGGTCTAGCCAGCTATTGTCGCCGCTTTGTTGAAAACTTCTCCAAAGTAGCTAAACCCCTCACGGAACTTCTCAAGAAAGATAAAAAGTTTGAGTGGTCCCCACAGTGTGAGTATAGTTTTCAGGAACTGAAAAGATGCCTGACTTCTGCTCCCATACTTGTGCCACCGGATTTCACTAAAGACTTTGTTATCTACTGCGACGCCTCACGACTGGGACTTGGTTGCATTCTTATGCAGGATCATCATGTGATTGCCTATGCATCTCGACAGTTGCATCCACATGAGGAGAATTATCCTACACATGATCTAGAGCTTGCAGCCGTAGTCTATGCACTTAAGACATGGCGACATTACCTTCTTGGTAAACGTTGCGAGATCTACACCGATCACCAGAGTCTCAAGTATATCTTCACCCAACCAGATTTGAACCTTAGGCAAAGACGTAGGTTGGAGTTGATCTCATATTATGATCTAGGGATTACTTACACTCCAGGCAAAGCTAATGTCATGGCTGATGCGCTAAGCCGTAAATCCTATTGCAACAACCTCATGTTGCAGCAGGGCCAACCACTTCTCCATGAGGAATTTTGTAAGCTTAACCTTCACATTGCTCCTCACGATTCCTTTCTACCTTGGTGGCGAAACATGATCTTGAGGATCGGATTATTGCAGCTCAAAAGCATGATATGGGAATCTTTCGAATCAAGAAAAATATCTCCAAGGGAGTAGCTGGTTGTTTCTCTATGGATGAACGAGGTGTTGTTTACTTTGGGAACCGCTTGGTGGTTCCCAAAAGTCAGCAGATGCAGCAATAGATTCTTAAGGAGGCGCATGAATCCCCTCTAACAATTCATCCCAGTAGTACTGAGATGTATCAGGACCTACGCCAGAGGTTCTGATGGACTAGGATGAAGAGAGAAATCGCCGACTTCGTGGCCAATTGTGACGTTTGTCGTCGCGTTAAGGCAGAGCATCAGAGACCTGCTGGCACCCTTCAGCCTTTAGCTATTCCTGAATAGAAATGGGATAAAGTTGGTATGGACTTCATCACCGGCTTTCCCAGGACCAAGAGAGGGAATAATGCTATCTTCGTAGTCATTGATCGTCTTTCCAAAGTGGCTCACTTCCTTCCTGTTCGAGAGAGTATCACTGCTAGTCAGCTCACTGACTTATATATTTCTAGAATAGTATCACTCCATGGTGTTCCACTAGAGATCAATTCAGACCGTGGTAGTCTTTTCACTTCTCATTTATGGGAGAGTTTCCAAACTGCCATGGGAACCCATCTTTCCTTCAGTACCGCTTTCCACCCTCAATCAAGTGGTCAGGTGGAACGGGTCAATCAAGTTCTTGAAGACATGCTTAGAGCTTGCGTTATCTCATTCGGTATGGATTGGGAGCAATGTCTTCCTTTCGCCGAGTTTGCTTATAACAATAGCTATCAATCCAGTCTCAAGAAAGCTCCTTTTGAGATTCTCTATGGACGAAGATGTCGAACACCTTTGAACTGGTCAGAAACCGGTGAAAGACAATTCTTTGGACCGGACATGATCCAGGAGGCAGAAGAGCAAGTTCGCATCATTCGAGAGAACTTGAAAACAGCCCAGTCTCGTCAAAAGAGCCAGTATGATCGTCATCATGAGGATATGACTTATGAAGTTGGCGACAAGGCTTACCTTCGGGTTACTCCTTTAAAGGGTACCCATCGTTTCGGTATCAAAGGCAAGTTGGCTTCTCGTTACATTGGTCCTTTTCGCATTCTCGCTAAACGAGGAGAGGTTGCCTACTAGTTGGAAATACCCCACATCTTTCCAGAGTGCATGATGTCTTCCACGTCTCTCAACTCAGGCGTTGCTTCTCGGATCCTATCCGCGGAGTGGACCACGAAACGCTTGATCTCCAAGATAACCTCACATATCGAGAGTACACAGTTCGCATTCTTGATCAAGCAGAGCGTGTCACTCGACGTCATAACATCAAGTTTCTCAAAGTTCAGTGGTCTCATCATTCCGAGAGAGAAGCTACTTGGGAGCGAGAAGATCGTCTTCGACTAGAGTACCCCGCCTTCTTTCCGTCGACCCCTGAATCTCGGGACAAGATTCTTTCAAGTGGGGGCGAGTTGTCACATCCCTAGTTCTGGTATGACCTAGACTAGCTAGTCATGTGTGCATCATGTTTAAATTCCACTTAATTTTGAAATGGGGATTTGTGAAACCCTCAGAATTTATTTCTGGAAATGACCCAAATAAAAATTGCTCCAAAAAGGTCCAAGAAAGTGCTCATGTTGCTCTCTGAAAATATTGGACAGAGATAAAAATCAAACCAATATTTTCAGGAGCTCACAAATATTTATTTTGGCCATTTGGAATTAATCCAGTATTTATTTGCATTGGATAAATATTTTTATATATACAAAATATTGTCCAATATTTCTGAATTTTGGTGAGGGGCTTTGGAGTGGTCCAACTAGTCCCTACTAAAATTTACAGAATAAAATAAGTTGATTTAGTATTTTACTAAATCACAACAAATGTCAAAAAATTAGAAAACAGAAAACAAAAACAGAAAAGCTTACCTCGCGCTTACCTACAGCCGCCTGGCGCCTCTGGCCGGCCCGTTTCTGTTCTGGCCCAGCCCACCAGGGGCATAGCCGTCTTCCTCCTCTTGCCAGTAGGCAGAGGGGAAGCGGTGCCCGACGCCATGCGCGCCGGCACGCAACTTCCTGCCTGGCGTCCTCCTCGACGCCCTGGAACGCCCAGATGATGCCACGCACCCCCGGACCCTCTCACTCTCTCTCGTTCCCCTTTCCCTCGCTCTCTCTCTCACGGCCGAGCGCCACCGTCGTCGCCGTTCGTCGTTACCGTAGCCACCGCCTCCCCCTCGCCTCTCCGACAAGCGCAGGAGCTCTGCCTCCTCGTTCTGAAGATCTCCGCCGAGCCATGCAAGCCGGAGCGCCCTGGAACGCCATCAACATCATCATCTTCGACCCAAGGCCACCAAGATCGCCGGCGACCTTACGTCGTCACCAGCCCCTCCCCGAGCTCGCCGACATCCTCGTCCGAACCTCCGTGAGCTTCTACGCTGTTCCCCTCTCTCCATTTCTCCGTTCCCGCGCTGTAGCCCCCTTCCCCCGCCATGGCCGTAGCTCCTCGTCGTCGTCCATGTCGCCGCCGTCGCCCTGGCCACCGTAGCCCACAACCGAGCACGTCACAGTGCTCCTGGTGCCACGAGGGTGCCGCAGAGCCCCTCGGGTGGCCTCCCCGTGCCCCACAGCCGCTCCCGCTCGAAGCCCGTGCTCCGCCGCCTCATGAGCTCTGCTCCGTGAGCTCCGCACTCCCACGGTCTCCCGCGTGTCCCATTGGACGTGCGCGAGCCTGGGCTCCTCGCAGATGGTCTCCGCGGTCCTTTTGGTCGCCGGAGACGCGGCCCCGAGCCCCTCCGCCGCGTTCGGCCTCGCCGGCGGCTAAACGCTGGCGGGTTTGACCGCTTTGACCCCGCCGGCTTAACCCTGTTTAGGTTAGTGCTAATAACCCCCCCCCCGGCTAATTAAGATAGGTTAGTATTAACTAAGCTAGGTTAGTTTAGTTAGAGGCTGACATGTGGACCCCAGCGTCAGGTTTGACCTGGGCTAACGCTGTTGACCTGATGATGTCACACAGACATCATGCTGAAGCAGTTTTTCATGTTCTGGATTTAAATTAAATCAAGAAAATCCAGAAAATTATCCAAACTTCAAAAAATAATAGAAAATCAACCGTAGCTCAGATTGAAATAATTTATATATGAAAAATTATCAGAAAAATGCAATCTATCCATCTGTACCAGTTTCATGCATGATAAACCAACTTATACCTGCTGCATAAGTGAAACACTATAATAGCATTTATAAAGAGCTTGCTTTGGAAATGCATTTGAATCTTTGGTTCAAATGGACTTCAACCAAATGAACTCTAGCTGCATTAGCTCAAACAGCATCACATCTACATGCCATGTTCATGCATCATATTGTTGCATATGCTTGTGTATTGATTGCCGACACCGTTCCTTCTCGATAGGTCCTGCTCCGGAGACCGAACCAGAGTACCTGTCAGAGGAGCAGTGCCCCCCTGTTGATCTACCAGGCAAGCAAACCCCCTTGTTCATTCTGATAAAATCCTACTCTCACGCTCCTGCTCTCAGTTATTGCATTAGGACAACAACGATTCAACTGCTACTTTGTCCTGCGGTAGTTGAACCCATTCCTCTGCATGACATGTCATTGCCATAGTAAATAGTTGAAACCCACTAGCATGTGTAGGAGTTGATTGAAGCCGTTGTTGTGTTCCTACCATGGCATGCTTGCTATTGCTTAGAGTGTGTCAGGTCTGGTTCATTGGGAATGAATTGGAGTGCAGTGTTCTTTGTTCTGATGCTGAGAGTGAACGTGTGAACACGATTTGGTAAAGGTAGCGGTGTGAGGCCATGTAGGAGTACATGGTGGGTTGTCTCACTGGAACCGTCCTTAAGCACGGAGTTCTATGTATGTTGTCCAATGACTCGATACTACCACACATTGGGTTCCGGTAACTCGGCCCCTCTCGACTTATTAACCAACTTGGTCTCTGTCCAGGAGTCGTAACTAGTTTCTGGTGTTTGTAGGTAGTGTTAGTAGTCTACCAAGTGGCACCCGGCCAGGTGGGCTTGGGACAGACAAGGCACAGTGGCACGGTGTACCAAGTGGCACCCGTTTGGTGGGCTTGGAAACCCTACTCACATCGTTTGGGGCCGTGAGCGACACCCCGGTCGGATCTCCTTGAGGATGGAACCCGAATAGGCGATAAACCTGGACTAGAGTCTCGTGTGGTTAGTCAGGTCGTGGCCGACACCCTCGCCAGGCTTCCGCTTGAAGGTTGCCGAGATACATGACGTGTACATGGCGGTAAGTGGCGAGAGCGTGTGTGAAGAGGTACACCCCTGCAGGGTTAACATGATCTATTCGAATAGCCGGGTCCGCGGTTATGGACTTCTTGGATGCTTACGTGGTACATAGACAACTTGAAGTGGATCCTCTAAAATGCTCAATACAAGTGAGAGTGCTATGGATGGCCTTCTCATAGGGAGACGGGAATGAATCCATAGTAGTGTATTGATGTGGTGATTAGTGGACTCGTGTGCGCTGCTTCACCTCAAAGAAGTTTCTCGTAGTCGTAGAACAGGATAGCCACTGATTCAAAGCTGGCTTGCTGCAACTAAACCCCACATTACCTTCTTGATACAAATGCATGTATGATAGGATCTGATGTAAGTCTTGCTGAGTACCTTTGTGCTCACGTTGCTTTATTTATGTTTTTACAGCGGAGATTTTGGTCTTACTAGTAGTTCCGCTTGGACTTCGACGAGTAGCTTGTTACCTCAGCTACGATCTTGTACCCTCGGGAGGGTCTTGTAGATAGTCAGGCTTCTCATCCTTTTCCTTTTGTAGTTGTCTGTACTCAGACATGTAATGCTTCTATTGCTTGTATGCTCTGAATGATGGGTCATGTGACCCCTGTTTGTATTTAATGCTATGTGGCTCTTCTGGACCTTTATCTATATGAGTTTGCGTTATGTTGTGATGCCATGTTGTACAACACATACTTGCATGTTATGCGTACGTGTAACGTGTATTGCTATGTGTGGGATCCGACAACCTAGTTGTCTATCCTTGGTAGCCTCTCTTATGGGGAAATGTAGTCTAGTGCTTCCACCGAGCCATGTAGTCCGCTTCTGACCCGGTTTACGAGTCCCGCTAGCCCAACACTCTTGCTTGGAACACTTGGTGGCGGCATGTGATTCACCGTTCCTATGTCATCCCTTGGGAAATGTCACGCGGTGACATCCGAGTCTGCCTAACTGCTACAGCCGGGTACCGGAGTCCTCATAGCCTAGTGCTACAACCCAGATTCGCATGCTGCTGACCGACGTGCTCGATGTTGATTCATGTATGTCTGTCACCTTAAGTTAGTGCCACTTTGGGTTCACGACTAGTCATGTCGTTCCGGGTTCTCTGTCATATGGATGCTAGCGACACTATCATATACGTGAGCCAAAAGGCGCAAACGGTCCCGGGCCATGGTAAGGCAACACCCATGGGAATACCGTGCGTGAGGCCGCAAAGTGATATGAGGTGTTACATGCTAGATCTGTGTGACTTAGAATCGGGGTCCTGACACCTTTTGTGGTCCGTTAATACATTTGGCCATTTTCATAGCGTCATCAAATACGGCCTATTAACGATGGCCCGTTATGGTCGGCCCATGAACGGACGATTCCAACTCTAGCCCGTTCACGGCGAAATCGCGGTCTGTTTGGCCCATGTTTGTGTCGATCATCTGACCCGTATAAGGCCCATTGATGATCTGCCCGTAGAAGGCCCATTGTTTCTCTGACCCATTGAAGGCCCATTGTTTCTCTGACCCGTAGAAGGCCCGATGTTTCTGACCCGTAGAAGGCCCATTGTTTATCTGACCCGTAGAAGGCCCACTGTTTCTCTGACCCGTGGGAGGCCCAATGTCACTCTGATAAATATTAGCCCATAGTTCTTGTGGCCTAGTTTTAAAAATAGGTTATTGCAGCCACTAGCAAACCGCGAGAAAAAAGTGCACCGACTACAAGCAAACAAATAAACAAGACAACAAGGAAATAAATAAGCAAGCAACTTACACTAGGCTATCACGGCTATTACATATTACATCCACGGGCATCAAAGTTCGCCACCGGTGCAAATATAGGGAACACAGACATATAAGCGCCGCATCAAAACAAGTCCGAACTGAATCCACTTGATGAGAGCTCGAGAAACAATATCACAGGTACCCATAATGTTGGCAAGATTCTTAGCAAGCTTATTAACTTTCTCTTGTTTGGCGCTAAAGTCCTCCAGCGCTTGCTGTTGCACCAGAAAGTATGCATCTGAATTCTGCAGGGACTTCCTCAGTCCTTTGGCTTCCTGTCGCATAACATCTGATCAATGTCTTTCATCTTGAAGTTGAGACTCAAGAAGCCGAACTGATTCAGGCAACGAGTTCAGAGAACTGGTGCCAGCAGTGGTAGCCAATAACTCGAACACTACACCAAGACATGACTTTGGGGTTGTCTCGGTGTCTTCAATATAGTTTTTATCAGCTTTCTTGGAGACCAACAGGGATGTCTCACTATCTTGAACCTTATCTGCATTACTTCCTTTACCATTGCATAACAGGGTACTCTTCTCCAATATTTTATCCACGTTCTAAAAGAGAAACAAACAAACACATCTCAGGTTTACAATGTAGTATATGAAACTCATTTTGGTAAACCAGTTCGGTAGTAAGGTGGACAGGATAACAACATGAAACAAACATATATCTATGTAGTATGGTCACTGTATAGTCTATATCATTCTATTTTATGTTGCCAAATCAAGATAGATACAGTTCGAATCATATCTATTTACGAAAAAGCAACATAGACAGAATATAAGCGTGGGAAACTACACAGCAATAACAACACTTGTAATGTGCATGGCATGAGAACATAACTATTTATTCAATTGAAACTGAAATCAACATAGAGCAAGTTACAACAGCAAATAGCCAAACACGTTGAAGAAACAGGTTTAAAACATACCTGTTGCGCCATTGGAGTTTCAATTGCGTCCTTAAAATTTGAAATTAGTTGGTATCGATAAATACTGGTGATGCAAGAGCAAAGTAGTATGAACCATAGCTACGGAACCTGACACGAGAACAATTCTTCTTACGCTTTAAGCGTTGACTTGGGTTGGAGTGGTGGTCCTCGTGATTTGGGCACTACAGTTGCCTTACTAACTGCTCGTGTTTGGGTGCTCTGTGGTGGAGACGGTCTTTGTGTCAACGGAACCGGGTGTCTATCTGCTGGGGTTGGGGTTAGAAGGGTGTATCTGGTTCTCTGTCCAAGCTGGGTAGGGGTACAATCTGCATGAGTGTGGGTTACGTGTGGTGGGGCTGGTTCTTGGACAAGTACAACCGTGGTTCTATCTGCATCGACAGTAGCACGATCTTTTACGAAGACCGTGTTTTTACTCCCACGAATCTGCCATCACTCCCTCCAATTGAAATGGCTGATAAACAAGAAAAGTAATTGAATGTACAGACATTATAAGATAGACAGGTGCAATGGATAGTAGGGAAGAAAACAGGGCATGAAATAATTCACATTTATGTTGTCTAAGCAAACATAATAGCAGGACATAATTTCACATGTATGATGGCTAATTAAACAGGATAGCATGACACAATTTCACATGTATGATGGCTAACTAAACATGATAGAATGACATACTTCAAAATATGATGACTATGTAAACAGGATGACATGATATAACTATACGATGTTTCTATTAAAGTGGTTGGCATGCCATAAATCACAAACATGCCATCGATGGAAACATGATGGCATGATATAATTCACTGATAGAATGACATAATTTAAAATATGATGACTATGTAAACAGGATGAGATGATATAACTATATTACGTCTTTAGAAAATGGGTTGGCATGCAAAAATTCAGATACATGCTGTCTATGTAAACATCATGGCATGACATAATTCAAATATATGATTTATATACTAAGGAAGTGAGCAGAGGGCAATCGCATATATGATGTGTCAACTAAGGAGATGGCGTTCAATATTGTGTATATGATGTAAAAACTAAGCATTGCAATACAGCATATGCATTATATGAGTAATATAACCCTGCCAAGTTTGAGCATACACCTCAGGGGGATAATAGGACTGGTCTTACGCCTCTGAATCCTCCTCTCAAGAGCTATCGTAACCAGCAAGATATACGCTTGAGAGTAGCATTGTATGCTCAAAGACCTTGTTTTCACTCCAGATTTCTCCATCACCAATTCAAATGGCTGATGCACAGGAAGAAGCGATTGAATATACAAACATTGTCGACAAAAGCAATGAGAAATACAAAAAAGGATGGCATGATATAATTCACTTATATGGCGCTTTCCTAAACAACATGGCATTGCATAATTCACATACATAATGCCTTGCAACAAGATAACATTGCATAATTCACATTTATAATGTCTTGCAACAAGATGGCATTGCATAATTCACATATATGGTAATTAGACACTAAGCAGGTGGCATTCACACAAAGCATGTCTAAACTAAGCAAATGACATAGCAATGCAAGATACCATATGCACGATATGAGAAACATAACCCTGCCAAGTTAGGGCATGCACCTCGGGGGGGGGGGGGATATGACTGGTCATCTATCTCTGAATCCTCCTCTGAGGAGCTATCGGTAACCAGCAAGACATGCGCTTCGTCAGATAACATTGTCTGCTCTGAAGACCTTGTTTCCACTCCAGATTTTTCCATGACCGTGTCGAATGGCTGATGCACAGGAAGAGTAATTGAATGTACTAAAATTGTTGACAAATTTAACACGTAATAAAAAAATGATGGCATGATATAATTCACATATAAGATGACTAGCTAACCAGGGTGGCATTGCAAAATTCACATATATGATGCTGGCTAGACAAGATGGCATTGCATGATTCACATATCGATAAAGAAACTAAGCAGATGGCATTGACACAAAGCATGTCTAAACTAAGAAGATGACATATTTAATGTATCGATAAGCAATGCAAGGCACCATATGCATGATATTACCAACATCAGCATGCAAAGTTAGAGCAAAGACCTCATGGGGTAAATAGGAGTGGTCTTCTCCTTCTGAATCCCCCTCATAACAGTTATCTTCCTCTTGATTATGATCCGAAATGGGTGGAGGAGGGCTGCCTTTGCGCCCACCATGGAACGACGTCTGCGTGAAATTTTATTGCCACGCAAGGCTAGTCTCTTTTGCTCTACATGATCAGTTCCATTGTGTACAATAAGCGGCATGCATAGGAATAAAACATAGTGAGATTATGTAAGGAGTGCATGCACAAATCCAGTGATGGTAGCAAACTGTGGATAGACCCAAAACCAATGATAGCGGTGATAATAGCTTTAGTTAAAAATACAGATAATGGCTCCTTTAATGTTTGTTTGCACCCAACATGAAACTCATAGTAGACACCATAGATTAACTAGATAGTAGACAGATAGTACTGATTGCTGCCCCAGTATGTACCCCACAACCATTTAAAAACTCAAGTTTCAGCATTAGTTTGGACCTGACTCGAGTCTAATAGGTGAACACGATGATAATGTAGCATGTCATCATATTAAGCGGCGCATAACGTGGCGGAACACGGAAGAGTCGACCTCTCTTGCGGACCCGTGTAGTCCTCAAGGTCATCTGCTCGATTGATGATGGTAATGTAGTTGCCGTGGCTGCGGTGAGCGGGGAAGAAGATCTGAGGCGGCGAAGAGCAGTCTGGAGAGCGGATCCTGCTGTGGTGAACCCTTCCGTCGTTGGAGCAGTGAGCTGGGGTGGAACACAGCGCCGCAGAGCGGGACAAACCACACAAGGTTTTCTTTGACACATATCATAATGAAGTAATTGAGTAAGGGCTTGTTTGAATTTGAGGATTCTAACAATGCGGGGATAGGAAATAGACAGGAATAGGATAGGAATGCACGTGCAAAGCGGAGAATTTAAAACACAGGATTTACGCCAATCTGGGTGTTTGATTCACAACAATTGGAAGATCACATGATGCAAAAAAGCAAGGTGAGATTAAGTCAAACCACAAGAAAATGTACGGTTATAATGCTATTATGCTACTATCTCTTAGTCTTGTGCTTGATGAATAGGAATATGAAAAGGAGGAGAAGTAGAAATTAGAATTCCTACGGTTTTTATTTCAAGGAGACACTAAAGGAACAAATCCTACAGTTTTCCTTTGCTCCATTCCTTTGCACCAAATTCATGAAAAGTAGTACCATAGAAACTTTCCAATTCGATGTTTTCATTCACTTTTCCTTTCAAGCATTGGCGATTCTAGTAGGTAGGCTTGAGCAAGGAAAATCCTACACTAAAAAATGTTTTGTGCTACTTCTATTACTTTGGACCCGAGCCCTTTGCCATACTAGCTCAACTCCGGGCCCATCGACAAATGCCAGCTCAAACACGCAGAGATAAATAACGATGGCGTTCAAGAGAGTCCATCACGGATAGCTAAGTTGCCTGGTACCTCACTGGTTGTCATATAGTAGGATAAAATAATCGTATTTCCTGTTACTACGAGTGCTCAGTGGACAATATATATAACATGTAGAGTAAAAAAGAGATGCAACAAGTGTACAACCTCTTTGATGAAGCCATGTCGACCTCAGCATGAATGGATTGGCCGGTGAGGATGCTCCGGCTGACTTGGCTGTCGAAGGAGGGGAAGAAAATCTTAGGCGTCTGGAGATGGAGCCCAAGGTACTGCTCCGCTGTGATGGAGGGTTTCGTCGTTGGAGCAGCTCCGGTGAGTTGTAGGACACCGAGGCTAAAGCAGGACAAGAGAAACAACGAACAACGTTAACCTGAGTGGAATTCTAATAGCATTTCCAATACATGACGTAAAATACATAACCACAAAGTGCTAGATGTAAAATACATCAGCCGCTCATCTCTGAACTTAACTGTCGAAACTGAATTTAACTGTCGAAACTGAACTTAACTATCAAAACTGAACTTAACTGTCGAAACTGAATTTTGTTGTCGAAACTGAATTTTCTTTGTCGGCTGAACGCACTAGCAAGGTGAGGCTACACGTCGGTCGACTGACTTTTTCATCTCTGGTCGATCGATTTTGCACCCGTTGAATCTGAAATCAAGGGCTGCGGTTCATCTTCAACCTCCACCCCACGAGCCGCCACCACCACCGCCAAACAGCAGCCCACGCCGCCCATGACGGCGCGCCGCCCGCCGCCCAAAAACACTCCCCACCACGGTCCGCCGCCGCCTCGGCCATCCCTCTAGGTCCCCCGTGCTGAGCTTTTCTCCGTGATCCCCACGCCACCGCCCGCCAATGCCCGCCACACGCCGGCGACCACCGCCCCATCCTGAACCCTAAGATAGATAGTGTTGAACCTCTCCGTGAGCCCCCCTCCCGCTGCGGCTGGTTCTTCCTTCACCCAGCGAGCCCCCCCCCCCCAAAATCGATGACCCAAAAGTCGATTCAATCGATCAAGTGTAGCTAAATCGAGCAGCATCGCAAGCAAGAGCAAGAGCGAGAGTAGCAGCGAGCAAAAGCAATAACAAGAGCGAGACCAGGCGGGGACCGAGAGCAAGAGCAGCGAGCAGCAGCAGCGGCGAGAGCTAAAGCGAAGCAGCTCCTCTGATGTGGACATCGCCGCCGAGGAAGCGGCGCCGTGGAGGAAGTGGCCGGCGATGCCGCCATGGATGGAGCAGCGCCGTGTCGGCTCGGGACCGGCGCCCGGCAGCACCGTGAGATCGAATCAAGAAGAAAATGCGGCGATTAGAGTACAACCTCTTTGGTGGCGCCGATTAGGCGCATCTTCATCCGAGAAATGGTGATGATGATGCTCTTCGGTGGTGCGGTGAAGGCGGCGGTGTGGGAATGGAGGTGGCGCGAAAGGCGAGGGGAACGTCTGGGCAGCTCCTTGGAGGTGGAGGGCGGGGTGGTTGAACAGGCGGAGACGATGAGATCGACGACGGATCCTCATCCGCACGGTGGATGAGGATGTCGAGGTGTTCTGTGGACAACATCGTCGGGGAAGAGGCTCCGCTGGGTGGCGGATGGAGCGGGGTGTGGGGTTTAAATCGCGGGTTTCGCGGCCTCGGTGTCTGAATGGGTGGGCGGATGGGATGGTAGTGGGGAACCATGGCTTAGAGGCGCTTGTCCGAAATGTGGGGTAAGTTACGAAAGTACCCCCACTGATTTGAGGCAGTTCTTTCGGTTCAGGGGTACCACAGGCATTTCACGTGTCGGGATTTCACAGGAGGTGGGAGTTTTCGCGCGCGTTGTATTTTCGGAATGGCAAGGCGCGGGTTGAGATGGAGGGAGTTGTCGGAGCACAACGAGACAAAGATATATCTTAAATATTTCGTGCTAACAAGGCGTGGGTTGAAGAGGCGGGAGTTTCGCAGCATGATAGACATAGACGCTAGCTTGAATTTTCGGCATAACAAGGCGCGGCTTGAAATTTCGGAAGAACAAGCTTAATGTGTACCCAAGAAAAGACAATTTGCACCTCAACACGCACAACATACACACAAACACCATTTAGACTAGAGTAAGGTACACGTGCATTGCACGCATGAGATTTGGCAACCAAATTATGAATAAAAACCACATTATAGCATGCAAGCTTTGAGTCATATATGCATGATGTAGATGTTCATTTAATTCTTGTAGTTCATTTCATTCAAAATCATCTAGTTTTATAAGAAAGGTAATCTATTTTAAGATTCATGGAATTGTGCGTCGTAAGACATAAATTAAAAACAAATATTGGCAAATCATGTAGAAAAACATTTGGGCAATTCTGATACGGAAGATTCTAGAACAAATAAGAAGTGCTTGTGTTTTGATGTTTGTGCATTATGCTTAAGTTCAACCATGGAGTCTTCTAGATTATACATGTGGCGAAATCTGGTGGAATCTAGATGATATCCAACGGCCAGTAGTGCTCAAATTTGCCATCTTTGGACCATCGGATTCGCCTCATCCAACGACCATCTTTCAAAGTTAAAGTTACTCGCACACAATATAAAAAAATATAAAATATAAAAAATATATATATAGGGGTATAGATATAGATATGTGATGCGAAAGCCGCCCATCATCTCCAATTAGAATAGTGTGTCCATGCACGGATGCGACGTGGCCAAATGATGTGTGCCATCGGTATCTCAAATTCAAATCAGTCTGACCTTGTTCAATGTGTATACATTACAACATGCTCGTTTCCAAACCACACCGCACAGATCTCCGTTATATTCATGCATGCATGGGTTTCAAACATCAGGATCTCTTATTCAAATATTTGAATTCAACTTTACATTGATTATGACCTCACCTATTCTTTTACACCCACACAGTAGTCTTCTCTTTATAATTGTACCACTAATTTTCTCTCGTGCGTGCATGCACACACGCTACCAGTCGGCATTATCCATCGCACGCATGTAATCTTTTTCTTCAGGTCGGTCTCCCATGAAGGCACACACCCACACACATCCCCCTCTCCATCATATCGGGCATTCTTTATCTCTCACGCGTGCATGCGCAATGATCGATGTTCCTCTATGTATGTGTGTATATAGCTAGGTCTTTCATAGTTTTCCACACAAACCGATCAATCGATATATCCAGTGAGGTCTCACCCTCTTTCCCATGTCCAGATCGATCAATCTATACCTCTCTATATAGGATTAACATATATAGCTAATACACACACATTAATTATATATCCAATGTCCCCCTCTCATCATCCATGCCTTACACTTCATCTCTCGAGCAGCGTGCACAATGGCGAAGACAGGCGAAGGGGCCCTGCCCCTCCCCTAACATCACTATATATCGAGGCTAATATGAATGTGATCATTAGACAATTGCTGCTAAAAATGGTCTAAGTTCATGAATTCACCCTCCTCTAAAGGATTAGCAATGATTGGCCCCCTAGCTCATTTATTTTTCATGGCTCCGCCACTGCATGCAACAGCGCACGTGTTCACCCCCTCTCTCTAAATATCAATCTCGCACTTGTGCATTCCTTCATAGCCTCCCTCCACTCGGCCCCTCGCACCATCTTCTAGGCCCCCACCGGATTTTGGCACATGTACAATCTAGCAGACTCCATGGTTGAACTTAAGCATAATGCACAAACCTCGAAACAACAGTGGTTCTCTTTTGTTCTAGAATCTTCCGTATTATAACTGCCCAAACTTTTTTTCTAGTTGAATTGCCATTATTTGTTTTTACTTTATGCTTTACAATGCACAATTCCATGAATCATAAAATAGATTAAGGGCTTCTTTGATTCAAAAGGATTCTCAAAGGAATTTTGGAGGATTCTAATCATTAGGAATTTTACCTATCTTGGTTGTTTGATTCGTAGTATTGTAAACCATAGGAATTTTTCCATATGATTCATTTGCACTAGATTTCATAGGAAACATCCCATCCACTCAAACCTCTTGGAAAGAATTCTGCGTTTTTTCTATGCACAATCAAACACTCGTACAATCCTGTAGGATTCAAGACGACAGTCTACTATAATCCCATGTTTTTCCTATTCCCGCGTTCTTAGCTTTTTTATAAAAACTAATTGATTTTGAATGAGATGAACTATAAGAATTAAACAAAGGGAGTTCACCGCCGCGGACATCTTTCAGCACTCGCCCTTTGGCGACATCCTGAATTCACTAAAGTCTCTCTCCTTATCCGGAGAGCCCTGGCTGGATTACGGTCAGGAAGGTTGGGATGCGGACGACGAAGAAATTCAACGCCCACCCACCACCCACTTCGTAGCCACTATCGAAAGCTTACAGGACGTGCTCAATTTCGACTCCGAAGACATCGACGGTATGGACGACGATGTAGGAGACAACCTTGAACCAGCGCCTATAGGATGTTGGACAACCACTTCACCCCATGATGTATACATGGTGGATACACCCAAAGGAAATGAAGACGAGGAACAACGGGATGCTACGAAGGATATATCCCTCGAAAAGCAGTCAAAACGGCAACGTAAACGCCGAACTAAGTCCCGCCTCAGCAAAGACCCGGCCATAGAGCAGGGAGAACCGGTGGACAACGAGCATGCTATCGAGCAATCGTCCGAACAAGACAACTTGGATAAACAACCCGTCCCCGGCGAAGACAACAGTCCGGACGATCTCACGCCGGACAAATCGATGGAGCAAAATAACCTCCAGAAAAGGCTCGTCGCCACTTCGCGTAGCCTAAAAAAGCAGAAGCGGAAGCTCAAAACAGCGGAAGATGCACTCAGGATCAGATGGAGCAAAGTATTCAACACCACAGACAAATACGGTGACAGTCGCCGAACAAAGAGCTACCGAGAGAGAAAGCTACTGCCCGAATTCGATGAGGAGGCCATAGAGCCCCCACAACCAAAAATTAAGAAGGCCACCTGGTCGGATGGACGACCACACGGCAAAAAGAGAGCGGCAACTGGCGCCACACACAAGCTAGTATGCGATCCGCATAAGGATTCACAGCAAAAGGATGGCCCGGTTAGGTCTATCTATGGGCCAAGAAAGCAAGCTCTTCAAAGCAATGCAACACGCCAAAAATCTGAACATCACGACACACCCAAATATAGGGGCGCCGCACATCCCTGATGTTTCACCGATGAGGTGCTGGATCATGAATTTCCTGTGGGATTCAAACCCATAAACATAGAGGCATACGACGGAACAACAGACCCTGGAGTCTGGATTGAGGATTACATCCTCCACATACACATGGCTAGAGGAGATGACCTCCACGCCATAAAATACTTACCCCTAAAACTAAAAGGGCCAGCTCGGCATTGGCTTAAAAGCCTCCCCGAAAATACCATTGGAAGCTGGGAAGAGCTCGAGGATGCGTTTCGGGAAAATTTTCAGGGGACCTATGTCCGCCCTCCGGATGCAGACGATCTAAGTCACATAACTCAACAGCCCGGAGAATCAGCCCGAAAATTTTGGAACAGGTTCCTTACTAAAAAAAACCAAATAGTCGACTGTCCGGATGCCGAAGCCTTAGCAGCTTTCAAACACAACGTCCGAGATGAATGGCTCGCCAGACACCTCGGCCAAGAAAAGCCAAGAACAATGGCCGCATTAACAAGCCTCATGACCCGCTTTTGCGCAGGAGAGGACAGCTGGCTAGCAAGATGCAGCACCAGTGACCCAAGTACATCCGAAGTCAGGGATGGAAACGGGAAACCACGGCGCAACAAGGACTAGCGCCGGATTAAAAGGAATGGTCCAAAGAGCGAGGCAGTCAACGCCGGATTCAAAAGCTCACGGCAGAACAACAAAAAACTTCCCCTTAAGGATAATAGCGATGAGTTATCCAACTTACACAAAATCTTGGACAAGATATGTCAAATCCACAGTACCCCCGGGAGGCCTGCAAATCATACCCACAGAGATTGTTGGGTCTTTAAACAGTCCGGCAGACTCAACGCTGAACACAAGGGGCTCGACACACCAAGTGAAGATAACGACGAGCACCACAAGCAGAGCCCCGGAAAACTAAAAAATTTCCCACAAAAGGTTACAACAGTAAACTCACTTCACGTGATCAAAGGGAAAAACAGGGCGGTGCCCACTAAGATGCGCGCCGCACACTGGTTGTCAAAACCAATCACCTTCGACCATCAGGACTATTCCGAAAGTATCCGGAGCGCAGGATGGACTGCCTTGATATTGGATCCTATAATCGACGGATTCCAATTTACACAAGTCCTCATGGATGGCGGCAGTGACATAAACCTAATATATCAGGACACAATCCGCAGGATGGGGATAGACCCAACAAAAATTCGCCATAGCATTACCTCCTTTAAAGGAGTAATGCCAGGCCCATATGCCCATTGTACGGGCTCCATACTACTAGAAGTTGTGTTCGGTTCATTCGACAACTTCCGTCGCGAAAGGCTAATCTTCCACGTCGCCCCGTTCAAAAGTAGCCATCAAGCGCTATTGGGACGCGAAGCCTTTGCCCGCTTTAACGCAATACCGCATTATGCATCTCTCACACTTAAAATGCCCGGTCCACGCGGCATAATCTCATTAAAAGGGATTACTAAGTGTTACTTGAGCACGGAGGAACGTGAGACTGCCTTGACAGCCCCACACCTATCTGGCTCCGCTAGTCAAAGAACCTGAATTGGTCACCCGAACCCCGGACACGGCTTGACGAGTCCGGCGCCTACTAGGGCATACCCCCATACAAGGGGCTGCATGCATGTATCACAAGAGACAGTAAAGCTCAATCTTATTCACTTATTCGAATTGTACTCTGTTCATTTAATATATCGTACATCTTTCGCGCGATCCTTTTTTCTTTTTTAAACTAAGTTCCTCTCTTTTACAGATGAACAACGTGCTACACCCGTCCAGGATACGGCACAACGGAGACACAGGCGCAGACGTGCAGTAGGGACCTGTTGCAAGATTCTTTTGATTAAGACCTGCGTAAACCTTTTTACTGTCTCTTGTTGATATACATCCCCGGTTTCTTACTATAACCGAGGAGGAGGCTGGCATTTTGGCATTGGCCGCACTAGAATTTTTATGCGTGCACGGACACCGGGGCTTAGGGCATTATTCTGCCTGTTTTATAAAGACCGAATACCTTAGGGAGTATTCGGTGTCTCGAGTTAGGCCTTATATGCATCAGCTCCGAATCATGTCTTTGGTCAAATGTTGGCTTTGCCCGGCTCCTGTGTTTTGCTGCCTTACGTTCCGTTTTATCGGCTAACGCGCACCGGAGAACTCTGCGATTGTGCCCGGTTGACGGCGAGCACCTCGATGAAAGCGAAAACTGATCTGTCATGATATAGCGAGACTGGTCAACCACTCGATGACTAATCGGAATGTTTAGAATTCCTCCACATTAACGAAGGACGGTTTTGATCAGGCACATCGCACCCGAATTCGGAGAGTGCGGCGCCCGAGGGCTATATAGTAGCCCCACCCTCGAACTCCTATGGCTAAGTGAAAGTGATAAAGCATTATAGTCCGGTTGCCTAGTTTGCTCGCTACCACCTCCTTAACAGGACCAAGATGTTGGATTAAGTGTGAAAAAGCGCCTTCTTTGCAAACACCCCGCACTATGTGCGTGGGGCTGAAACCAAGGACTGCCATCTTTCAGTTATATATACATATACATAAGCGGTGCATACGAGGTAGTTTACTACTTGAACGCACAAGTATAAAAAGCTCATATATTCTATTGAAACATTGTTTTCACAAATCATACATGTCATTTAAATACAATATCCTTCGAGCACTGCGTCTCCATCAAACGAGCGCCCTGCAGGACTTCCTCAAAGTAGTGCTCGGCAGGTATTCGGCTTCCGTCCGAGTCTTGGGATGCAACGTCGGTGGCCTTCATATCTGCCCAGTATGTCTTGACACGGGCCAGAGCCATCCGCGCTCCCTCAATACACGTCGGCCGCTTTATTGCGTCGATACGCGGTGCCGCACCAAGGAACTGCTACACTAAACCAAAATAACTCTTCGGCTGGGGTCCGCCCGGCCACAAATGAGTCATGACATGCTTCATGGCAAGTCCGGATAGTCGATTCAGCTCGGCCCATTCGGCCAACCGATCGGTCAACGGAAGAGGACGCTCCGGACTATGAAATTGCGACCAATATAGCTCTTCCCTTCTGTGCCCCTTCTGGCCTTGGAAGTGCTCAATCGCGTCTGTAGCGCTCGCTGCTAAGTCCAGATAAGCATCCTCCGAACTCCACAACTTGTCCAATTGTGCATACTTTGGATCCGTATATTTCCTCCGCAGCAGAAACAGTTTCCCAGCCGCAATCGCCCCGGCCTGACTCAGCTCCTCCTTGGCAGCTCTCAAAGCCGAGCGGGCATCCTTGGATTCGGCGGCGGCCTTTTTCAGGCCCTCTTGCTCCGCTTTGCGTTCTTTTCAAGAACCTCGCAGCGATCGACAGTATTCTTCAACTTTCTGGCCATATCGGCCATTTCCTCTTTGCTTCGGCAGTGAGAAGCCCGTTCGGGTTTTAGCTCTTCGGCCGCCTTTAAAGCAGACGCATTACTATTTCTGGCTTGCTCTTTCGCTCGGGCGAGTTCCGCCCGCAGCTCTTCCACAGCAGCGGCACCTTCTGCATTAAGCAAACAAATGGTAAGACATGGGCGTCAAGCTCCCTTACCAGGTGTCCGCATAGAAGTCGCATACCTTGTGACTCGTCAAACCGCTTATTGACCAGCGCGATGTCCGCATCCGCCTCGTCAAGTTGCCGCTTTAGTTCGGCGTATTCATCAGTCCGGCCGGCCACCGGACGCCCCGCCACCTGTTTAGGAGCGGCGATGTGTTATAACT
Organism: Aegilops longissima; assembly: GCA_021605205.1. Classification (NCBI taxonomy): domain Eukaryota; kingdom Viridiplantae; phylum Streptophyta; class Magnoliopsida; order Poales; family Poaceae; genus Aegilops; species Aegilops longissima. Next base: position 635,154,328 of record CM038682.1, read on the forward strand.
GAGATTTTGATCCTCGGCACGCTATCAATTTTGACAACATACCGAGTCTCAGGGGCTACTATCTATACAGGGCGCATTCTATATGCATAACTGTCAAAAGGTACATCATTTTTTGCGTACCTCGAACCCCGTCAGTAAGCTTCTGACGGCGTCATGCAATCCGCTCTCCTCGGATGCAATCCTTTCAATCACGGTACCCATTAGAGCACGATGATCTTCAGAGATAGCCGCTCGCCCGAGCAGATCCTTCAGCTCCTCCGACCGCACACCACTTGGTGCCGGACCCTCCGGCCCCGCCGGACTTGGGGGAACCCTCCGCGACGACACCTCAGGGTCGTCCGCCTCGCATGAGGGTGCGACAGGTGGAGGCGTTTCTCTCCATCATCTCCGGAAGAAGATCCCCCGAAGACGAGCTCTGCTGAGAAGGGCTGAGGTCCGAACTACAAGGTACAATTTCGGTTATCTTCATAAATAAATACAAGGATGTTCCTTATTTACAAGACCCCTTCTTTTTTACTTACGGCTCGCTGGAGGGCTGATCCCCTTGGGGAAATAGTGCGGCTGGGTTACTTCCCAGCGCCGGACTCCCTAACGGAGATTCCTTTCCCCTCTTTGAGGCCTTGACCTCCGGATCTTCGGAAGCGGTCCTCTTCTCTCCTCGGAGGGCGGGGCTTTTAATCCCTCCTTCCTTAATAGCCTCCTTCGTGGAGGCAGTTGCTTCTCCGCTCCCCCCTTCGCCTTCTTCAAAAGGCATGGCCATCAACATCTTGGTCAGCATGGGATCCGGCGTGGTCTCTGGGAGGGGAGCCGGACACCTTATCAACTTTGCCTTGGCTATCCACTCCTGTTCAGGAAACGGCTCCCTTAAAGGGCATGTATATAATAAATGAATGAATAGCTTGTCCGGTTACAGGATTATTTACCTGAGTATCTGGGCGATTGCAGGTTAGTCCTGCGTCCTCAGTCAGGTCCGGACACTTCTCTCGTGATCCGAAGATCAGCTTATACATCTCCACGGGTGTCGTGCCCATAAAATTTTGGAGAGCTCGTGGTCCCTCCGGATTAAATTCCCACAGGCGAAGGGGGCGACGTTTGCAGGGTTGAAGGCGCCGGATCAACATAACCTGCGCCACTGCAACTAGATTGATCTCTCTTTCTTGGAGGTCTCGAATACGGCCCTGCAGCAAAGGAAGGTCCTTGGACGGCTCCCAGTTGAGCCCCTTGTTGACCCATGATGCCAGCCGCTGTGGTGGACCTGAGCGGAAGGCAGGGAGCGCCGCCCATTTGGTGCCCCTGGGAGCGGTGATATAGAACCACTCCCGTTGCCACAAACCAAGATCCTCTTGAAAAGAGCCCTTGGGCCACAGAGCATCAGCACATTTGCTTACGACCGCCCCTCCGCACTCTGCCTGCTGCCCCTCGATCATCTTTGGTTCCACCTTGAAGGTCTTGAGCTACAATCCAAAGTGAGGGGTAATATGGAGGAAGGCCTCACATACAACAATGAATGACGAGATATGGAGGATGGACTCTGGATTCAAGTCATGGAAATCCAGCCCATAATAAAACATGAGCCCCCACACAAAGGGATTCGTCGGGAAGCCTAAACCCCGAAGTAAGTGAGACACGAAAACCACGTTCTCGCCAGGCTCGAGAGTGGGAATGACCTGCCCCGGAGCAGGCAGCCTATGCGAAATCTCGCCGGTTAGATACCTGGCGTCTCGCAGCTTTAGTACGTCTTCTTCGGTGACGGAAGAAGCCATCCACCGGCCACGTTGGTCGGAGCCGGACATTGTCGAAGGTCCGAAGGGCCTAGATCTGAAGCTTTGGGTGTTGGAACTCGAAGCGCGAGGCGAACTCATTATAAAGAGGTTGAATACCAAGAGTCCTCCCCGTGGTCGATTAGGACTCGCCTTTGATAGAGGAGGCGTGCCAACGGGCACGGTTGGGTTACCCACGTCCGTATTGATGAGAATCCCGGAATAAGGGGGGGCACGATCTATGCTTTGATAAGATGTGCCAGGGAAACCGCCTCGCTAAACACGCTGAGGTGGAACAGTAAAAAATGATTCATATAAAGGCCTGGCCGTGGTGTGATGTCACGCCGCGGAATACGTCAGCACATCTGTGCAAAATTTATTCTCTCTACGGTGGTATGTGGAACTTGTTTTGCAGAGCCGGACACTATCCTTGTGTTCAAATCCTTCTATGAAGTATTCGGAGGAGGAACCCGCCTTGCAATGCGAAGACAATATGCGCGCCGGACTCGTCGTCATTGAAGCCTGGTTCGAGGGCTCTTGAGGAGTCTGGACTAGGGGTGTCCGGATAGCGAACTATCATCACGGCGGACTCCAAGACTATGAAGATACAAGATTGAAGACTTTGTCCCGTGTCCGGATGGGACTTTCCTTGGCGTGGAAGGCAAGCTTGGCGATACGGATATGTAGATCACCTACCGTTGTAACCGACTCTGTGTAACCCTAACATATCTGGTGTCTATATAAACCGGAGGGTTTTAGTCCGTAGGACGAACAATCATACCATAGGCTAGCTTCTAGGGTTTAGCCTCCTTGATCTCGTGGTAGATCTACTCTTGTACTACCCATATCATCAATATTAATCAAGCAGGAGTAGGGTTTTACCTCCATCGAGAGGGCCCGAACCTGGGTAAAAACATCGTGTCCCTTGTCTCCTGTTACCATCCGCCTAGACGCACAGTTCGGGACCCCCTACCCGAGATCCGCCGGTTTTGACACCGACACCCTCCTTTCTTGTTTATGGCTCAATTTCAAAATCTCTCCAACCAAGGTAGACAGTGAGTGGCCGAATTAATTTCGTAGTTTGCACAAGTAATTAGTACGCTCGTTTTTCTCAAGAAGTTATGTTTACCGAGGCATTAATTAGAACGAATGCATGAATGACCACTAAATTTCCATGAACTTGTACATGCATTGGTTAGTTTCCTCTTGACACTGCTTGCATCGGGTGATCTAACGCACCTCGAAATCCAACATGTAATGGTACTACTACTAGTATAGTAGAATTGAGACTTATCAAACGGTAAAAACGAATGTTTTTTAGATGAGCCCTATAAACCCTAGTGGGTACGTACTCCGTAAAAACAGATTTTTCCAAAACTAAGTCGCTCCCTTTCATGAATTCTGTAGTATACTCCTCCGTCGACGCTCCCTTTCATGAATTATGTACTTCCTTTCGCCGACATGTGGGACATATAGCAACCGGGTCGAGGTGTCAAGCACCAGATAACAGTGCAGAACAAGAGGGGGGACGCACCCCACTCGTACCGGCCTAGTAGTAGTAATGAGCAATGAGACGTCAAATCACAATGCCGCACCTTCCCAGACGGATGAAGCAACCATTATTTCACACTTCGGTTCACCATCATCTCAAACCACGTAGTATTGCTTCTGCCTCAAGAGGGACATGCGCATTGCCTTGGTACATCATGACACGTGGGACCGCATGACAGGCCATGCCCCCCGCCGATCGCTCGGTAAAATCACCTCATTTTTACTATACTTCCTCCGTATCGGTTTACTACATGGCATGCACGTCGTTCTAGGTTGAGAATTTAACTAGCTATATATGTGATGAACATTACTCTAGCCTTTTAAAAATGTATACTTTTGTACAGTAGTACTATCGATGGATTGCGCCATGGAGCAAAAATTGAAATTAAAAAAAGGTGGTACATATAGAGAGCGCTCGTCGCCAAATTATGCATATAGTACTATTAAAAAAAGCTAGTACGAGCTTAATTGGGTTGCTAAATTCTATTAAAGAAATACTAGTAGTATGTACATACTGAAGAGTTAAAGTAACGAGAAGAAACAAAAGATAGTTCTGCTGGGGGCTCAGCACAACACACCCCTCAAATTAAACTAAGCACACCTGAAATTAAACTATGCAACTAATCTGGTAGACACTGCATTAGAAGTTTAGAACCACCATGAGCAACGACACTGCCACCTTACTCGGAGTCCTTGTCCACGTCCTCGACTTCGTCCTTGTCCCTCTTCCTTTTGGCGGATACTTCTTTGCATGAACCGCACACTTGGCTGTTGCTCTTCATCCAACCCTTATAGATATTGAAACAAAGGTAGCCATTCATTGCAGCGTAGTGGATGTGGTCTATATCTAGTACATTCCGCTGCCATGCATGACGATGAAACGTGTAATAAGGTTTCTCTAGTTTACGGTACGAAGAATGAACCATGGCTCCTGCCAGGGACAGCATTGAAGGTTGATGAGAGGGCACCAGCCGATTCTTCTGGAGGTCGAAGGACTTGCCTACAACGAGGCCTATCCGACCCAGGACTTCTTTGTCGTTCTTAAAGTCTACAGTAACAAATTTCACTGTTTTGTCCTTGAGGAAGTTCTTAAAATCCTGGCAGTCAACGTCGGTATGGCATATGTGGTAGACCAAGCAAACGTTATGTACGCAAACTGTGACGCCCCAAGACCGGAGCTTCAGTTGCCTTCCAGGGTTTCCGAGTTTTGTCGTGTGGTTTGTTTTGTTTTTTTGCATTGCATCATGTCATCATGCCATCATATCATTAATTTTTGCAACTCTTCTAAATAAATTGTATGGATTTTTCGATCCATTTAAACCGAGGGATTCACATGGTGACTTCTCTTTATAACATATCCTCCCAATATTAGGGAGCTATATTATAAATATTCCATTAATTGGAATTCACCATAACACACTTGCAAATTCCAATGCCCTTTCTACTTCAAGTTTGGTCCCCAAACTTTGCCAACATTTCTTTTCCCATTTATTGTGGCTCCTCTTAAATTCTCAACATTTTTGGGCCTTCCAAACTTCCACTTCCTATTCAAACCATTTGAATTATATTCAAATGAATTTGAATTTATTTCCTTCTATCATGGCCTTTCTATTTTCTTGGAACGAGCATATTTTTGCAAGTCCGAAAATTACCCTCATACCCTAATTCTTGTCCACTCATTTATTTTTCTCTCCTTTCTTTCTTTGTGTTTCTGTTTTTTGAAGAGTTTAAGAGGAGAGCGAGCCAGCCCAGCTCGGCCTTCTCCAGCCAGCCGGCCCCTGGCCTTTCTCCTCCACCAGGCCGGCCCATTCCACCAAATCCCTTGAGGCCCAGCCGGCCCCCTGCCCTTAACCCTAGCACCCTAGCCCGCAGCCTTCCTCCTCTCGTCCTCCCACCAGTGCCGCCTCCCCATCTCTCCCCCCTGATCCCTTTCTCCTCGTCCTCCCATCGATCCCCTCCAGCCTCCTTCCGCCGCCCGCGCTCGATCCCCTCGCCTCCTCCCTCTTCCCGATTCCCATCTCCCTCCTCTGCGCCCCACCTTTCCTCTCTCGCGCCCGACCTCCCCATCTATCTCCCTCGCCGCCTCTCTTCTCCTCCCCCGCGTCCCCATGCCCCGTCGCCCTCCGGTCGCTCGACCACCGCGCCGCTGCTCCCGACCCTCTCGCCGACGCCGCACCCGGTCCCCGTCGCCCTCGTCAACGTCCAGGCCGGACCCCCCCCGGTGGCCTCCTCGCGGCCGTCGTGCCCTCCTTCCAGCCGAGCCTCGCGGCCCTCCGTCGCCAAGTCCCCAAGCCCGGCCAACTCCGGCGGCCCTCAGCCGGATCCGCCGCCATCTCTTCCTCCTGCCGCCTCGCCCTCACCTGCGGCCTCCTCCTCGCCAAGTCCCCGTCGCCCGAGCGCTCGAGGAGAGGCACCTGCGCCCGCATCTCACCTGCGGCCTCCTCCTCGCCGCCTCCGCTCCACCAGCCATGGCTCCGCCGACCTCCATGGTTCGCCGCGCCCTGCTTCCTCTTCTCGCCGTTTCCCTCCTCCGTCGCCTTCTTTGGCAGGGGTAGGAGCCCCCATGTCCGCAAACCCTGCTGCCGGTGCATGCTACCAGTCGTTCTAGCCTTTGCCCTTGCACATCACTGTTGACCCGAGGAGACCACCGCCAAGTTCCATCAAGCCGACCCTGTTCGTCTACCGTCACCGCGGGTTTTCATCTAGTTCGGCTACAACACAAAGAGATGTGCAACTACGCGGATTCGCCGAGTACGACTACTCATGGGACCCGTCAAGTTCATCTACGTGCATGTCCGACTACACCCGAGGTGGATAACGCCAAGTACCACGACGACCGCCGATGAACGTTTTGGACCGTCAAGTTCGGCTACGAACCTCGAGACCATCTTGTTGCACGCCAACATGAGAACGACCACGGACGGCTATCTGCGGATGGATTTCGTCAAGTTCAACGACGACCCGTGAAGCACATGGGAACATCAAGTTCCTCTCCGAACGTGTACCACTACCATCGAACTTGAACGTCTACTTCCCCTACGCCGTGTACGACTACCATCGCGAGACCGCAAGTACCACGACAACCCCGAAGGGTTTCGGACCCGTCAAGTACCTCTTCGAAAAACGAACGTGAAACACTACTTCCTCTATCGACGCCGTGTACGACTACTTCCCTCTCCGAAACGCTTTCTCCTCCGAACGCACGCTTCGAAGGTATAACCACCGAGATGACCGACCGTGATCGAATCATCCTTGCGATGCCCCTCTTTTGCCATGCCACCGTTCCGTGGGAACCCGGAATCCGGGATCACCCCACCATCTTGCATGACTCGCTCACACGCTTTCCTTTGCACCGGTATCTCAATCGAGTTATCGAACCGGAATGTTGCCGTGGCACCATTTCCGTTAATCGCTGCCGTGGCACCCTTTTTTCGCTTCCGCCACGGTGGCATAATGCTTCATATCATGCTCATGCCAACGTTTTCATAAAAATTGCTTAAAACTTGTATATGTCATCCGCATCATGATAACAACAATTAAAATGCTTATAATTGTTGGTTGCATTAATTTGCTTAAATGCCATGCTAAAATGATTTATTTCATAACTTAATAACCGTAGCTCCATTTTAAATAAATTATATATGTAAATGGGGTAGAAAAATGCCTAGTTTAACATGGTAGCATTTCTTTGCATGTTTAACAACTCTAAAATATGCTTTAGGTCAGATCAGTACCGAATCCATAATTTGCATATGGGGTTTTTCCGGAATTGTTGTTTGTTGTTTCCGGCCTCATTTAATCTTGCCTAGATAGGTAGTTTAATTTTGCTTCACCTCTTGCCATGTTTAATAACATTTAATATTGTTGAGTACCTAATCGGGAGAGAACTAAATAAATGTTGTGAAGTTTCGTCAATATGCAATTCGTTGCATATTGAGCTCCACTTAATTTGTAGTGTTGTTTGTTGCACTTTGCCATGCCTCATTAAACCGGACATGCATCATACTTGATTGTGCATCATGCCATGTTTATGATTGTGTGTTTACTATGTTGTTTGCTTCTTTCCGGTTTGCTTCTCTCGTTAGCTTCGGTTTCGCTCGGAGTTGTGAGGATTCGCTCGACTTCGTCCGCTTGTCTTCTTCATGGACTCGCTTCTTCTTCCTTGCGGATTTCAGGCAAGATGACCATACCTCGAAATCACTTCTATCTTTGCTTGCTAGATGCTCGCTCTTTTGCTATGCCTATGCTACGATGCCTATCACTTGCTTATCATGCCTTCCATATTGCCATGTCAAGCCTCTAACCATCCTTTCCTAGCAAACCGTTGTTTGGCTATGTTACCGCTTTGCTCAGCCCTCTTATAGCGTTGTTAGTTGCAGGTGAAGATAAAGTTTGTTCCTTGTTGAACATGGAGTAGTTGTTCCTTGTTGGAACATGTTTACTTGTTGGGATATCACAATATATCTTATCTAATTAATGCATCTATATACTTGGTAAAGGGTGGAAGGCTCGGCCTTATGCCCGGTGTTTTGTTCCACTCTTGCCGCCCTAGTTTCCGTCATATCGGTATTATGTTCCCGGATTTTTGCGCCCCTAACGCGGTCGGGTGATTTATGGGACCCCTTGACAGTTCGCTTTGAATAAGACTTTTCCAAAGAAGGCCCAACATTGGTTTTACCATTTTCCTCACCTATGCCCTTTTCCCTTGGGTTTCCGGAGCCCGAGGGTCATCTTTATTTTAGCCCCGGGCCGCTGCTCCTTGAGTGTTGGTCCGAACCGAGCAGATCATGGGCCACCTCGGGCAACTCGAGGGCTGGTTTTACTCGTAGGCTGACTTATCCGGTGTGCCTGAGACCGAGGTACGTGCGACTCCTATCAGATTTGTCGGCACATCCGGGCGGCTTTGCTGGTCTTGTTTTATTGCTGTGAAATGTCTTGTAGCCGGATTCCGAGACTGATCGGTCTTCCGGGAGAAGGAATATCCTTCGTTGATCGCGGAGCTTATCATGGGCTGTTGGGACACCCTGCAGGGTTTGAACTTTCAAAGCCGTGCCTGCGGTTATGTGGCAGATGGGAATTTGTTAATGTCCGGTTGTAGAAAACCCAAGTGGATCTCAATTAAAATACACCAACCAAGGTGTGTAACTGTGATGGTCTCTTCTCGTGGAGTCCGGAAGTGAACACGTGTTGGAGTTATGTTTGACGTAAGTAGTTTCAGGATCACTTCTTGATCATAGTTGTTCGACCGTGCCTTGCCTCCTCTTCTCGCTCTCTTTTGCGTATGTTAGCCACCATATATGCTAGTCGCTTGCTGCAGCTCCACCTCACAACCCTGTCCTACCTTTAAGCTTAAATAGTCTTGATCTCGCGGGTGTGAGATTGTTGAGTCCCGTGACTCACGATACTTCCCAAAACCAGTTTGCAGTGCCGATGAAACCGCAGCAGTGATGGACCCGAGCTCAAGGAGGAGCTCGATGAAGATCTTGTTCATTGTGTTGTTTCGCTTCAGTTGATCAAGAGTGGAGCCAGTTGGGACGATCGGGATCTGTGTAGCATTTGGGGTAGTCTTCTTTTATTTTGGTTCCGTGAGTCGGACCTTGATTGTATCTGTATGATGTAATGTTTTACTCATGTATTGTGTGAAGTGGCGATTGTAAGCCAACTATGTATCTCTTTCCTTATGTATTACATGGGTTGTGTGAAGATTACCTCACTTGCGACATTGCTTTCAATGCGGTTATGCCTCTAAGTCGTGCTTCGACACGTGGGAGATATAGCCGCATCGAGGCGCTAAGTTGGTAATCGAGCCTTCCCGACTTAGGAGCCCCTACTTGATTGTTTGTCATGGCGTTGTTGAGTCTAGAACGGAAAATGTTTTGAGTCTTAGGATTATATATATCGGAGAGTAGGATTTTTTACTCCTCACCCTTCTGCGCTCTGGTGAGGTATCCCGACGAGAGTTTTGAATTTTCTCTCTCAAATTTCACTAAAAAATTTTTAGGATCACGTGGGTATCTTGGAATCGTTCCGATGGTTTTGTGACGAGAACATTGTTCTTGGTGCCTCCCGACATTTAGGGTTGTGGCAGTGTCCCGGGAGTTGAGCTCCGAGGTGTTGTCGCCACAATTTTATCGCTGCGATTCGGAATACCGAGTTTTGCCGACATCGAAATCTCTTTTGTGCAGTTGTTGGTGAGATAACCCCGATAGCCCAAAGATCGTGGCGAAAAGGGAGTATTGCCATGACTTGTATAACGGATGTTTTTTCAAGGTCGAGGTACACGATTTCGAGGATTTCTTGGTTATGTGTTGACGGATGGATACAACTGGATCTAGGTATTGTTAGTTTGGGTGATATATTTTGTGTCCCCTGTATCCCCAACACCAGATTGCATAACCAGAAAGTTTCGGGAGTTTATAGGTGGGAATTCAAGTAGCTCCTAGAATATCTTTCCGACAGATGCATGATATGGGATTGGGTAAATCTCTATCATATGTATTTGTTCCGGCTTATTCTGCAAGCCAAATCCTTTGTTTTTGTTCCGTTTTGTGGTATCCAAGTTGCTTCAATGCCAAGTGTTGATTCCATACCTTTCTAAATGGTGTTCTCATATTGCTATGTGAATACTAATCCTTCTTGATCATCGAGCTTGTCATGTCAATTCTTTTCTCAACCGGCGTGCTTCTCTTCAAGTGGATCCGATCATTCCAACATTCGCAAGATCAATTCTAAGTTTTTTCTCAACGGTGTTCGTTTCATCCGACCTAAATTGTCTTTGTTTTCCGCCCCCACCTTTTTTTTCTTCAAGGACTCAGATTTCTTAATCAAGTATCCATTTTTATTGAGTGAAGTTTCTTCATCCTTTTCCTTAAATGTTTTATCCGGTGATTTCTCATGAAGACGCTAAGGAAGCTTTTACCTTATCATTGTTCCATTCTAATTTTCTTTCCAAAGGATTTAACTCAAGCTTTCGGTGTTGATCGATTCTTTTCATCGCTTCAAATGTTTTCTCATACCGTGCACCTCATAGTCTTTCACTTCTTGTTATTCAATTGTTCCGGAGTGTTGAAGATATCTCAGAAGATTCTAGTTTCCATTCTCAATTCACTCAAGTTCTTTTGAGATTGTTATCTCATTCAAGCCATTTAATTCTACCGGTGCAATATCTATTTCAAGCAATTGTTCAACGGTGGTTCTTTTGAGTGGGCCCTAACCCACAGGTCTTTTTCCATGATCTTACCTGACTCTTCTAATTTTTCGGAGTTATTCTCAAATTCTTTGCAAAGTTTGACGTAAGAATGTATTATCATCAGTCATGGTTTTCTCCAAGATCTTTCAAATTCTTTTCATCTTGTGGTTCAACCTTTCTAATTTTCATTCCGGAGTGTCTCAACAATTCTTGGTGATGTTTCTCGTCGTCATTCTCGAATATTGAAGACCGAAGAAGAGTTTCTCTTAAATCTCGCTTCTTTCTCTTCAAGATTCATGGTTCTAGCTTCGTGCCATCCTCATAATTGTTTTGATTGTGAGAATTCTTTTAACCCACCCGGAGCATTTCAGGAGTCTTTTTAGTTTGATTCTTCAGAGCCCATCATCTCAGAATTATTCATTCAAGCGTTCAACTCTGTTTTTCCAAATCTCACCGGTGCATCGTCGAAATATCCTCTAATCAGTTCATGATCTCTTCGTTCTAATGTATCTAAAGTTTGTCAAGCATCTTTATTCGTTTTACAATTCTTCCCGGTGAATTGTGCCTTTGCTACGTTCATTCTCAATTATTATGGTGGTTTGTTCAAGAGTTCTCTTCCTTCGTTATCATATAGACTCATTCGTTCTTTCAAATCCCACCGGTGGTTCGTTGAAGACCTTCCCAAGTTTGCGCCATATCTATCTTAATCTTTTCTACGAGAATAAGTAGTATGACAAATCCATTGCTTGTCATCAATTTAATTGGTGAAGGATCAGCATAATGTAATTCTTATTCTTGTTCCATCGAGTAAATTCAATTCCTTATTCCGGAGGTTCATCAAAATTCTTGATTTCATTTGTTCATCTTTCTTATCCGAGCTCCAAGTTTTCAGATTATCTCATCGCGAAGCTTCATCTTAACACTGCAAGGCTTCACCTTGTGTTGTCAACTTCTCTTTCTTTCTATCACCCTTTTGGTTACCGGAGTTCATCAGGGAGGCTCTGCATGATGGTTCGTCAAGGATTCTTTTCATTTCTCCAATTGTTCATCAAGATTTCTCGCGGAGTTAAGATCCGTCAAGCTATACTCAAAATTGAACATGGTGCTCAACACATGTTTTGTTTTGAGGAGTTCAAGTATTCTTCTTCTTGCATTCCAAAGTGCAATTCGTTCTACCTTATCATTTGAGGTGGTGTTATGTCATTCTCGACAATTTGAGTTCGTGTTTCATGATTCACATGTTGTCAAGAATGAGGTATTTTAAATCCATCATTTTATCTTTGTTCAAGAGATCTTTTCAACCATCAATCTCTTCGTTGGAGTTATCTTGGGTTATATTTCACCTAAAGCTTTCCCTAAGGTTTGTTGCTATTTATGGTGCTTATAAATGACCCAAGCTTTTCATTTGTCCTCCCGGTGATTTAAGTTTCTCGTCTCCTTGTTGATATCAATTCAATCAATTGTTTCCGTTGGTGGCAGAAGCTCACCTCATAATTTTGAGATGTTTTCATAAGCCCACTACAAGCTTATCCTTATCGTTGTTGTTTTTTTCAAACAACTCCGTTCAATCCAACTTCGTAATTGCTCTTTCAAATTCATTTATGGTGGGAGATGTTGGTTTCATTCTTCGTTCTATTCATTCCAACTTTCTATCTATCATGCTTTGTTTCCGGAGGCATTGTGATGTTGCTCTCTTCGTTGCTTATCGATTTAACCGGAGGTTGTGTCATCTCTTCAAGTTCTTTTCATCTTATCAAGTTTTCCTTCTTCTTTTAGTCGGAGTGCTGCCCAAATTTTATCAATCTTATTCCTAGTCTATCTAGTTTTAACCGGAGTGGTGTCAATATCTATTTTATCACTAAACCTCTTGGTTCTCGTCGTATCCCTTGTTCCTCTTTTCTAACAGAGTGTTTCAACTTCCTTCATCTTCGTTGTTTTCTTTCTTTCATTTTGTTCAACCTCTCAAGGTTCTTTGGTTTCACTCGTTTGTCGAAGAAGCAACTTAGTTTTACCTCTCATCTTCCTCTTCCTTTTTCTCTCCGGTGCCATCCTAGATCTCGGGACGAGATCCTCTCGTAGTGGTGGAGTGTTGTGACGCCCCAAGACCGGAGCTTCAGTTGCCTTCCAGGGTTTCCGAGTTTTGTCGTGTGGTTTGTTTTGTTTTTTTGCATTGCATCATGTCATCATGCCATCATATCATTAATTTTTGCAACTCTTCTAAATAAATTGTATGGATTTTTCGATCCATTTAAACCGAGGGATTCACATGGTGACTTCTCTTTATAACATATCCTCCCAATATTAGGGAGCTATATTATAAATATTCCATTAATTGGAATTCACCATAACACACTTGCAAATTCCAATGCCCTTTCTACTTCAAGTTTGGTCCCCAGACTTTGCCAACATTTCTTTTCCCATTTATTGTGGCTCCTCTTAAATTCTCAACATTTTTGGGCCTTCCAAACTTCCACTTCCTATTCAAACCATTTGAATTATATTCAAATGAATTTGAATTTATTTCCTTCTATCATGGCCTTTCTATTTTCTTGGAACGAGCATATTTTTGCAAGTCCGGAAAATTACCCTCATACCCTAATTCTTGTCCACTCATTTATTTTTCTCTCCCTTTCTTTCTTTGTGTTTCTGTTTTTTTGAAGAGTTTAAGAGGAGAGCGAGCCAGCCCAGCTCGGCCTTCTCCAGCCAGCCGGCCCCTGGCCTTTCTCCTCCACCAGGCCGGCCCATTCCACCAAATCCCTTGAGGCCCAGCCGGCCCCCTGCCCTTAACCCTAGCACCCTAGCCCGCAGCCTTCCTCCTCTCGTCCTCCCACCAGCCGCCTCCCCATCTCTCCCTGCCCGATCCCCTTTCTCCCTCGTCCTCCCATCGATCCCCTCCAGCCTCCTTCCGCCGCCCGCGCTCGATCCCCTCGCCTCCTCCCTCTTCCCGATTCCCATCTCCCTCCTCTGCGCCCCACCTTTCCTCTCTCGCGCCCGACCTCCCCATCTCTCTCCCTCGCCGCCTCTCTTCTCCTCCCCAGCGTCCCCATGCCCGTCGCCTCCGGCCGCTCGACCACCGCGCCCGCTGCTCCCGACCTCTCGCCGACGCCAGACCCGTCCCCGTCGCCCTCGTCAACGCCCAGGCGGACCCCGGTGGCCTCCTCGCGGCCGTCGTGCCCTCCTTCCAGCGAGCCTGCGGCCCTCCGTCGCCTGCGCGCCGCGCCCGCCAACTCCGGCGGCCTCAGCCGGATCCGCCGCCATCTCTTCCTCCTGCCGCCTCGCCTCACCTGCGGCCTCCTCCTCGCTAAGTCCCGTCGCCCGGCGCCGAGGAGAGGCACCTGCGCCCGCATCTCACCTGCGGCCTCCTCCTCGCCGCCTCCGCTCCACCAGCCATGGCTCCGCCGACCTCCATGGTTCGCCGCCTGCGCTTCCTCTTCTCGCCGCTTCCCTCCTCCGTCGCCGTCTTTGGCAGGGTAGGAGCCCCCATGTTCGCAAACCCTGCTGCCGTGCATGCTACCAGTCGTTCTAGCCTTTGCCCTTGCACATCACTCTGACCCGAGGAGACCACCGCCAAGTTCCATCAAGCCGACCTGTTCGCTCACCGTCACCGCTGGTTTTCATCTAGTTCGCCACAACACAAAGAGATGTGCAACTACGCCGGATTCGCCGAGTACGACTACTCATGGGACCCGCTGTTCATCTACGCATGTCCGACTACACCCGAGGTGGATAACGCCAAGTACCACGACGACCGCCGATGAACGCTTTTGGACCGCAAGTTCGCTACGAACCTCGAGACCATCTTGTTGCACGCCAACATGAGAACGACCACGGACGGCTACCTGCGGATGGATTTCGTCAAGTTCAACGACGACCCGTGAAGCACATGGGAACATCAAGTTCCTCTCCGAACGTGTACCACTACCATCGAACTTGAACGTCTACTTCCCCTACGCCGTGTACGACTACCATCGCGAGACCGCAAGTACCACGACAACCCCGAAGGGTTTCGGACCCGTCAAGTACCTCTTCGAAAAATGAACGTGAAACACTACTTCCTCTATCGACGCCGTGTACGACTACTTCCCTCTCCGAAACGCTTTCTCCTCCGAACGCACGCTCAAGGTATAACCACCGAGATGACCGACCGTGATCGAATCATCCTTGCGATGCCCTCTTTGCCATGCCACCGTTCCGTGGGAACCCGGAACCGGATCACCCCACCATCTTGCATGACTCGCTCACACGCTTTCCTTTGCACCGTATCTCAATCGAGTTATCGGAACCGAATGTTGCCGTGGCACCATTTCCGTTAATCGCTGCCGTGGCACCTTTTTTTCGCTTTCCGCCACGGTGGCATAATGCTTCATATCATGCTCATGCCAACGCTTTCATAAAATTGCTTAAAACTTGTATATGTCATCCGATCATGATAACAACAATTAAAATGCTTATAATTGTTGGTTGCATTAATTTGCTTAAATGCCATGCTAAAATGATTTATTTCATAACTTAATAACCGTAGCTCCATTTTAAATAAATTATATATGTAAATGGGGTAGAAAAATGCCTAGTTTAACATGGTAGCATTTCTTTGCATGTTTAACAACTCTAAAATATGCTTTAGGTCAGATCAGTACCGAATCCATAATTTGCATATGGGGTTTTTCCGGAATTGTTGTTTGTTGTTTCCGGCCTCATTTAATCTTGCCTAGATAGGTAGTTTAATTTTGCTTCACCTCTTGCCATGTTTAATAACATTTAATATTGTTGAGTACCTAATCGGGAGAGAACTAAATAAATGTTGTGAAGTTTCGTCAATATGCAATTCGTTGCATATTGAGCTCCACTTAATTTGTAGTGTTGTTTGTTGCACTTTGCCATGCCTCATTAAACCGGACATGCATCATACTTGATTGTGCATCATGCCATGTTTATGATTGTGTGTTTACTATGTTGTTTGCTTCTTTCCAGTTTGCTTCTCTCGTTAGCTTCGGTTTCGTTCCGGAGTTGTGAGGATTCGTTCGACTTCGTCCGTTTGTCTTCTTCATGGACTCGCTCTTCTTCCTTGCGGGATTTCAGGCAAGATGACCATACCCTCGAAATCACTTCTATCTTTGCTTGCTAGATGCTCGCTCTTTTGCTATGCCTATGCTACGATGCCTATCACTTGCTTATCATGCCTTCCATATTGCCATGTCAAGCCTCTAACCATCCTTTCCTAGCAAACCGTTGTTTGGCTATGTTACCGCTTTGCTCAGCCCCTCTTATAGCGTTGTTAGTTGCAGGTGAAGATAAAGTTTGTTCCTTGTTGGAACATGGAGTAGTTGTTCCTTGTTGGAACATGTTTACTTGTTGGGATATCACAATATATCTTATCTAATTAATGCATCTATATACTTGGTAAAGGGTGGAAGGCTCGGCCTTATGCCTGGTGTTTTGTTCCACTCTTGCCGCCCTAGTTTCCGTCATATCGGTATTATGTTCCCGGATTTTTGCGTCCCTAACGCGGTCGGGTGATTTATGGGACCCCCTTGACAGTTCGCTTTGAATAAGACTTTTCCAGAAGGCCCAACATTGGTTTTACCATTTGCCTCACCTATGCCCTTTTCCCTTGGGTTTCGGAGCCCGAGGGTCATCTTTATTTTAGCCCCCGGGCGGTGCTCCTTTGAGTGTTGGTCCCAACCGAGCAGATCATGGGCCACCTCGGGCAACTCGAGGGCTGGTTTTACTCGTGGGCTGACTTATCCGGTGTGCCCGAGACCGAGGTACGTGCGACTCCTATCAGATTTGTCGGCACATCCGGCGGCTTTGCTGGTCTTGTTTTATTGCTGTGAAATGTCTTGTAGCCGGATTCCGAGACTGATCGGGTCTTCCCGGGAGAAGGAATATCCTTCGTTGATCGCGAGAGCTTATCATGGGCTGTTGGGACACCCTGCAGGTTTGAACTTTCAAAGCCGTGCCAGCGGTTATGTGGCAGATGGGAATTTGTTAATGTCCGTTGTAGAAAACCCAAGTGGATCTCAATTAAAATACACCAACGGCGTGTGTAACCGTGATGGTCTCTTCTCGGCGAGTCCGGAAGTGAACACGGTGTTGGAGTTATGTTTGACGTAAGTAGTTTCAGGATCACTTCTTGATCATAGTTGTTCGACCGTGCCTTGCCTCCTCTTCTCGCTTCTTTTGCGTATGTTAGCCACCATATATGCTAGTCGCTTGCTGCAGCTCCACCTCACAACCCTGTCCTACCTTTAAGCTTAAATAGTCTTGATCTCGCGGTGTGAGATTGTGAGTCCCGTGACTCACGATACTTCCCAAAACCAGTTTGCGGTGCCGATGAAACCGTGCGGTGATGGACCCGAGCTCAAGGAGGAGCTCGATGAAGATCTTGTTCATTGTGTTGTTTCGCTTCAGTTGATCAAGAGTGGAGCTCAGTTGGGACGATCGGGATCTGTGTAGCATTTGGGGTAGTCTTCTTTTATTTTGGTTCCGTGTCGACCTTGATTGTATCTGTATGATGTAATGTTTTACTCATGTATTGTGTGAAGTGGCGATTGTAAGCCAACTATGTATCTCTTTCCCTTATGTATTACATGGGTTGTGTGAAGATTACCTCACTTGCGACATTGCTTTCAATGCGGTTATGCCTCTAAGTCGTGCTTCGACACGTGGGAGATATAGCCGCATCGAGGGCGTTACACAAACCTGGATCACGGCGGGCTTCTTCATCTCTTCGTCCTTTAGATCCTTCTCTCGTCCCAGGACTGTGGTGTACTCAACATCTAGCCCAGCGACCCACTCATCATTTGAGTTTTCGAACATGCATCTGAAGCGAGAAAGGCATCCTTTCACCGTCGCGGAAGAACGGGTGTAGATGACGTCGAACTCATCGCCGGTGATGGTTCTAAACTTGTACTCACCGCCGATCGTGGAGATTGGGGACGCCATGGATTTGGGAGGAGGGTTAGGATTAGTGGAACTGTCGTAACGTGAATGGACGGGACGACTAGGAGCGAACCGCCATAGTAATGAAGGACGTGCGGGGACGAGTAGGAGCGAACTGCCAGCGTGCGAACTGCAGGGTAGTGGCTTTCCATTCTCCCATGATACGGGCTTCCGAGAGCCCTTGGATCTGAGATCGAACAGTTGCATGGCGTGATTCTAGACCTATGGGTGAATATCCTATCTTGGAGGGTTATTCTGCAAATTTTTACAACTCTAACCAACCAGATGAAATTCGTGCAAACACGGACTGATTTCATATAAGCATGAAGGATTTCGTATAAAAAAGCCGGATCTTCATATAAACATGATGGATTTCATTACATTTCATGAACTAAGAGGTGCCAATCCTGCTCTCTTGTATAATTAATACTCCCTCCGTCCGGAAATACTTGTCCTAGAAATGGATGTATCTAGACTTATTTTAGTTCTAAATGGTCACCATGATCCCTTTGTCTTCCTCATGTCCGTCGACACTTGCGGGGTCGACGAAGGTCCTCAGAAGAGACGAAGCAGCAAAGAAACCACCTGAATCCGCGGTCGTCGCCTCGGCGGTGGCCTTCATGGGTCCGAAGTGGCGGCGGCCTTCCAGGCTGCACTTCTCCTTGATGATGGCGGCGGACAGGGAGAAGCTGGCCACCGACTCGTCGCTCTCCACGCACCCGGCTTCGCTCGCCGCATGGCGCTGCCGCAGGCACGGGAGGCGCGCCCACAGACACGGGAGGTGCGGCCACCGCAGAGACTGGTGGCTTGGTACGACGCGGCCGCGACGGCGCCCGTACCGGCGTGCTCGCCGCCGTGCCGGCGTGGAGCAACTCGCCACTCCTCATCGAGCTGAACTGGAGCGGCGAGTTGCTGAACCACACGCCTGCTTGGGGCGGCAACTGGTTCCGTCGGGCCAAGCGAGGTCGGTGAAGCACCGAGCGGCCTTGCCCGTATCCGGAGGGCTCGGCGGGCCACCCAGCCGGCTAATATGCCGGAGAACGGCTCATCGGAAGCCATCGGAAGAGTGGAGAAAATGGTGAAGGATGAGATGGGAGAGTGGCGGAGGGGTGCGATTCTTGCCCGCCGTCTGTCTGGCCTCGTGTAAATAGAGGGCGGACGGTAGGAGCTTGACGGCGCCCGCCTCGTTAAACTGAGGGCGGACAGGAGGAGCTCGACCGGTGTTGCATTTAATTCCGGCCCGCTCATGAACGGACGTGTGGCCAGAGTACGATTCTCTATTTGCATGCGGGTTTAATGGAGGGGTTTAATGGAGGCGCCGGGCGTGCAGCGGGTGGCGCAGTACTATACGATTTGACAACAGCAATGAGCCGTCAAATCCCAAAGGCCCTCGCCTCTCGTGAAACCGACCGAGCTAGATTGCCCTGTCATCTAGCCTTTTAAAAAATGTATACTCCACTTTTGTACAGTAGTAGTATCGATGGATTGCGCCATGGAGCAAAACTAGAAATTAAAAAAAAAGGTGGTACATATAGAGAGCGCTCGTTGCCAAATTGTGCATCTAGTACTATTAAAAAGGCTTGTCACAATAATGGTGTCCAGCACAAGTGCACAACCCACCCCTCAAATAAAACTAAGCACCCTGGAATTCTTTGACAAAACTAAGCACCCTGAAATTCTTTGACAACTAAATTGCTGGCTATATGATGTTGGCCATATATATTGTACGTATATAATGTGAAGAAACGAGTGGTAGTACTATACCAACTAAAAGATGAGATGTAAGAAATACTAGTATGTACGTACTGAGAGTTAAAGTAACAAGAAGAAACATAACATAGTTCTGCTGGGGCTCAAGACAACACACCCTCAAATTAAATTAAGCACACCTGAAATTAAACTTTGCAACTATTCCGTAGACACCGCATTAGAACCACCATGAGCAACGACACTGCCACCTTACTCGGAGTCCTCGTCCACGTCCTCGACTTCGTTCTTGTCCCTCTTCCTCTTGGCCGATACTTCTTTGTTTGAACCGCACACTTGGTTGTTGCTCTTCATCCAACCCTTATAGATATTGAAACAAAGGTAAACATCCATTGCAGCGTAGTGGATGTGGTCTATATCTAGTACATTCCGCTGCCATGCATGACGATGAAACGTGTAATGAGGTTTCTCCAGTTTACGGTACGAAGGATGAACCATGGCTCCTGCCAGGGTCAGCATTGAAGGCTGACGAGAGGGCACCAGCCGATTCTTCTGGAGGTCGAAGGGGTTGCCTACAACGAGGCCTATCCGACCCAGGACTTCTTTGTCGTTCTTAAAGTCTACAGTAATGAATTTCACTGTTTTGTCCTTGAGGAAGTTCTTAAAATCCTGGCACTCAACGTCGGCATGGCATATGTGGTAGACCAAGCAAACGTTATGTACGCAAACCTGGATCACGGCGGGCTTCTTCCTCTCTTCGTCCTTTAGATCCTTCTCCCGTCCCTGGACTGTGGTGTACTCAACATCTAGCCCAGCGACCCACTCATCATCTGAGTTTTCGAACAAGCATCTGAAGCGAGAAAGGCATCCTTTCACCGTCGCAGAAGAACGGGTGTAGATGACGTCGAACTCATCGCCGGTGATGGTTCTAACCTTGTACTCACCGCCGATCGTGGAGATTGGGGATGCCATGGATTTGGGAGGAGGGTTAGGATTAGTGGAACTGCCGTAATGTGAATGGACGGGACGACTAGGAGCGAACCGCCGTAGTATTGAAGGACGTGCGGGAACGAGTAGGAGAAAACTGCTAGCGTGCAAACGGAAGGGTAGTGGCTTTCCATGATCCCATGATACGGGCTTCCGAGAGCCCTTGGATCTGAGATCGAACAGTTGCACGGCGTGATTCTAGACCTATGGGTGAATATCCTATCCTGGAGGGTTATTCTGCAAATTTTTACAACTCTAACCAACCAGATGGAAAACGTGCAAACACGGACTGATTTCATATAAGCATGAAGGATTTCGTATAAAAAAGCCGGATCTTCATATAAACATGATGGATTTCATTACATTTCATGAACTAAGAGGTGCCAATCCTGCTCTCTTGTATAATTAATACTCCCTCCGTCCGGAAATACTTGTCCTAGAAATGGATGTATCTAGACTTATTTTAGTTCTAAATGGTCACCATGATCCCTTTGTCTTCCTCATGTCCGCCGACACTTGCGGGTCGACGAAGGTCCTCGGAAGAGACGAAGCAGCAAAGAAACCACCTGAATCCGCGGTCGTCGCCTCGGCGGTGGCCTTCATGGGTCCGAAGTGGCGGCGGCCTTCCATGTTCTACTTCTCCTTGATGATGGCGGCGGACACGGAGAAGCTGGCCGCCGACTCGTCGCTCTCCACGCACCCGGCTTCTGTCTCTGCCTACATGGCGCTGCCGCAGGCACGGGAGGCGCGCCCACAGACACGGGAGGCGCGGCCACCGCAGAGACTGGTGGCGTGGTACGACGCGGCCGCGACGGCGCCCGTACCGGCGTGCTCGCCTCCGTGCCGGCGTGGAGCAACTCGCCACTCCTCATCGAGCTGAACTGGAGCGGCGAGTTGCTGAACCACACGCCTGCTTGGGGCGGCAACTGGTTCCGTCGGGCCAAGCGAGGTCGGTGAAGCACCGAGCGGCCTTGCCCGTATCCGGAGGGCTCGGCGGGCCACCCAGCCGGCTAATATGCCGGAGAACGGCTCATCGGAAGCCATCGGAAGAGTGGAGAAAATGGTGAAGGATGAGATGGGAGAGTGGCGGAGGGGTGCGATTCTTGCCCGCTGTCTGTCTGGCCTCGTGTAAATAGAGGGCGGACGGTAGGAGCTTGGACGGCGTCTGGCCTCGTTTAAACTGAGGGCGGACAGGAGGAGCTCGACCGGTGTTGCATTTAATTCCGGCCCGCTCATGAACGGATGTGTGGCCAGAGTACGATTCTCTGTTTGCATGCGGGTTTAACGGAGGGGTTTAATGGAGGCGCCGGGCGTGCAGCGGGTGGCGCAGTACTATACGATTTGACAACAACAATGAGCCGTCAAATCCCAAAGGCCCTCGCCTCTCGTGAAACCGACCGAGCTAGATTGCCCTGTCATCTAGCCTTTTAAAAAATGTGTACTCCACTTTTGTACAGTAGTAGTATCGATGGATTGCGCCATGGAGCAAAACTAGATATTAAAAAAAAGGTGGTACATATAGAGAGCGCTCGTTGCCAAATTGTGCATATAGTACTATTAAAAAGGCTTGTCACAATAATGGTGTCCAGCACAAGTGCACAACCCACCCCTCAAATAAAACTAAGCACCCTGGAATTCTTTGACAAAACTAAGCACCCTGAAATTCTTTGACAACTAAATTGCTGGCTATATGATGTTGGCCATATATATTGTACGTATATAATGTGAAGAAACGAGTGGTAGTACTATACCAACTAAAAGATGAGATGTAAGAAATACTAGTATGTACGTACTGAGAGTTAAAGTAACAAGAAGAAACATAACATAGTTCTGCTGGAGGCTCAGCACAACACACCACTCAAATTAAATTAAGCACACCTGAAATTAAACTTTGCAACTATTCCGGTAGACACTGCATTAGAACCACCATGAGCAACGACACTGCCACCTTACTCGGAGTCCTCGTCCACGTCCTCGACTTCGTTCTTGTCCCTCTTCCTCTTGGCCGATACTTCTTTGTTTCAACCGCACACTTGGTTGTTGCTCTTCATCCAACCCTTATAGATATTGAAACAAAGGTAAACATCCATTGCAGCGTAGTGGATGTGGTCTATATCTAGTACATTCCGCTGCCATGCATGACGATGAAACGTGTAATGAGGTTTCTCCAGTTTACGGTACGAAGGATGAACCATGGCTCCTGCTAGGGTCAGCATTGAAGGTCGACGAGAGGCACCACCGATTCTTCCGAGGTCGAAGGGGTTGCCTACAACGAGGCCTATCCGACCCAGTGACTTCTTTGTCGTTCTTAAAGTCTACATGAACGAATTTCACTGTTTTGTCGTTGAGGAAGTTCTTAAAATCCTGGCACTCAACGTCGGCATGGCATATGTGGTAGACCAAGCAAACGTTATGTACGCAAACCTGGATCACGGCGGGCTTCTTCCTCTCTTCGCCCTTAGATCCTTCTCCGCCCCAGACTGTGGTGTACTCAACATCTAGCCCAGCGACCCACTCATCATCTGAGTTTTCGAACAAGCGTCTGAAGCGAGAAAGGCATCCTTTCACCGTCGCAGAAGAACGGGTGTAGATGACGTCGAACTCATCGCCGGTGATGGTTCTAACCTTGTACTCACCGCCGATCGTGGAGATTGGGGATGCCATGGATTTGGGAGGAGGGTTAGGATTAGTGGAACTGCCGTAATGTGAATGGACGGGACGACTAGGAGCGAACCGCCGTAGTATTGAAGGACGTGCGGGGACGAGTAGGAGAAAACTGCCAGCGTGCAAACGGAAGGGTAGTGGCTTTCCATTATCCCATGATACGGGCTTCCGAGAGCCCTTGGATCTGAGATCGAACAGTTGCATGGCGTGATTCTAGACCTATGGGTGAATATCCTATCCTGGAGGGTTATTCTGCAAATTTTTACAACTCTAACCAACCAGATGGAAAACGTGCAAACACGGACTGATTTCATATAAGCATGAAGGATTTCGTATAAAAAAGCCGGATCTTCATATAAACATGATGGATTTCATTACATTTCATGAACTAAGAGGTGCCAATCCGGCTATCTTGTATAATTAATACTCCCTCCGTCCGGAAATACTTGTCCTAGAAATGGATGTATCTAGACTTATTTTAGTTCTAAATGGCCGCCCGCGGATCCCTTTGTCTTCCTCATGTCTGTCAGACACTTGCGGGTTCGACAAAGGTCCTCGGAAGGTGGGACATATAGAGAGCGCTCGTCGCCAAATTGTGCATATAGTACTATTAAAAAGGCTTGTCACAATAATGGTGTCTAGCACAAGTGCACAACCCACCCCTCAAATAAAACTAAGCACCCTAGAATTCTTTGACAAAACTAAGCACCCTGAAATTCTTTGACAACTAAATTGCTGGCTATATGATGTTGGCCATATATATTGTACGTATATAATGTGAAGAAACGAGTGGTAGTACTATACCAACTAAAAGATGAGATGTAAGAAATACTAGTATGTACATACTGAAGAGTTAAAGTAATAAGAAGAAACATAACATAGTTCTGCTGGGGGCTCAGTACAACACACCCCTCAAATTAAATTAAGCACACCTGAAATTAAACTTTGCAACTATTCCGGTAGACAATGCATTAGAACCACCATGAGCAACGACACTGCCACCTTACTCGGAGTCCTCGTCCATGTCCTCGACTTTGTCCTTGTCCCTCTTCCTCTTGGCCGATACTTCTTTGCTTGAACCGCACACTTGGCTGTTGCTCTTCATCCAACCCTTGTAGATATTGAAGCAAAGGTAGCCATCCATTGCAGCGTAGTGGATGTGGTTTGTATCTAGTACATTCCGCTACCATGCATGACGATGAAACGTGTATGGAGGTTTCTCCAGTTTACCGTATGAAGGATGAACCATGGCTCCTACCAGGTTCAGCATTGAAAGCTGACGAGAGGACACCAGCCGATTCTTCTGGAGGTCGAATGTGTTGCCTACAACGAGGCCTATCCGACGCAGGACTTTTTTGTCGTTACCAAAGTCTACAGTAACGAATTTGACTAGGTTGCTCTCGAGGAAGTCCTTAAAATCCTGGCACTCAACGTTGGCATGGCATATGTGGTAGACCAAGCATAAGTCATGCACACAAACCTGGATCACGGCGGGCTTCTTCCTCTCTTCGTCCTTTAGATCCTTCTCTCGTCCCAGGACTGTGGAGTACTCAACATCTAGCCCAGCGACCCACTCATCATCTGAGTCTTCGAACATGCGTCTGAAGCGAGAAAGGCATCCTTTCACCGTCACGAAAGAACGGGTGTAGATGACGTCGAACTCATCGCCGGTGATGGTTCTAACCTTGTACTCACCACCGATCGTGGAGATTGGGGATGCCATGGATTTGGGAGGAGGGTTAGGATTAGTGGAACTGCCGTAATGTGAATGGACGGGACGACTAGGAGCGAACCGCCGTAGTATTGAAGGACGTGCGGGGATGAGTAGGAGAAAACTGCCAGCGTGCAAACGGAAGGGTAGTGGCTTTCCATTCTCCCATGATACGGGCTTCCGAGAGCCCTTGGATCTGAGGTCGAACAGTTGCATGGCGTGATTCTAGACCTATGGGTGAATATCCTATCCTGGAGGGTTATTCTGCAAATTTTTACAACTCTAACCAACCAGATGGAAAACGTGCAAACACGGACTGATTTCATATAAGCATGAAGGATTTCGTATAAAAAAGCCGGATCTTCATATAAACATGATGGATTTCATTACATTTCATGAACTAAGAGGTGCCAATCCGGCTATCTTGTATAATTAATACTCCCTCCGTCCGAAAATACTTGTCCTAGAAATGGATGTATCTAGACTTATTTTAGTTCTAAATGGCCGCCCGCGGATCCCTTTGTCTTCCTCATGTCCGTCAGACACTTGCGGGGTCGACAAAGGTCCTCGGAAGGTGGTACATATAGAGAGTGCTCGTCGCCAAATTGTGCATATAGTACTATTAAAAAGGCTTGTCACAATAATGGTGTCCAGCACAAGTGCACAACCCACCCCTCAAATAAAACTAAGCACCCTGGAATTCTTTGACAAAACTAAGCACCCTGAAATTCTTTGACAACTAAATTGCTGGCTATATGATGTTGGCCATATATATTGTACGTATATAATGTGAAGAAACGAGTGGTAGTACTATACCAACTAAAACATGAGATGTAAGAAATACTAGTATGTACATACTGAAGAGTTAAAGTAATAAGAAGAAACATAACATAGTTCTCATGGGGCTCAAAGACAACACACCCTCAAATTAAATTAAGCACACCTGAAATTAAACTTTGCAACTATTCCGGTAGACAATGCATTAGAACCACCATGAGCAACGGCACTGCCACCTTACTCGGAGTCCTCGTCCATGTCCTCGACTTCGTCCTTGTCCCTCTTCCTCTTGGCTGATACTTCTTTGCTTGAACCGCACACTTGGCTGTTGCTCTTCATCCAACCCTTGTAGATATTGAAGCAAAGGTAGCCATCCATTGCAGCGTAGTGGATGTGGTCTGTATCTAGTACATTCCGCTACCATGCATGACGATGAAACGGTATGGAGGTTTCTCCAGTTTACCGTATGAAGGATGAACCATGGTTTCGCCAGGTCAGCATTGAAAGTCGACGAGAGGACACCACCCGATTCTTCCGGAGGTCGAATGTGTTGCCTACAACGAGGCCTATCCGACGCAGGACTTTTTGTCGCTACCAAAGTCTACATAGAACGAATTTGACTAGGTTGCTCTCGAGGAAGTCCTTAAAATCCTGGCACTCAACGTCGGCATGGCATATGTGGTATACCAAGCATAAGTCATGCACGCAAACCTGGATCACGGCGGGCTTCTTCCTCTCTTCGTCCTTTAGATCCTTCTCTCGTCCCAGGACTGTGGTGTACTCAACATCTTGCCCAGCGACCCACTCATCATCTGAGTCTTCGAACATGCGTCTGAAGCGAGAAAGGCATCCTTTCACCGTCACGAAAGAACGGGTGTAGATGACGTCGAACTCATCGCCGGTGATGGTTCTAACCTTGTACTCACCGCCGATTGGGGAGATTTGGGATGCCATGGATTTGGGAGGAGGGTTAGGATTAGTGGAACTGCCGTAATGTGAATGGACGGGACGACTAGGAGCGAACCGCGGTAGTATTGAAGGACGTGCGGGGACGAGTAGGAGCGAACTGCCAGCGTGCAAATGGCAGGGTAGTGGCTTTCCATTCTCCCATGATACGGGCTTCCGAGAGCCCTTGGATCTGATATCGAACCGTTGCATGGCGTGATTCTAGACCTATGGGTGAATACCCTATCCTGGAGGGTTATTCTGCAAATTTTCAGCAACTTAGCATGTGACCGTTTGATCTCAGATCCAAGGGCTTCCAGCAGCCGTATCGTGGTGGCACCTACCACGACCGTCGCGTCGCTTGTGCGATCGCGCCCTTGGAGATTTAACACGGTGCGTTAGGCTATCTGATGTTGGCATGTCATACATAGTCATTACTTAGTCACTCATACTACAACAAGGTTTTGGCTATAAGGTTGGCTATAAGTGTATTTTTTTCCTTCTCTCTATCTTTTTCTTCGATTTTTCGTCCCATAATATAAGAACGTTTTTGACACTAGTGTAGTGCCAAAAACGTTCTTACATTATGGGACACAGGGAGTACTAGTATTTATTGCATTTGCCAAGGAGTGACCTCTTCCAATGAAATGGTGTTGCTAAGTTTGCTTCATTTAATTAGCTATAGACTCAAAATTGTCTTTTCACCTAGGTACACGCGCTTAGCACCGTTTCTTCCTTGGGTCACCAAACTAGTCTCTCTCTTCTTGATTAACTGGCCGCATCAGACTTTGTGCCTATGTGGCAAGCTTAAGCACCTGTAGGAGGAAGTTAGTAAGTACAATAGTGTGCTTTACATGGCATTTTTGCATATGTGGAGGAAAGAGAGGCAAGGGAAAAGAGGAGAAGTGGGCTCTCATGCAAGAGCCAGCCTCTACTACATGGTGGAGCATTGGGAGAGGCACCTGTATGGAGGTGGTCAGGAATCGAGACTCACGCCGGTCGAAGGCCACAGATAAAATGATAATGGAAAGTCAAATCACGGGCGCGCCACCTGTCCAGCAGTAACTCGCTGTCAAATCACATAGCCCTACGTTTGCTGCAGCCTACTCCCTCGTCTTCTCGCGTCTCTGTTGAACCGACTAGGCGGAACTGCCCCGCCGCCTACCGTGCAGGAAAAGCCCCGCCCTCGACTTTTAAATAGTATATAGTATACTAATTTTGTATCCATGTATTGCGCCCGCACCATGGAGCAAAGCGTCTAGAAAACGGCGGTACACATGTACGGAGTATACATCACGCTCGTCGCGTTCGCATCGCACCCCAGACGGTCCGTCGGTCTGGCACGCTACTCTCCGAATGGAACGCGCGTCATATTGCGTTTGCACACACATGTGGGACGGCAATTGAGAACCGACCATAGGCACACTCCCCGGCCCCGCATGTCGGGTGACTTAATAGAAGAGGGAGACGAGCGATAGTACTAGAGAAGTGTTATACTACGTTGGTGCCTGGACGATCCCTGGAAGACACGGAAGATCAGTTCGTCCATGCAGGTGACCAGACTCCAGCAGACACGCCTGGATTGGCTATTGTCTACATATCGTGCAGGTTGTGTCGTACATGGCTGAAGGTCTGGTGTGAAATCCAAAAAAAGGTTTCTTGTCATCTCGCAAAATTAGGTGTCATGTGCTTCGGATCATTGCGAGGGTTAAACAGCGACAACTGAGTTGGGCTAGTCATTTGGGGCACATGCACGAACAGTGACTACTCGGCTGCCATCTAGGTCAAGCCGGCTATGTTAATTAGGACATCTATCGACGGACCCCTTTTCTACAAGTTTATCTTTAATTTGAACTTTGTTCCTCATCTAGTTTGTCCGTCGGGATTCATGTTGTCTCCTTTCGGCAGTGAGGTTATGATATCCTGTCATGTGGCATTTTTTCATGTTATATGTTATAATCCGGCGCTTCAGATCAAAATGATGACAACTGTGCCTCCGGGCCACGTGCATGAAGATTTCTCGACAGTCATTGACGAGGTCAAGCCGGCTCCGGTAGACAAAAGAAAACTAGTACTACTCCACTATATAGGCAAGAGCCTCCGCGCTTGCTTGCTAGTGTTGCTCTCTTCACACTGTCTCGGCCTCTCCAGATCTAAACACGACAGCGGTGGCCACTCTCTCTCTCTCTCTCTCTCTCTCTCTCTCTCTCTCTCTCTCTCTCTCTCTCTCTCTCTCTCTCTCTCTCTGCTCACCGCTGGTCATAGATCCAGCCGGATCCTCTCAGTCGAGGAAGGTGAGAAGGTGCAATGTTCACGCGGTCGTCCTCGGCGATGGCTCTTACCCACTGCTGGGCGCGTCCCGATTAGCCTGCCTTGCCGTTCTCTCCCAAGCACCGCTGGCGAGGGAGGGCCTCCGACCCCTTCTTCCTCGCTGCCGTAGTGTGGGCAGATCCGGCCTCCCGCCGCCCACCTAGCGACATCCTCGCGACCATCGGTATAACTTCCTTCAAACCGCCTTGTTTCACTTCCCGAGCTCCTGACGTCGCTGCATTTGTATCTTTTACTATTTCTCAGGCCCCCCCATAGATAGGATCGATCGGCTGTTTGAAAACCACCTAATTTTTTATGTTTAAGAGGTAAAACTAGTTCATGCACTCGAATCTAGTACTACTTGGTTCAAACAAGGAAGAAAGGGGGTGGGGTGGGGGAGGATTTGTTACCTGAATCTAGGACTTGGTCGAAAGAGGAAATAATGGGGGTGAAAAGTAGCAGAGACTGGCTATCCAACTGGTCTCTAGGTCTAATAGGGAAATAAAGGGAAACGCAGTATAAACTCAATATAAACCCGATCTATTGGTTGAAAAAGGAAAGAAAGTGGGGACTGGTGGACAAGTCAATAGAGTAAGTCCAGCACTAGATTTGCTAACCTCACACAGTATAAGGTGGCTATACCGAACAAAAATGGGACCAACCCAGATATCCTGTTATGATGTTTGTTGCCCCGAGCCATTCTTATGTAATGCCACTGGTAAAATGTAGCAGTCGCACTGTTAAAAGTAAGGACACGTTAAACCAATGTTGTTTTCAATGTAATGCCTCCAAGAATATGAATTAATGGCACTTCTTTACATGTCCCGCTAAAATTTCCCATTAAGATAAGTTGGTTCTTTTCGTTAGAAATGCAACTGTCCTGGCCCGCCTACTCTCCCGTGCCCAAAGTAATGTCGTATTTAACGGTTGTCATAGTTAATCCTAATGCCCACACTAATATCTAGCAATGCCAGTGCTTGAGAAATTGCTACTGTCCATGTAGGATTGCCATTCAGATAAGGAACATGCTTCTTTTCATTTGATGCATGTTTCATCACTTGTTAGTCACCCTCCTTTCCACCTTTTTTGTGCAAAAAAGAGATATACATTTCACGCTCGATATTAGTTGAACTGCACAAATGATATCCAAATTATAGTTGAGCATTCCAGGAGCTTCACAACCAACCTTGATGTTGCTCAATTTTATTGCAACTAATGAAGAAGAAGCTCTGTGGGTTTCGTTTTCTGATGGAAATGGAACCGGGGTTGGAGCCCTTTTCTTAAAAAAAAATTGAAGAAGAAGCTGCTAGCTCACGGGACATTGCTTCATTTTAGGTGAACTGCACCAAAAGGTCCCATGAATTGAATCATCCATGTTGGTGATTGAAAGAGCCACTTGAAATCCCGCCTAAGCACCCCTGCTCTATCCTTGCGACGCACGGTACACCTCGTTTGCCACCGCTCAATTCCTAGTGTCACCGATAAAATGAAGTAATAATACAGTTAAAATAGAGCGAGTGTCATCTCTATCATTTCATTTCCAATTTAGATAAAGAAAGTGCTTCTCTTTGTAAATGTATGTTTCATCAACTAGTCCCATTGTTAATGTTTAAGCGTTTCTGCAAACTGGGGTGCATAATTTTAGTTGATATGTACAAAAATAGAGATTTGAATGTCTCAAGGAGCCTCCTTGTGCTACCGTTGTACACTTATGTTCATCACTGGCAGAAGGTGTATCTGGGAGACTTGGGACGATGTCCAAGATGAGGCGCACCAGATGAGGCGTCGTAGGCCCATCTCGCCTCGCAAAGATGGCATACTATGATACTATCACAATATTTTCTTCTATTTATTTTGTGTGTTTCATCAACTAGTGCCACTATAATGTAATCACGCTTTTTCATTATCTGTGCAAACAAGGTTATTCAGCTGCATTTTGGTGGAACTGCACAAATGTACGTATGGAACCGGCATATATGTAGAGTGCAAGGTGTGCCAAGTAAAAATTGCCGACACCAATCATGCTGCATGCACGCATTGGCATCCACCACCACCAGTGGGATGTGTGGCACTCTCTGTGGACAGATCTTTCTCGACATCAAAACATCTAACCAAATACTAGTAGCTTATATTGGCAGTTTTCTAGGGAGTACTCTTTTCTGAAAGAAGCACCAATCTATTTTAATTTATTTGTACACTGTGTCACAACTTTGACCCAAAGGTCCAGAGCTATTTTAGGGTGATTGGCATAGTACTCGGAGACTGATTGTAAGCATGATTTTCATTAGATGTCACACTGATTGTAAGCATGAGCAGGTGGAAGATTAGGTTAGTGTGAAGCTTAACTTAAACCCTACCGCCACCGTTGAAACGAGGCGAGCGTCGAGGGAACCATGGAGAACGACGAGGAAGCGACGTCGCGCCATCCAGCCTCCTCTTGCGGTGGGAGAACGAATACTCCTGTGGCTCCGGCTGGATCTGCACCCTCACGAACGGGCACACTATACTCGATCGATTCGTTATCCTCTGGGTGCTCGACCTTCAACCTGCACGCCCACCACCTCCGGCTGACTGTCGCCTTGGGCGAATCTGTCTGCTCCATCGCCTAGAGGAGATACTCGATGAACTCGGAGGACTGCGGCGTGACAGCCGCCGAGGAGTACATGTACATCGCCGTCGTCTCGCTCTTTCGCATACATTGCCACATGGCCTGCACTATCCTTGAAATCTCCCACTCATTGTCAAACCAACTAAGGATCTCCTTCAACCTGGCTAACTTTGCCTGGTCGCCGCCTGCGATATGCCTGATTCGCTGCTGCATCCTCTCCATAGATGTCCTTCTGAGTGGTCCTGTGCTAGCTTTGGAAGATGGGAGGAGAGACGGTGGTCTTGCAATAGAGAAGAGGGAGAGGCGAGATGGTGGTTTTGGAATGGAGATGATGGAGAGGAGAGGAGGTGGTTTTGCAATGGAGAAGATCAGAAGAGGGAGAGGCGAGACGGTGGTTTTGGAATGGAGATGATGGAGAGGAGAGGAGGTGGTTTTGCAATGGAGAAGATCAGAAGAGGGAGAGGTGACATGGTGGTTTTGGAATGGAGATGATGGAGAGGAGAGGAGGTGGTTTTGCAATGGAGAAGAGGGAGAGGAGCGTGCGGCAGCGATTTAGGATTGCACGAGAGGGCGGTCTTGTGGATCGGATCAAAATCAAAATCAATTTACCCTTCAATTAAGAAAGCGACCCCACATTAACTAGTCTCCCTTTTATTCTGGGCCATAATTGACCATGATTTTCGCACATAAAATATATGTTATACGTTGCAAAAATAATATAATTTGAAAGTACATTCAGATACAAACCAAATGATACATTTTTTGGTGAAACGCATTCACATTTTGCTTGTCAAATACAGTACATGGTCAAACTTTGACCCAAATTACACAAAACAACAAAAAAAATACTTCCAAGACCAGCGCCGCTCTTCCGCTCTTCTCCTCTTAAACCACCGCCGCTCCTCTCCCGTTCCAATCTAAATGCAGCGCCGCTCCTATCCTCTTCCATTTCAAAACCACCGCCCCTCCTCTCCTGTTCCAGTTCAAAACCAGTGTCGCTCCTCTCCCGTTCTAATCGAAAACCAGCGCTGCTCCTCTCCTCTTCCATTCAAAAACCACCGTCGGCGAGTGAAGGTGCTGTGGAGAAGTAGATCGATGGAGTACAACCGATATGTGAGGATCGAAGACAGCGACCCTGTGAAGCTAGCTAGGATGTTGGAGATACAGTCTTGGTTTGACAACAAGGACCAACTAGCGGCGACGGCGACATCCAAGGCCAAATACTGCAACAGAGCGAAAAGGCGGCGATACTCCCGGAGGGAGTCGCGCCGGAGTACATAGATCTGCTCATCTGGGCCATGGAGCAAACAGATTCACCGAATCCGATTGTGAGGGAGCGGTGGTGGGAGTATCCATCCCAGATGGAGCATCCACCAGAGATTGAAGGATTGAGCATCTACAGGGTGCCGTTTGTGAGGGTGTCCTGCCAGAGAGAGCTGTGTAGTCTTCGTCGACCGAACCCAACTGCAAGAGGAGAAAAGTAGTTGGCCCGACGATGCTTCCCCGCCATCGTCTCCGTCACTGTTCACATCGTCTCACGGGGCGGCTGTCTGCCGCCGAGGAATAGGAGGGGGCTGCCCTCCCCCCAGCCCAATAGTCGGGCAGGTTGTGAATTGTCAGGAGGAGCTTAGG
Organism: Aegilops longissima; assembly: GCA_021605205.1. NCBI lineage: Eukaryota > Viridiplantae > Streptophyta > Magnoliopsida > Poales > Poaceae > Aegilops > Aegilops longissima. Next base: position 635,187,111 of record CM038682.1, read on the forward strand.
GTTGTTAGTATTTGTAGGTTGTGAATTGTGTTTTGTGTTGTGTATTTTGAGAGTACTTTCATATATGAATGTCTTTTGAATTTCAGATTTGCAGTATTGAGCATATGAAGTATTTTATGAATTCTAGAGATCTATTTTTAGCACTTAAAAAATGTAGTTTCATAGGAGTATAAAAGTGCAGACAATGTGATTCTTAGAGAAGAATCTGCAAGTTTCAGTTTCAGATAAGAAACTGCAAGTTCAGTTTCAGATAAGAAACTGCAACTTTCAGAGGCAGAGCATTTATATTAACACGGCCTTTTCAAACAGGGTTAACATCATGTTGGAAGTTTTATTCATGGTCAAAAATGGAACTACCAGCCAGTTAACATCATGTTGATCAACATTCATGCATAGCACATCTTCATATGATGCACAGTCAAAATGCCCACACAATGTCGAGTGTGCGAAACATAGAGAAAACGAGGGACAAAGTTTTGGCAAGTGTTGGACGTGGTTTTGGGATGCCCCATCTAGGATTTCATTTTTAACATGCGCAGCCCACGACCTCGGATGGGAGGTCCATAGGCCTGTTTGTATTTTCTTAGGGCTGTCATGTATCAACCGGCCTATGGACCTCCCATCTGAGGTTTTATTTTTGGCAGCCCAATTTATGTATTTTTTTGAAGACAACCCAGAGGTCTGTTCTATTTTTCTATATAAGAATAGGAACGCCAGGTCCAACTTATGTTTCCCTTCTAACTATATTATATATATTTAAATTATTTTATATGTTATTATATATTATTTTTATTGTCATCATATATTTAATGATACTTACATATGTAAGAAAACAATATCCCACATCTTATTAACTTATAAAATAATTTCTTAACAAATAAAATCCTGGATTGTTTTGTCACGAAAATCCTAGTGATTGTGTACAAAAGCTTGGTAATATTTAAGGACGAATGTAATAATATCACTTATTATTTAAATATATTTATAACAAAATGCTCATCCCTTTTTTATTTTTTGATAACATTGCTGGCCCAACCCAACATTATAATTAGAATCAGCCCAGCAAAATCATGTATTTCGAGAAAGTGCAAATGGCCTGTAATTTTTTAGGAAATCAAATAAATGGGCCGCATGGATGCTACATTATTTGTTCACCCAGCCCAGCTAATGGCTGTAATTCAGAAAAAAAGATCAAATTGACTGTAAATTCTACCGCGCAAAAAAGACTGTAAATTCTGAAGAAATGGGTTGAATACATGCCACATTTTTGGAGGCTGAAATGTGGGCCAATAGGTCGAAGCCAACGCAAGTCGTTGTTAATTTAGTCAACAAATGATTCTGACATGTTAGCCGTTGGATTTACATCCAACGATCGGCATCCATCTTCAATCTCTCGTCTTCTTCCTCCAGCGCCGCCGGGACCACCTCCGCCTCCTGCTGCTAGCAGCTCTGCTTAGCACGCTTCGCTATGAAGCGCTACTCCACCGTTGGCCAGGCCATCCCTCCACCCCTCCACACCTCCTGTTCTTCTCCACCAACTGCCGAACCACACCGCACTAGAACCAGTTAACCTCAGACACCTCTCCATCTGTGACTCTACTCCCGCGTTTTCCCATCTCCGCTCGTTCGTCCGGGGCCTCGCCGTCGTCCACCACCTTGGATGCGCTCGACGCGGCGTGGTCAACGTGGTCAACGAACGACACCATCTGAAGTAGACTGTGCGTGGAGAGCCTGACAGCTGGGTCCACGGCCGCACACAAGGAAATGCCTCCTTATTACGCGCAAAATAATGATTCCTCCACCTAACATCTGGGTGCCACCGGAAGGGCCTCTGTATTTTGCGAAAATAACGTGCCCCCCGCTGACATGTCGGACCCACCAGCTATCTTCGCACGCAAGGAAGTGCCTCCTTATTACGCACAAAAAAAATGAATACTCCCCCTGCCAACTGGAACCCAGCATAGTGGGAAGCTGACTTGTGGGCCTACCAAGTTGACGGGGACGGAGAGCTTTGTCAACTTAGTCAATATGAACGATTCTAGCTCCTATTACAGGATGATGTTCATCCAACGGCCGTAGTGCTTCTTCAACCTCTGGTCTTCTTGCTCCAGCCGCCCAAACCAGCGCCTGTCGTGCCGCGTGCTCCTGCCTCCCGTGGCCGGCTGTGATGCCGCGGAGGCCTCACTGCCCCCTACTACTGCCACCGCTGGCCAGGCCATCCCTCTACTCACCCAGACCCCCTACTATTCTACGGCAACAGCAGCCTCGCACCGCAGCCGAACCAGTGAACCCTCGTACTCTCTTCGGCGGGGCATCCATCGCTGCGTCTTCCTCGCTCCGAGTCGCCCCTTCCTAGTCCTCACCGTCGTCCACCGCCGTGGTGCTCTCCGTGCAGCGTGGTCAACATGGTCAAGGAACGACTTCCATCGGACGTGGACTGTACGTGGAGAGGCTGACAGCTGGGTCCACGGCCGCAGCAAGGAAGTGCCTCATTATTACGCGCAAAATAATGATTCATCCACCTGACAGCAGGGACCCATCGGACGGGCCACCGTATTTCGCAAAACAAATGTTTCCCCGCGACTGCTGGGACCCACCAGCTACATCTTCACACGCAAGGAAGTGCGTCCGGGCAAAAAAAAAACGATTTGCCCCCCTGACTGCTAGGACCCACCAGCTACATCTTCGCACGCAAGGAAGTGCGTCCGGGCAAAAAAAACGATTCGGCCCCTTGACTGCTGGGACCCACCAGCTACATCTTAGCACGCAAGGTAGTGCCTGACAGTTGGGACCCACCTGGTCGAAGCGTACGTAGCGTTGTCATTCTGGTCGCGAACGTGTACGTACATATATACTGGTGGATGTAGAGGCGCACACATGTCGTAGTAGAGGCGCGCACGTAGCATGTACACGTACGTACAGCGGCCAGGGTGGAAGAAAGAAAATATGGCCACGTATGTGTACATACGGGCGGGGTCTCGAACGCCTACTTGCGCATAAGTACGGCGAGGGCTCGTGTACATGGCTGGGTCGGAACGGAGAAACAACATCGTCGTCGTATTCATGGGGAGAACGGTATGCATCGTGTTCATGGGGAGGAAACGGAATGCGTCGTGTTCATCGGGAGGCAACGGAACGCGTGGGAGCCAACCGGCTGGGTCGGAATGGAATGCGTGGTCGTATTCAGCGGGAGGGCTTGGACGGAACAGGCGATGGAAATGAGGCCTGACGTACCGCAGAACGGAGGAAACGGCCTTGTGTTCGACCGACCACGTTCAAAACGGGAAACTTTTCATCGGGAGGGGTCTGGTGTACCGCAAAACAGACGAAACGGACCTCCTACGGTTGAAACGGGGGTCCTGTTGATCGGGAGGGGTGTGGCGTACCGCAAAACGGAAGACATGGACCTCCTACGGTCGAAACGGGGGTCCTGTTGATCGGGAGGGTGTGGCGTGCGCAAAACGGATTTAAACGGGCCTCCTACGGTCGAAACCGGGTCCTATTGATCGGGAGGGTGTGGCGTGCCGCAAAACGGATTTAAACGGACCTCCTACGGACGTAAACAGGGTACCGTTCATCGGGAGGGTGTGGCGTATCGCAAAACGGACTCCACGGATACTGCTCATCTCAACCGTCGACCTCCTCCACCTGCACGAGCTACCGCCGACCTCCTCCGCCTCCACGGGCTCTTGTTCATCCAGCCTCCACCGCACACTACTCCACCGCCATCGCTCAACCACCCTCCACGGGCACCCATCCATCGACTCATCGCTCATCCAGCCCTCCACACCACGGGTCCTGTTCAACCACCCTCCACGGGCACCCCTCCACCGCTCATGCTCATCCAGCCATCCACCACACCACGGGTCCTGTTCATCCGAGGCAACGCCACCGCCACCGCTCATCCACCCCCATAACGCCACTGCTCATCCCAGAGGCAGCATCGATCGGCTTCAGCTTAGCAGCGATGGCGAAGGAATCGCTCGATCGGATTCAGTTAATAGACATCGATCGATCGCTCGGGTTTAGTAACACATAGCCTGCAGTGCAATCGCTCGGGTTTAGTTAGAGCCCAACGCCTCATTCCGGTTCAGTTAGAGCCAACACCTCGCACACAGGCGCGTACGTGTACGAGAGAAACACGCATCGCTCGGCCCCCGACCTCCCACCGTAACCGGGAGCTCCCCGAAATTTTCCTCGCCGTCGCTTCTACCACGGTTTTTTCCGTCATGGACGGCCCAAAGAATGTCATGCAGGTGCATCTCCGGCCCGCCCAGGACAAAAAGCCCATTTTCTGTCATGATTTTTTGTCATAGAAGTAGGAGCCCACCACATCTATGATGATATCGGGCTTTGTCACAATTATCGTCATAGAAGAGTCATATGTATGACAGAAAAAAATTTGTTCGGCCCAAAATGTCACGAATGTGTCTTTTTTGTAGTGTGGGTGTGTTGGGGACACCAGAGACTCTTTGTTATTTGGTTGTAGGGTTGCTTGAGAGAGACCATCTTCATCCTATGCCTCCCACAGATTGATAAACCTTAGGTCATCCACTTGAGGGAAATTTGCTACTGTCCTACAAACCTCTCCACTTGGAGGCCCAACAACGTCTACAAGAAGAAGGTTGTGTAGTAGACATCAATAACCAGCACCTAAAGCATTCATTTCATGATCTACTTGCATAGAAATTTTACTACTCTCCACATAAGCAAATTTGTTCTCATCAATAGTAGTGGGAGCAAACTCAACAAAATAACTATCATGTGATTGAAAATTAAGATCAAGATGACAAGTTTCATGGTTATCATTATTCTTTAAAGCATACGTGTCATCACAATAATCATCATAGATAGGAGGCATGCTTTCATCATAATAAATTTGCACATCAAAACTTGGGGGACTAAAAATATAATATTCATCAAACATAGCATCCCCAAGCTTGTGGCTTTGCATATCATTAGCATCATGGATATTCAAAGAATTCATACTAACAACATTGCAACCTAGCTCATCATACAAAGATTTTAGTGCCAAACGTTCCATAGATATCTTCTTCTAGCACTTGAGCACAATTTTCCTTTCCATCATACTCACGAAAGATATTAAAAACATGAAGCGTATGAGGCAAACTCAATTCCATTTTTTTAGTTTTCTTTTATAAACAAAACTAGTGATAAAACAAGAAACTAAAAGATTTGATTGCAAGATCTAAAGATATACCTTCAAGCACTCACCTCCCCGGCAACGGCGCCAGAAAAGAGCTTGATGTCTACTACACAACCTTCTTCTTGTAGACGTTGTTGGGCCTCCAAGTGCAGAGGTTTGTTGGACAGTAGCAAATTTCCCTCAAGTGGATGAACTAAGGTTTATCAATCCGTGGGAGGCGTAGGATGAAGATGCTCTCTCTCAACCAACCCTGCAACCAAATAAAAAAGGGTCTATTGTGTCCCCAACACACCCAATACAATGGTAAATTGTATAGGTGCACTAGTTCGGCGAAGAGATGGTGATACAAGTGCAATATGGATGGTAGATATAGGTTTTTGTAATCTGAAAATATAAAAAGCAAGGTAACTAATGATAAAAGTGAGCGTAAACGGTATTGCAATGCTAGGAAACAAGGCCTAGGGTTCATACTTTCACTAGTGGAAGTTCTCTCAACAATAATAACATAATTGGATCATATAACTATCTCTCAACATGCAACAAAGAGTCACTCCAAAGTCACTAATTGCGGAGAACAAACGAAGAGATTTTGGTAGGGTACGAAACCACCTCAAAGTTATTCTTTCCAAACAATCTGTTGGGCTATTCCTATAAGTGTCACAAACAGCCCTAGAGTTCGTACTAGAATAACACCTTAAGACACAAATCAACCAAAACCCTAATGTCACCTAGATACTCCAATGTTACCTCAAGTATCCGTCGGCATGATTATACGATATGCATCACACAATCTCAGATTCATCTATTCAACCAACACAAAGAACCTCAAAGAGTGCCCCAAAGTTTCTACCAGAGAATCAAGACGAAAACGTGTGCCAACCCTATGCATGGGTTCATGGGCGGAACCCGCAAGTTGATCACCAAAACATACATCAAGTGAATCACGTGATATCCCATTGTCACCACAGATACGCACGGCAAGACATACATCAAGTGTTCTCAAATCATTAAAGACTCAATCCGATAAGATTACTTCAAAGGGAAAACTCAATCCATTACAAGAGAGTAGAGGGGGATAAACAACATAAGATCCAACTATAATAGCAAAGCTCGCGATACATCAGCATCGAATCACCTCAAGAACACGATAGAGAGAGATCAAACACATAGCTACTGGTACATACCCTCAGCCCCGATGGTGAACTACTCCCTCCTTGTCGTGGAGAGTGCCGGGATGATGAAGATGGACACTGGTGAGGGTTCCCCCCCTCGGGCATGGTGTTGGAACAGGGTCCCGATTTGTTTTTGGTGGCTACAGAGGCTTGCGGCGGCGGAACTCCCGATCTATTCTGCTCCCGAAGGTTTTAGGGTTTATTAGTATATATAGGAGGAAGAAGTACGTTAGGGGAGCCACGAGGGGCCCACGAGGGTGGAGGTCGCGCCCAGGGGGGTGGGCGCGCCCCCCTGCCTCATGCCTCCCTCGTTGCTTTCCTGACGTGCACTCCAAGTCTCCCGGGTTGCTTTCCTTCCAAAAATAACTTCTCCAGAAGGTTTCATTCCGTTTCGACTCTGTTTGATATTCCTTTTATTCAAAACACTGAAACAAGGGAAAAAACAGGAACTGACACTGGGCTCTGGGTCAATAGGTTAGTCCCAAAAATAATATAAAAGTGTATAATAAAGCCCATAAACATCCAAAACAGAATATATAATAGCACGGAACAGTCAAAAATTATAGATACGTTCGAGACGTATCAGCATCCCCAAGCTTAATTCCTGCTCGTCCTCGAATAGGTAAATGATAAAAATAGAACTTTTGATGTGGAATGCGACCTAACATATTTATCCATGTAATCTTCTTTATTGTGGCAAGAATATTCAGATCCATAAGATTCAAGACAAAAGTTTAATATTGACATGAAAACAATAATACTTCAAACATACTAACAAAGCAATCATGTCTTCTAAAAATAACATGGCCAAAGAAAGCTATCCCTACAAAATCATATAGTCTGGTTATGCTCTATCTTCATCACGCAAAATATTTAAATCATGCACAACGTCGATGACAAGCCAAGGAATTGTTTCATACTTTTGATGTTCTCAAACTTTTTCAATCTTCACACAATACATGAGCGTGAGCCATGGACATTGCACTATAGGTGGAATAGAATGGTGGTTGTGGAGAAGACAAAAAAAGGAGAAGATATTCTCACATAAACTAGGCGTATCAACGGGCTATGGAGATGCCCATCAATAGATATCAATGTGAGTGAGTAGGGATTGCCATGCAACGGATGCACTAGAACTATAATTGTATGAAAGCTCAACAAAAGAAACTAAGTGCGTGTGCATCCAACTCGCTTTCTCACGAAGACCTAGGGAATTTTAAGGAAGCCCATCATTGGAATATACAAGCCAAGTTCTATAATGTAAAATTCCCACTAGTATATGAAAGTGACAACATAAGAGACTCTCTATCATGAGGATCATGATGCTACTTTGAAGCACAAGTGTGGTAAAAGGATAGTAGCATTGCCCCTTCTCTCTTTTTCTCTCATTTTTTTATTTTTTTTATTTTTTTATTTGGGCCTTCTCTTTTTTTATTTGGGCTTCTTTGGCCTCTTTTATTTATTTATTTATTCGTCTGGTGTCTCATCCCGACTTGTGGGTGAATCATAGTCTCCATCATCCTTTCCTCACTGGGACAATGCTCTAATAATGATGATCATCACACTTTTATTTACTTACAACTCATGAATTACAACTCGATACATATGAAAAAATATGACTCTATATGAATGCCTCTGGCAGTGTACCGGGATGTTCAATGACTCATGAGTGACATGTATGAAAGAATTATGAACGGTTGTTTTGCCACAAATACGATGTCAACTACATGATCATGCAAAGCAATATGACAATGATGGAGCGTGTCATAATAAACGGAATGGTGGAAAGTTGCATGGCAATATATCTCAGAATGGCTATGGAAATGCCATAATAGGTAGGTATGGTGGCTGTTTTGAGGAAGGTATATGGTGGGTGTATGATACTGGCGAATGGTGCGCGGTATTAGATAGGCTAGCAATGGTGGAAGGATGAGAGTGCGTATAATCCATGGACTCAACATTAGTGATAAAGAACTCACGTACTTATTGCCAAAATCTATTAGTTATTGAAACAAAGTACTACGCGCATGCTCCTAGGGGCACAGATTGGTAGGAAAAGACCATCGCTCGTCCCCGACCGCCACTCATAAGGAAGACAATCAATAAATAAATCATGCTCCGAATTCATCACATAACGGTTCACCATACGTGCATGCTATGGGAATCACAAACTTTAACACAAGTATTTCTCAAATTCACAACTACTCAACTAGCATGACTCTAGTATTACCATCTTCATATCTCAAAACAATTATAAGGAATCAAACTTCTCATAGTATTCAATGCACTTTAAATGAAAGTTTTTATTATATCCCTCTTGGATGGCCATCATATTAGGACTAAATTCATAACCAAAGCAAATTACCATGTTGTTTAATACGCTCAAAATAATATAAGTGAAGCATGAGAGTTCATCTATTTCTTCAAAATAAAACCACCACCGTTCTCTAAAAGCTATAAGTGAAGCACTAGAGCAAACGACAAACTACTCCAAAAAATATAAGTGAAGATCAATGAGTAGTTGAATAATTATGCAACTATGTGAAGACTCTCCCATTTTAAGAATTTCAGATCTTGGTATTTTATTCAAACAGCAAGCAAAGCTAAATAAAATAAAATGACGCTCCAAGCAAAACACATATCATGTTGTGAATAAAAATATAGCTCCAAGTAAAGTTACCGATGAATGAAGAAGAAAGAGGGGATGCCATCCGGGGCATCCCCAAGCTTAGGCTCTTGGTTATCCTTGAATATTACCTTGTGGTGCCTTGGGCATCCCCAAGCTTAGGCTCTTTCCACTCCTTATTCCATAGTCCATCGAATCTTTACCCAAAACTTGAAAACTTCACAACACAAAACTTAACAGAAAATCTCGTGAGCTCCGTTAGCGAAAGAAAACAAAACACCACTTCAAGGTACGGTAATGAACTCATTCTTTATTTGTATTGGTGTTAAACCCACTGTATTCCAAATTCTCTATGGTTTATAAACTATTTTACTAGCCATAGATTCATCAAAAGAAGCAAACGACACACTAAAAACAGAATCTGTCAAAAACAGAACAGTCTGTAGTAATCTATAACTAACGCAAACTTCTGGAACTCCAAAAATTCTAAAATAAATTGGTGGACCTGAGGAATTCGTATAGTAATCATATGCAAAAGAATCAACTAAATAGAACTCTCCAGTAAAAAGTTGAAGCTAATCTCGTGAGCGCTAAAGTTTCTGTTTTTCACAGCATGATCATAAAGACTTCACCCGAGTCTTCCCAAAGGTTCTACTTGGCACAAACACTAATTAAAACACAAAACCACATCTAAACAGAAGCTAGATGGATTATTTTATTCCTAAACAGAACCAAAAAGCAATAAACTAAAATAAAATTGGGTTGCCCCCCAACAAGCGCTAACTTTTAACGCCCCTAGCTAGGCATGATGATTTCAATGATGCTCATATAAAAGATAAGAATTGAAACATAAAGAGAGCATCAGGAAGAATATGACTAGCACATTTAAGTCTAACCCACTTCCTATGCATAGGGATTTTGTGGGCAAACAACCTATGGAAAAAATAATCAACTAGCATAGGAAGGCGAAACAAGCATAACTTCAAAACTTTAAACACATAGAGAGGAAACTTGATATTATTGCAATTCATACAAGCATACATTCCTCCCTCATAATAATTTTTAGTAGCATCATGAATGAATTCAACAAAATAACCAGCACCTAAAGCATTCTTTTCCTGATCTACTTGCATAGAAATTTTACTACTCTCCACATAAGCAAATTTGTTCTCATCAATAGTAGTGGGAGCAAACTCAACGAAATAACTACCATGTGATTGAAAATTAAGATCAAGATGACAAGTTTCATGGTTATCATTATTATTTAAAGCATACGTGTCATCACAATAACCATTATAGATAGGAGGCATGTTTTCATCATAATAAATTTGCACATCAAAACTTGGGGGACTAAAAATATAATATCATCAAACATAGCATCCCCAAGCTTGTGGCTTTGCATATCATTAGCATCATGGATATTCAAACAATTCACACTAACAACATTACAACCTTGCTCATCATACAAAGATTTTAGTGCCAAACATTCCATAGATTTCTTCTTCTAGCACTTGAGCACAATTTTCCTTTCCATCATACTCACGAAAGATAGTAAAAAGATGAAGCGTATGAGGCAAACTCAATTCCATTTTTTTGTAGTTTTCTTTTAAAAAATAAACTAGTGATAAAACAAGAAACTAAAAGATTCGATTGCAAGATCAAAAGATATACCTTCAAGCACTCACCTCCCCGGCAACAACGCCAGAAAAGAGCTTGATGTCTACTACACAACCTTCTTCTTGTAGACGTTGTTGGGCCTCCAAGTGCAGAGGTTTGTAGGACAGTAGCAAATTTCCCTCAAGTGGATGACCTAAGGTTTATCAATCCGTGGGAGGCGTAGGATGAAGATGGTCTCTCTCAAGCAACCCTGCAACCAAATAACAAAGAGTCTCTTGTGTCCCCAACACACCCAATTCAATGGTAAATTGTATAGGTGCACTAGTTCGGCGAAGAGATGGTGATACAAGTGCAATATGGATGGTAGATATAGGTTTTTGTAATCTGAAAATATAAAAAGCAAGGTAACTAATGATAAAAGTGAGCGTAAACGGTATTGCAATGCTAGGAAACAAGGCCTAGTGTTCATACTTTCACTACTTCAAGTGCTCTCAACAATAATAACATAATTGGATCATATAACTATCCCTCAACATGCAACAAAGAGTCACTCCAAAGTCACTAATAGTGGAGAACAAACGAAGAGATTATGGTAGGGTACGAAACCACCTCAAAGTTATTCTTTCCAATCAATCTGTTGGGCTATTCCTATAAGTGTCACAAACAGCCCTAGAGTTTGTACTAGAATAACACCTTAAGATACAAATCAACCAAAACCCTAATGTCACCTAGATACTCCAATGTCACCTCAAGTATCCGTGGGCATGATTATACGATATGCATCACACAATCTCAATTCATCTATTCAAACCAACACATAGAACCTCAAAGAGTGCCCCAATGTTTCTACCGGAGAATCACGACGAAAACGTGTGCCAACCCCTATGCATAGGTTCATGGGCGGAACCCGCAAGTTGATCACCAAAACATACATCAAGTGAATCACGTGATATCCCATTATCACCAGAGATACGCATGGCAAGACATACATCAAGTGTTCTCAAATCATTAAAGACTCAATCCGATAAGATTACTTCAAAGGGAAAACTCAATCCATTACAAGAGAGTAGAGGGGGAGATGCAACATAAGATCCAACTATAATAGCAAAGCTCGCGATACATCAAGATCGAATCACCTCAAGAACATGAGAGAGAGAGAGAGATCAAACACATAGCTACTGGTACATACCCTCAGCCCCGAGGGTGAACTACTCCCTCCTCATCATGGAGAGCACCAGGATGATGAAGATGGCCACCGGTGAGGGTTCCCCCCCTCCGGCAGGGTGCCGGAACAGGGTCCCGATTGGTTTTTGGTGGCTACAGAGGCTTGCGGCGGCGGAACTCCCGATCTATTCTGCTCCCCGAAGGTTTTAGGATATATTGGTATATATAGGAGGAAGAAGTACGTCAGGGGAGCCACGAGGGGCCCACGAGGGTGGAGGGCGCGCCCAGGGGGGTGGGCGTGCCCCCCTGCCTTGTTCCTCCCTCGTTGCTTTCCTGACGTGCACTCCAAGTCTCCCGGGTTGCTTTCCTTCCAAAAATAACTTCTCCAGAAGGTTTCATTCCGTTTCGACACCGTTTGATAATCCTTTTCTTCAAAACACTGAAACAAGGGAAAAAACAGGAACTGGCACTGGGCTCTGGGTCAATAGGTTAGTCCCAAAAATAATATAATAGTGTATAATAAAGCCGATAAACATCCAAAACAGAATATATAATAGGATGGAACAATCAAAAAATTATAGATACGTTGCAGACGTATCACACTACAAAAAAATACACTTCCGTGATGATACGTGTTTGTCACAGTAGGTCGCGTTTTATGTCATGCATGTACATCCATGACAAATTTATGACAGAATCAAGATAGTCATACATGTGTTGTCGTAGAAGTGTTCCATGACATTACGAAAATTATCATCACAGAAGTGTCCACTTCCATGACGATAAATCGTGAGTCACAGAAGTGCTTTCGTCAAGGGTGACCGACACGTGGCATCCACCGTGGTCGGGTTTTGGATCCGATAACCCGTTAACAGCCCCGACCAATGGGGATTTTCCACGTGTAAAATCATCATTGGCTGGAGAAGACACGTGTCAGGTCCGCATTGGCATAGTTGTCACTCATCCAATGGGCGAGACGCGCCTATGATATGTTGACACGTGGACCGGCCCATCAAGTTTAAATGGGCCGGCCCAACTGAAGGCCCACAAGATTTTGCGGACCTTAATGGAACGGCCCAGCTAAAGGCCCACGAGATTTTGCGAACCATAATGGGCTGGCCCAGCTAAAGGCCCACAAGATTTTGCGGGCCATAATGGGCCGGCCGAGGTATAGGCCCACAAGATTTTTGTGTGCCATAATGGGCCGACCCAGGTAAAGGCCCTGAAGATTCTTGCGGATCATAATGGGCCGGCCCAGCTAAAGGCCCATGAGATTTCGCTGACTTTAATGGGTCGGCCCAGCTGTAGGCCCACAAGATTTTGAGGACCCTAGTAGGCGGCCCATTAACTGGCTGGCATGTTTTGGGCCAAATGCCGTCCCATATTTGATCCGGTCCATTAATGGCCTGCCATGCTCCGGACATAATAGTGGCCCATATGAGGCGCGCAGGGTGCAAGAAACAAAATAGGGCCACGTATGTGTACATACGGGCGGGGTCTCGAACGCCTACTCGCGTATACGTACGGCCAAGGCTCGTGTACATGGCTGGGTCGGAACGGAGAAACACCGTGGTCGCCGTGTTCATGGGGAGGGAATGGAATGCGTCGTGTTCATGGGGAGGCAACGGAATGCGTCGTGTTCATCGGGAGGCAACGGAACGCGTGGGGAGCCAACCGGCTGGGTCGGAACGGAATGCGTGGTCGTGTTCATCGGGAGGGCTTGGACGGAACAGGCGATGGAAACGAGGCCTGGCATACCGCACAACGGAGGAAACAGACCTCCTATGTTCGGAACGGGGTCCTGTTGATCGGGAGGGGTGTGGCGTACCGCAAAACGGAGGAAACAGACCTCCTACGGTCGAAACGGGGGTCCTGTTGATCGGGAGGGGTGTGGCGTACCGCAAAACGGACGAACCGGACTTCCTACGGTCGAATGGGGGTCCTGTTGATCGGGCGGGGTGTGGCGTACCGCAAATCGGACGAAACAGACCTCCTACGGTCGAAACAGGGGTCCTGTTCATCGGGAGGGGTGTGGCGTACCGCAAAACGGGACTCCACGGGATACTGTTCATCTCCACCGTCGACCTCCTCCAGCCTCCACGGGTTACCGTCGACCTCCTCCAGCCTTCACGGGCTCCTGTTCATCCAGCCTCCACCGCGCTCTACTCCACCGCCATCGCTCAACCACCCTCCACAGCACCCTCCACCGCTCACTGCTCATCCAGCCCTCCACACCACGGGTCCTGTTCAATCACCCCTCCATGGGCACCCCTCCACCGTTTACTATTCATCCAGCCCTCCACCACACCAGGGGGTCCTGTTCATCCAGAGGCAACGCCACCACTCACTTGCTCATCCACCCCCCGCAACGCCACGCTCATCCCAGAGGCAGCATCGATCGGCTTCGCTAGCAGCAGAGCTGGCGAATCGCCGATCGGGTTCGATTAACGACCATCGATCGATAGCTCGGGTTCGAATGCGTAGCTGCAGCAGCAATTGCTCGGGTTGAGTTAGTACCCAATGCCTCGCTCGGGTTCAGTTAGAGCCAACGCCTCGCACACACGCAGCAGTGTAGACGAGAAAGCGTGCATCGCACGGCCCCCGACCTCCCACCGTAACCGGGAACTTCCCGAAATTTTCCTCGCCCTCGCTTCTACCACGGTTTTTTCCGTCATGGACGGCCCAAAGAATGTCATGCAGCTACGTCTCCGGCCCGCCCAAGACGAAAAGCCCATTTTCTGTCATGATTTTTTGTCATAGAAGTAGGAGCCCACCACATCTATGATGATACCGGGTTTTGTCACAATTATCGTCAAAGAAGTGTCATATGTATAACAGAAAAAAAATTCGTTCGGCCCAAAATGTCACGGATGTGTCTTTTTTTTGTAGTGTCAGCTAGCAAACTTAGTAGGAGGGTTTTCAGCTTTATCATATCTATAGAGAGAATTTACCTTTACTACCTGTGTCGGGTTATCAAGACCATGAGTTTCTTTAATAGGTAATGGATTAGCATCATATATTTCTTCAACAGGCGGTAAATTAAGACCATGTATTTCTTCAATAGGAGGTAAATTCTTAACATCTTCAGCTTTAATACCCTTTTCTTTCATAGATTTCTTTGCCTCTTGCATATCTTCGGAGGATCGAGAAATAGAACACCCTCTTCTTCGGAGTTGGTTTAGGAATAGGCTCAGAATTGGCTCAGAAGTGTCCAATTATTTTCATTTGTCAACATATTATTCAATAGAATTTCAACTTCATCCGTGTTCTTTCCCCGAAAAATGTAACCAGCACAACTATCCAGGTAATCTCTGGAAGCATCGATTAGTGCATTATAAAATATATCAAGTATTTCATTTTTCTTAAGAGGATGATCAGGCAAAGCATTAAGTAATTGGAGGAGCCTCCCCCAAGCTTGTGGGAGACTCTCTTCTTCAGTTTGCACAAAATTGTATATATCCCTTAAAGCAGCTTGTTTCTTATGAGCAGGGAAATATTTAGCAGAGAAGTAATAAATCATATCCTGGGGACTACGCACACAACCAGGATCAAGAGAGTTAAACCATATCTTAGCATCACCCTTTAATGAGAATGGAAATATTTTAAGGATATAAAGGTAGTGAGTTCTCTCATCATTAGTGAACAGGGTGGCTATATCATTTAATTTAGTAAGATGTGCCACAACAATTTCAGATTCATAGCCATAAAAAGGATCAGATTCAACCAAAGTAATTATATCAGGATCAACAGAGAATTCATAATCCTTATCAGTAACACAGATAGGTGAAGTAACAAAAGCAGGGTCAGGTTTTATTCTAGCATTAAGAGATTGATGCTTCCATTTAGCTATTAACTTCTTAAGATCATATCTATCTTTGCAAGCAAAAATAGCTTTAGCGATTTCTTCATCCATAACATAGCCCTCAGGCACAACAGGCAATTCATATTTATTAGGGGGAGAGTCTTCATCATCACTATCTTCAATATTATCAGTTTCAATAATTTCGTTCGCTCTAGCCCTAGCAAGTCGTTCATCAAGAAATTCACCAAGTGGCACAGTAGTATCAAGCATAGAAGTAGTTTCATCATAAGTATCATGCATAGCGTAGTGGCATCATCAATAACATGCGACATATCGAATTAATAGCGTAGCGGGTTAAGGTGTCGCAAGCTTACTCAAAATGTAAGGTGAATCAAGTGCGAGCTAGATGGCAGTTCCTTACCACCCTCGTAGTTGAGGGATAAATTTTGTTTTCCGCCTTTCAAGTTCTTCATAGTGACGAGAAGATATAAATCGCAAGTGACTTGAAGAATAGAGCTATGCTCCCCGGCAACGGCGCCAGAAAATAGTCTTGATAACCCGTTGTCGGTGTTAAAATCGGCGGATCTTAGGTAGGGGGTCCCGAACTGTGCGTCTAGGCGGATGGTAACACGAGACAAGGGACACGATGTTTTTACCCAGTTTCAGGCCCTCTCGATGGAGGTAAAACCCTACTCCTGCTTGATTAATATTGATGATATGGGTAGTACAAGAGTAGATCTACCACGAGATCAGAGAGGCTAAACCCTAGAAGCTAGCTTATGGTATGGTCGTTGTTCGTCCTACGTACTAAAACCCTCCGGTTTATATAGACACCGGAGAGGGCTAGGGTTACATAGAGTCGGTTACAATGGGAGGAGATCTACATATCCATATCGCCAAGCTTGCCTTCCACGCCAAGGAAAGTCCCATCCGGACACGGGACGAAGTCTTCAATCTTGTATCATCATAGTCCAGGAGTCCGGTGAAAGGTTATAGTTCGGCTATCCGGACACCCCCTAATCCGGGACTCCCTCAGTAGCCCCCGAACCAGGCTTCAATAACGATGAGTCCGGCGCGCAGATTTGTCTTCGGCATTGCAAGGCGGGTTCTTCTCCAAATTCTGTGTACCTGTTGAATAGTGTCCGGCTTCTCGTGAATATTGTGCTCCTTGGCTTCCACGCCCAATACTGGTCGTCTTCCACGTGTCAAACGAGTGCGAAAAGCCAGGGTGTTTTTACTTTTACCCCCTAGCTACGCAAATAAGTTGCCTTATAAAAGAGACGAGGATTTAGATCCGAATCACACCATCTTCCCTTCGCGAGCATTCATCGGAGCGCATCTGACAGAGATCCATTCCATCATGGCCAATTGACGCAGCTCCTCCTCTCGCCCTCCCAGTCCTCAGCCTGGAGGTTGGGGGAGATGTTCCGTCCCGCACAGCGAGCTAGTGACGCTCCAAACCAAGGGATTCCTTCCCCCAGCCTTCATGATCCCGGATCGAGCCGGACTTGCCACCTATAATGGCGGAGAGCAAGTGGAGAGCGTACCCAGTCCCTCCAAAGGAGAGCGTGTATGCCTTTTCCCTTATCTGATAAGAGGGCTCGGATTTCCAATTCATCCATTTCTCCGGGGCTCCTGGAGTTCTACGGCCTCCAGCTGCACAACCTTACGCCTGCCTCCATATTGCATATTGCGGGCTTCGTAGCCCTTTGCGAGCTGTTCTTGGGCGTCGAGGCTCATTTCGCGCTGTGGAAGAAGCTGTTCTGCCTTGTGCCCCGTTCTCAGGAGGGTTCGATATATCAAGTGGGCGGAGCCGAACTATGGCGCATCGCCGGGACCGGATATCTATCCGGAACCCCAAGGAAGGCGCCCGAAGACTGGCCTTCAGAATGGTTTTATATAGAAGATGTCCCCCTGCCGAACCCTATTCGGATCGGCCTCCCCGAGTTCAATAATGCTCCCTTGAAGAAGCGCCTAAGCTGGCGTCCACGGAGCCCTCAGAGGGAAAATGACAAGGACGTCCTTTACCTGATGAGCCGGATAAGGTTGTTAGCTCATTCCGGACTGACCATGATCGGGTCATGGCCACATACATTATGCGGGGGGTGAAGCCGCTTCAGTATAGAGGCCACCCCATGTGGGATTTCAACGGGGAGGATGATGCCACCCGCTGCGGCCGTAAGGGGCCGGGATCGGTTGCTGCTCTGACGAAGGCCTTGTCCGCATTGTACAAGGGAGAAGAGGAGGAGTTCCTCCGCGTCAATCCACAGGTCGGATTTTCTATGTACAATCCTCCAAGCTGGGTAAGCGGACACTTCTTTTTGCCCATCCGTTCCATATTCCCATAGTTAAGTACCTTATCTTAAGATTTCGACGCAGGAATTGCGCCGGGCCATGAAGGATATAAACAGCCCTCCTCCACAACCCGAGGATCCGGAACGGTCCCTCGATCCGGCCTCCCAAGAGGATCCGGACGTATCCGTGGAGCTGATCGATGGGGTATTTTACCAACTGAGCATCGACAATGCCTTGGTCGCCATTACGGCCGATTACCCAGGAATACTTCCCGCCTCACAGGTAACTGAGACCGAAGTCCCAATACTTTGAAAATGATCCATCCGTGCTTATTTTCTATCACCGTATACCAATGGTGTTTTGCAGGGGGAGCCCTTGAGGCGGAAGGCCGAGCCTGCGGTGGCTAGACAACAAGGGGCAGCAAGGCCCAGGAGGCTAAAAAGAAGTGCGGTCCGGATTGAGACACCGGCGCAACGGTATGGCGTGCCATCTTATTCCCAGGTTTTATTCCCGGAAGGCATACAAACGCCCGTGCTCTTTTCAGGAAAAAGAGCGCTCGCCGTACTATATCCGGAGAGGTTGCCAATCGAGCCTCCACCAGCCAGGCTCCAAAGCCAGGTCCAGAAGCGGAGGCAAACACGAGGCGTGCGTCGGACGCTCCTCCGATAGAGGATGCCGACAGACTGTCTTCCACCGATTCCGAGGTGGAGAGTGCCATGAATCACAGGTGTCGCCGGACAGTTCTTCGTGACGCATGTTTCTCCCAAGAGGCATTGGATGCCTTCAATTCGGGAGATGCGCACCTCCGTGCCACTCAAAATGGTCTAGCGGAGCCACGAAGCAGTATGTGAAAGACATACGGGTGAGAAAATTTGATGGTTATATATGCCAGTAGCCCCTGAGACTTGAAGCAGTTAAAATAACTGATTTTAGGATCATTTGTTATCCAGGACCTTACAAAAAAGAATACCCAACTGTCCCGGGAGCTGGAAGAGTGCAAAGCCCAACTTGAGGCCGCACTAGCAGCTGCGGGGAGGCCAAGGAGACCCCTCCGTAATATACGCTTGAAGATAAGTATGTTGTGAAGTGCGGCGTGTGCAAATCGACGATATCATTGCAGATGGCGCCGAGTAGATCCGGACAAGCAACAACTCTTGTGCGGTTAAAGGCGGCGAGCGTGCTTACGAGGGTGAGGCAGGAGAAGAATAATCTCCAAGATGCCAACACCCTGCTGGGCGAGGAACTAAAGGATGTTCGTGCCCAGCTGTCGGACTCCATGAAGGAGAATCGACGGCTTCGACGTGGCATTTTTAGTAAGTGCTTGAACGAACTTTAAAAAAGAGTTCGGCGAGGAAGTCGACTAACAGAGTTATGTCTGTAGGTATGCTCACAAGTCGTCCTGCAGAGGAAATGCCCGGTTCTACGGGTGACCTACTTCCCGAGCTCTTACAACTGCACGAACGAGTTCGGCAGGTGATGAAAGGTGTCGCCCAGGCCTTGTGGCCATTTGTCTCCCTGCCCGAAGGCCTTGGAGAGCTTGCAGAGAGGCTTAAGGGAGTGCGACGACGCTTCCGATTATGGAAGATATCGGCCTGCCGTCAAGGCGCCAGGGAGGCCTGGGCCATGGTGAAGACGCAGTACACGGCTGACCCAAACCACATGGCCGAGGTCGACTGTGGGGCCCGATGGGAAGGAGATCCTGTGAGTTTAGTGTACGCCAAGTAGAATTGGCCAAAGTATTCCCAACAGGATGTAAACTAGACAGCCTATTAGATGGTATTCAGGAGGAATACACCCAGTCAAATTGACTATGTAATTTAAGATGACATGTAAAAATGCCATCTAGCCGGATTGTAGATCGTTTGTCATGTCGGACCTTTTCGCTTCAACCTCGGGACCCTATAGTCTGGAGTGTGTCTGAATACCCTCACGGTTATGTAAGAACCGGGGCATGCGTGGAGACCAGGCGTAGGGGTCATTAGTGCTTGAATAGACAAGTGCCCAACTAATTATGTTATATTACATGGTTAGTAAGAAACATCTTCCAAGGAGAATAGTTCCGTTAGGGGTTCCTTTCCCTGGGAGGCATGCCTTAAAGTGCATGTTCGGACCGCGAAAAAAGCAGAAAAGCATCCGGGGGCAGATAAATAAATAAGTGAGAAATCATATTTAGTTCACTGACCGAATATTCCCTTAAGAATGCTAGCTTTCGCTTCACCCACCGAGGTACACATCCGCTGACCCGGCAGAATAATCGCAGAGGTGCTCCTTTACCACCTAGCCGAACAATCGGGAACGAGGGGTAAGAACAGGAGCCAGGCAACCCAGCTTGGCCAAAACTTAAGTCATATCGATGCATATAATGGTGAATAAAAGGTACATGCGGAAGCGTGACACATGTGTTAGGCATGAAGCCCGTACAAATAAGCTTCAGTTAAAGAAGCCCCCAGGTATAATGAGCGCGGATAGCGCGTCAAGTGTGTGCGAACAATGCACGAACGAGCCTTTAATGGCTGTAAGAGAAAAAGAGGGAGAAGGAGAGAAATATAAGACAACTAATGTGTAAAAAATAGACAGTGGATGGAGACGAACTCAGAATCCGGTGCTAGGCGTAGAATCTTCGGAGACGGGCTGCGTT
Organism: Aegilops longissima; assembly: GCA_021605205.1. Lineage (NCBI taxonomy): Eukaryota > Viridiplantae > Streptophyta > Magnoliopsida > Poales > Poaceae > Aegilops > Aegilops longissima. The sequence goes on from CM038682.1 coordinate 635,207,592, forward strand.
CCATGGCTTCGGCTCGAGTCAGTTATCCGATGCATCTCGCAGACGGTACGCTCCACCGGCCAGGACTTGGTCGATAATAAAGGGACCTTCCCATTTGGGCTTGAGTTTATCCTTTTTCTTGTCCGGCAGGCGTAGAACTAACTCGCCAACATTGTAAGTTTTGGCCCGTATTTCTACTTTGATATCTTCGAGCCTGCAATTGATAGAATGCGGAACGGGCTTTTGCCACGCCACGCCCTCCTCCAAGGTGTCCAAACTGTCCTGCCGATCGATCTCGGCTTCTCTTTCTTCGTACATGCGCACGCCGAGGTGAGTCATGAATTATGTCGCAGGCGAACTGCCTCTGCGCCAGATACCATAAAGAATGGTGTGAACCGTGGTGCGATTCGCGGGGCCCGCAGCCCCAGTCGGAGTCGAGCTCCTCTACCAAGTGCGTGTTAGATTCCCTTGAGGGACCACACTAATCTAGGTTTGATGTCGCTCATGATTAGACCATTTGCTCGCTCGACTTGACCGTTAGTTTGAGGGTGATAGGCTGAAGCATAGTCGAGCTTGATGCCCATGTTTTTGCACCAGAGTTTGACCTCGTCGGCCGTGAAGTTCGTGCCGTTATCAGTGATGATGTTGTGGGGGACGCCGTAACGGTGTATGACCCCTGATATGAAGTCTACCACCGATCCGGATTCGGCCGTCTTAACAGGCTTGGCCTCTATCCATTGGTGAATTTATCCACCATGACCAGTAGGTATTTTTGCTTGTGGGTTCCTCCTTTAAGGGGTCCAACCATGTTAATCCCCCAGACCGCGAAGGTCCAGGTGATGGGTATAGTTTGGAGGGCGGTGGGTGGCATGTGGCTTTGATTAGCAAAGAGCTGGCAACCGACGCATCGTTGGACTAAGTCCTGAGCATCTGCCTGGGTTGTCAGCCAATAAAATCCTATACGGAAGGCCTTGCTTACAAGGGCCCGGGCTGCGGAGTGGTGCCCGCCGAGTCAGGCATGAATTTCAGCCAGAAGATTCCGCCCATCCTCTTTGGAGATACACCTTTGAAGGACTCCGGTCGTGCTTTTCTTATAAAGCTCTCCCTCATGGACTTTATAGGCTTTAGATCGCCGCACTATGCAGCGTGCCTCGTTTTGGTCCTCGGAAGTTCCTGCCTGGTTAGGTAGGCTAGGAATGGTTCCGCCCACGGGCAATGACTGCCATTATTACGTGGGCTGAAGATGTTACTTCGCTGGCGAGCCTCCAGTTGTGTCGAGAATGTTCGGTGTTGGGCGGTGTTGTTGGGTCCGCTATTATTTCGGACTCCTTCCCATACTCGGATGGCTTGAACAGCCTCTAAGAAGATATTGGGGACGGCATCACGCTTTGCCAATGCGTGCCAAGACGCCTCGCTGCTGATTGTTTTCCGAGCTATATGGTGAAATTCGAGCCCTTCAACCGAAATGACATTTTAGGACGGTGTTGCGATAAGCTGCCATTTTCAGATCCTTGGCATCAAAGTCTCCATTTATTTGAGATATCACGAGGTTCAATCCTCGCACCTCTAGGCGTTGAATGCCCATGGATACTACCATCCGGAGACCATGTAGAAGGGCCTCGATTCGCTGCGTTGTTGGAGTCCATATACATTATCCGAGTACGATTGAACTGTATCTCCTGTTGGGGACGCTGAACAACGCCACCCCTGCACCAGCCAACATTTTGGAGCCGTCGAAGTGCATGATCCAGTTGGAATATGTGCCGTACTCTTTAGGGAGTTCGCCTTCAGTCCATTCGGCGACGAAGTCGGCCAAAACTTGCGACTTAATTGCTCGCCGTGGCTTATAGGTTATGTCGAACGGGAGGAGCTCAACGGTCCATTTGGCAATTCGGCCCGTGGCGTCGCGGTTGTTTATAATGTCGTCAAGAGGTACTTCAGAGGCTACTGTTATCGAACACTCTTGAAAGTAGTGTAGCAGCTTACGGGATGCCATAAACACCGCGTACGCTATCTTTTGATAATGCGGACACCGTGACTTGCATGGAGTGAGGACAGTGGACACGTAGTAAACTGGTTTTTGAAGGGGGAACTTGTGTCCGTCTGTTTCTCGTTCGACAACGAGCACCGCGCTTACAACTTGATGAGTTGCCACGATGTATAATAGCATTGGTTCGCCCATGTTGGGCGCGGCCAGGACCGGGTTTGTTGCCAATATGGCTTTTATTTCTTCGAGTCGGGCCGTGGCCTCATCTGTCCACTCGAAGTGTTCGATGCGCTGGAGGAGGCGATAAAGGGGTAATGCCTTTTCTCCCAAACGGGAGATAAAGCGGCTTAGAGCCTCCACGCATCCAGTCAATTTTTGTATTTGTTTGAGATCCTTTGGGATATCCAATTGTGATAGAGCTCGGATCTTGGCTGGGTTTGCTTCAATTCCTCTACCGGATACAATGAAGCCCAAGAGCTTTCCGGCTGGTACGCTGAAAACGCATTTTTCCGGGTTAAGCTTGATGTCATATGTTCGGAGATTATCGAACGTGAGCCTCAAGTCGTCTACTAGAGTTTCGACATGCTTGGTTTTGACGACCACATCATCTACGTATGCCTCCACTGTTTTGCAGATCTGGTTCGCCAGACATGTCCGTATCATGCGCTGATATGTTGCGCCGGCGTTTTTGAGCTCAAAGGGCATTGTATTGAAGCAGAATTGGCCGTATGGGGTGATAAATGCTGTTGCGGCTTGGTCAGGCTCTGCCATCTTAATTTGATGGTAGCCGGAGTATGCGTCGAGGAAACACAATGAATCATGTCCTGCGGTAGCGTCGATAATTTTTTTTTGACCTTGAAGACTGCAGGGCTTGCACCCCACAGCATTTTATTAAAGCAAAGGAAAAAAAAACAGAGGTAGTACACTCATTTAAGTAGCATCGATAATTTGATCGATGCGGGGGAGGGGGAAGGGATCCTTTGGGAAAGCCTTGTTGAGGTCCTTGAAATCGACGCATAGGCGCCAGGATTTGTCCTTCTTTGGTACCATCACCAGGTTTGCTAGCCAGTCGGATGTTTTATATCTCCGATGAATCCGCCTCAATAGTTTGGCTAGCTCCTCTCCATGGCTTGTCTCTTAGGTTCGAGAAATGCCAAGAGCCTGTTTGATCGGCTTGAACCTTTTAGGATGTTTAGGCTGTGCTCGCCAGCGGGCGTGGGATTCCCGGCATGTCTGAAGGGTGCCGAGCAAAATGTCCCAATTTTCACGAGGAATTCTCGCCTGGCGTCTCATCGGGGTTTAATTGTTCCCCGATGGAGGCCGTTTTTGTAGGGTCCGTTGGGTGCACTTGGAATTTGACTACTTCGTCCGCTGGTTTAAAGGAGGTGGACTTGGATCTTTTATCGAGTATCACATCGTCCCTGTTCACCGTGGAGCGCAGCGCAGTCAGTTCCTCAGCCGCTAGGGCTTCGGATAGTGCCTCAAGGGATAGTGCGGCTATCTTATTTTTGGCGCGGAGTGCTATGTCTGGGTCACTAGCAAGAGTGATGATTCCGTTGTGCCCGGGCATTTTGAGCTTCATGTACCCATAATGGGGTATAGCTTGAAAAATTGTGAATGCCTCTCGCCCTAATAGAGCGTGGTATCCGCTGCTAAACGGGGCCACTTGGAACGTGACCTCCTCGGACCTGTAATTATCCGGCATGCCAAACACCACATCCAGTGTGATTTTTCCTGTGCAGCACGCTTCCCGACTGGGTATTATTCCTCTAAAGGTTGTGTTGCTTCGCTCAATGCGGCTCCAGTCTATTTCCATTTTTCGAAGGGTTTCCTCATAAATGAGGTTCAATCCGCTGCCACCGTCCATGAGTACCTTGGTAAGGCGAAAGCCGTCCACTATTGGACTGAGGACCAATGCTGCTGGTGCTCGGGCTGTTCAGAATTTAGGTTCATCACTGGCATTAAAGGTAATAGCGGTGTCACTCCATGGATTTATTGTTGCTACTTGGTAGACTTTGGCAAGGCTGCGGAGTGTTCGTTTTCGCATATTATTTGATGCGAAAGTCTCGAAGACTGTTAATACCGTACTGGTATCCCTGGGCTGGTGCTCTGTGGATGCTGGGGTTAGAATCTCTTCGCCACTTTTGTCCACCTGCCGGAGTATCCAACATGCTCTAAGGCTATGAGTTGGTGTGGCGCCCTCTATACTATAAATTTTACAGTGTCCATTGAGCCATCCCTCCAGTACGGTTCCATGCCCCGTAGGGGGTTTTTGTTTTTTGGTGTTTAACCCGGGTGATTGGCGATAATGCACCCTTTTATTTTGGACTGGGTTTGTATTCGGGGCCGGATTGTCCCAAAATCTTACTTTGGTTTTCCAGGCGCCTTCCATCGCATAGTACTTTCGTACTATGGACGCCAAGTTAGCAAAGCGTGTAATTTCGCGGTGACCTATGGCCCAGTAATGATGTACTGTTTCCTCGGGCTCTTGCCTAATTTTGGATAGATCGCCTGTGTTCGGGTGGGTGGGTGGAATTAGATCCGAAACCTCACCCAATCTGAGGCTCAAGGGCCAAGGAGTTTCGAACTCGAAGCTTGGATTCTTGGATGTTGTCCAATGAATCTAGCCCGTTGCTGACTCTAAGTTCAGGTCTGAGTGACGTCCTCCCTCCGTGGGTATCCGCTTGAGGATCGGGAATCGGACATAGCTAGTCCTTAAGATAGATGAAGGGTCGCCGCATTGTTCTTCCACCACAGCAACGTGATGGGTGACCTGGGGAGAGTCAATCTCTCTCAGATCGGGTTTAAGCCCAATCCGATCATAGTCTGTAGTGACTCCCAGGGCGGCGATGCGATTTAGGAGCTCTTTTAAGGAAGAGAGCTCCGTCGGATCTAACTGCTCGGCGAGTTCCGAGTTGACGTGAAGATTGCTCTCGATGACCCGAGAAGTCATCGTCGGCGCGGCGGCCGAACAGGCGGTCATAAGAAAACCGCCTAGCCGGAGAGTTTGGCCGATAGCCAAAGCTCCTTTAGGAATAGTGCCGTCTTTAAAGACGGGATGAGGCATCCTTCCTGATGGCGACAACACGAGGAACTCTCAATGAAAGCACCAATGTCGGTGTCAAACCGCGGATCTCGGTAGGGGGTCGCGAATCGTGCGCCTAGGCGGATGGTAACAGGAGACAAGGGACACGATGTTTTTACCCAGGTTCGGCCCTCTCGATGGAGGTAAAACCCTACTCCTGCTTGATTAATATTGATGATATGGGTAGTACAAGAGTAGATCTACCACGAGATCAGAGAGGCTAAACCCTAGAAGCTAGCCTATGGTATGATTGTTGTTCGTCCTACGGACTAAAACCCTCCGGTTTATATAGACACCGGAGAGGGCTAGGGTTACATAGAGTCGGTTATAAATGGGAGGAGATCTACATATCCGTATCGCCAAGCTTGCCTACCACGCCAAGGAAAGCCCCATCCGGACACGGGACGAAGTCTTCAATCTTGTATCTTCATAGTCCAGGAGTCCGGCCAAAGGTTATAGTTCGGCTATCCGGACACCCCCTAATCCGGGACTCCCTCACCCACAAGTATAGGGGATTGCAACAGTTTTCGAGGGTAGAGTATTCAACCCAAATTTATTGATTCGACACAAGGGGAGCCAAAGAATATTCTCAAGTATTAGAAGTTGAGTTGTCAATTCAACCACACCTGGATAACTTAGTATCTGTAGCAAAGTATTTAGTAGCAAAGTAATATGGAAGTAATGGTAACGGTAGCAAAAGTTATATTTTTGGGTTTTGTAGTGATTGTAACAGTAGCAACGGAAAAGTAAATAAGCGAAGAACAATATGTGAAAAGCTCGTAGGCATTGGATCGGTGATGGAGAATTATGCCGGATGCGGTTCATCATGTAACACTCATACCATAGGGTGACACAGAACTAGCTCCAATTCATCAATGTAATGTAGGCATGTATTCCGAATATAGTCATACGTGCTTATGGAAAAGAACTTGCATGACATCTTTTGTCCTACTCTCCCGTGGCAGCGGGGTCCTAGCAGAAACTAAGGGATATTAAGGCCTCCTTTTAATAGAGTACCGGACCAAAGCATTAACACATAGTGAATACATGAACTCCTCAAACTATGGTCATCACCGGGAGTGGTCCCGATTATTGTGACTGTGGGGTTGCCGGATCATAACACATAGTAGGTGACTATAGACTTGCAGTATAGGATCAAGAACTCACATATATTCAAGGAAACATAATAGGTTCAGATCTGAAATCATGGCACTCGGGCCCTAGTGACAAGCATTAAGAATAGCAAAGTCATAGCAACATCAATCTCAGAACATAGTGGATACTAGGGATCAAACCCTAACAAAACTAACTCGATTACATGATAGATCTCATCCAACCCATCACCGTCCAGCAAGCCTACGATGGAATTACTCACGCACGGCGGTGAGCATCATGAAATTGGTGATGGAGGATGGTTGATGATGACGACGGCGACGGATTCCCCTCTCCGGAGCCCAGAACGGACTCCAGATCAGCCATCCCAAGAGGTTTTAGGGCTTGGCGGCGGCTTCATATCATAAAACGCGATGAATCCTTCTCTCTGATTTTTTTCTCCCCGAGCACGAATATATGGAGTTGGAGTTGAGGTCGATGGAGCATCAGGGGGCCCACGAGGCAGGGGGCGCGTCCAGGGGGTCAGGCGCACCCCACCCTTGTGGACAGGGTGTGGGCCCCCTGACGTGGATTCTTCTTCCAGTATTTTTAATATTTTCCAAAAATATGTTCCGTGGAGTTTCAGATCATTCCGAGAACTTTTGTTTGTGCACATAAATAACACCATGGAAAGTCTGCTGAAAACAGTGTTAGTCCGGGTTAGCTCCATTCAAATCATGCACGTTAGAGTCCAAAACAAGGGCAAAAGTGTTTGGAAAAGTAGATACGACGGAGACATATCATAAATCGACTCCAAAACAGTTCTAGTGGCAATTTTTCTCCGTTTTGGAATATTTAGAAAAATAGAAAAATAAGAAGCAGTCCGGGAAGGACAAGAGGTCTCCACGAGGGTGGAGGGTGCCCCCTACCCCCCTGGGCGCGCCTCCCTGCCTCCTGGGCTCCGCGTGCGCTCTCCGGACTCCGTTTTCTTGCACGATACTTATTTTGGTCAGAAAAAATTCATTATATAATCTCCCGAAGGTTTTGGCTCCTGTATCACGCAATTGTCCTCTGTTCTTGTTTCGAGTTGTTTTCTGTCAGGGTTGTCAAGGCCAGGCATCATGTCGTCCCCCTCCTCCAACAATGGTGACAATGATGCTTGGTTAATGAAGATAGAGCTGAAGAGGGAAGAACCCGTGGAGAGCAACAAGAATGAAGGGATCAAGAAGGCCACGGAGGATCAAGTTCCGGCAGCAGAAGACACCCTTCAACTAGATCACAATCTTCTTACCCCAACTGAGATCGAAGCTTTCAAGATGATTGAGTCAGATCGTATACAAAACAAGTATCTCACACGTGAAAATATTTTGTTGAAGGAGCATATCATCGCACTCAAGGGCATTATCCGCAAGTTGGAGGATCTCTTACGCTTGATGTGCGATTACCGATCATCAACAACTCCACCACCTTCCTCACCAACAAAGGAGATATAATCATAAGGGTATGGGCACTCCCCTTGGCAACTGCCAAGCTTGGGGGAGGTGCCCCAGTATCGTATCACCACCACATCTCCTATCTTTACCCTTTTTCTTAGCTCGATCCTTTTAGTAATATTTTGATCTAGTAGAATAAAGTTTTAGTATGATTTAGTTTTGAGCTTTGCTTTATGATCCCTCTATATAATCTAGTCCGTGAGCTATATAATAAAGATTAGTGTTGAGTCAAGGGCTTGATTATTTTGCTATGATCTTGAGGGAATAAAAGAAAAGAATAAAAATAAAAACAAAGAGATCATATTGATCTTATGGAGAGTAATGACTTCACATAGAAAGAGTATGATGATTAAAAATTGTTGAGAGTTGACAAACATAGCTTTGGTCATCATTGCAATTAATAGGAAGTAATAAAGAAAGAGAGGTTTCATATATAAATATACTATCTTGGACATCTTTTATGATTGCGAGCACTCATTAAAATATGACATGCTAAAGAGTTGATGTTGTACAAGGAACACAACGTAATGGGTTATGTTTTCTTATATCTGAGATAAAGTATATTGTCATGGATTATCCAACATGTTGAGCTTGCCTTTCCCCCTCATGCTAGCCAAATTCTTTGCACCAAGTAGAGATACTACTTGTGCTTCCAAATGCCCTTAAACCAGTTTTGCCATGAGAGTCCACCATATCTACCTATGGATTGAGTAAGATCCTTCAAGTAAGTTGTCATCGGTGCAAGCAATAAAGATTGCTCTCTAAATATGTATGATTGATTGGTGTGGAGGAAATAAGCTTTATACGATCTTATGATGTGGAAGAAATAAAAGCGACGGACTGCATAATAAAGATCCATATCACAAGTGGCAATATAAAGTGACGTTCTTTCGCATTAAGATTTTTTGCATCCAACCCTGAAAGCGCAAGGCAACCTCTGCTTCCCTCTGCGAAGGGCCCATCTTTTATTGTTATCTTCTACCTTATGCAAGAGTTATGGTGATCTTCACCTTTCCTTTTTACATTTTATCCTTTGGCAAGCACAGGATGTTGGAAAGATCTGATATATATATATATATATATATATATATATATATATATATATATATATATATATATATATATATTGGATGTAAGTTAGCATGAACTATTATTGTTGACATTACCCTTGAGGTAAAAGGTTGGGAGGCGAACTATAAGCCCCTATCTTTCTCTGTGTCCGATTAAAACTCCGTAACCACAAGTATTGCGTGAGTGTTAGCAATTGTGAAAGACTAAATGATAGTTGAGTATGTGGACTTGCTAAAAAGCTCTGACATGGACTCTTTCTGATGTTATGATAAATTGCAATTGCCTCAATGACTGAGATTGTAGTTTGTTAGTTCTTAATAAAGTTTCTGATTCATACTTTGCATTGTAAATAGATTATTACTTGAGCATAAGAAATCATATGACATTATCCATATATGTTGTTGTTATAATATTAACCATGATGCCCTCATGTTCGTATTTTATTTTATCGACACCTCTACCTCTAAACATGTGGACATATTTATCATTATCGGCTTCCGATTGAGGACAAGCGAGGTCTAAGCTTGGGGGAGTTGATACGTCCATTTTGCATCATGCTTTTATATCGATATTTAGTGCATCATGGGTTGTTACTACACATTATGTCACAATACTTATGCCTATTCTCTCTTATTTTACAAGGTTTACATAAGGAGGAGAATGCGGCATTGGAATTCAGGTGGAAAAGGAGCAAATATTAGAGACCTATTCTCGCACAACTCCAAAAGTCCCAAACTCCACGAAAGTTGTTTTTGGAAATAATAAAAATACTGAGCAGAAGAAATACCGAGGGGAACACACCGCCACGAGGGTGGGGGTGCGCCCTACCCCCCTGGGCGCGCCCCCTGCCTCGTGGGCCCCCTGTTGGCCCTCCGGTGCCCATCTTCTGCTATATGAAGTCTTTCGTCTGAAGAAAAATCATAAGCAAGCTTTCGGGACGAGACTCCGCCGCCACGAGGCGGAACCTTGGCAGAACCGATCTAGGGCTCTGGCGGAGCTGTTCTGCTGGGGACACTTCCCTCTGGGAGGGGGAAATCATCGCCATCGTTATCACCAACGCTCCTCTCACCGGGAGGGGGCCAATCTCCATCAACATCTTCACCAGCACCATCTCCTCTCAAACCCTAGTTCATCTCTTGTATCCAATTCTTGTCTCTAAGTCAGGGATTAGTACTTGCAGGTTGCTAGTAGTGTTGATTACTCCTTGTAGTTGATGCTAGTTGGTTTATTTGGTGGAAGATCATATGTTCAGATCCTTTATGCATATTAATACTCCTCTGATTATGAACATGAATATTCTTTGTGAGTAGTTACGTTTGTTCCTGAGGACATGGGATAAGTCTTGCTATTAGTAGTCATGTGAATTTGGTATTCGTTCGATATTTTGATGAATATATGTTGTCTTTCCTCTAGTGGTGTTATGTGAATGTCGACTACATGACACTTCACTATTATTTGGGCCTAGAGGAAGGCATTGGGAAGTAATAAGTAGATGATGTGTTGCTAGAGTGATAAAATCTTAAACCCTAGTTTATGCGTTGCTTCCTAAGGGGCTGATTTGGATCCATATGTTTCATGCCATGGTTAGGTTTACCTTAATACTTCTTTTGTAGTTGCGGATGCTTGCAATAGGAGTTAATCGTAAGTGGGATGTTTGTCCAAGTAAGGGCAGCACCCAAGCACCGGTCCACCCACATACCGAACGCGAATCATATGAACGTGATGAAAACTAGCTTGACGATAATTCCCATGTGTCCTCGGGAGCGCATTTCTCCATATAAGAAATTGTTAAGGCTTGTCCTTTGCTACAAAAAGGATTGGGCCACCTTGCTGCATTTTATTTACTTTTGTTATTTGTTGCTCGCTACAAATATCTTATCACGAAACTATCTATTACCTATAATTTCAGTGCTTGCAGAGAATAGCTAGCTGAAAACCGCTTGTCATTTCCTTCTGCTCCTCATTGGGTTCGACACTCTTACTTATCGAAAGGACTACAATAGATCCCCTATACTTGTGTGTCATCATAGCCGCGGGTGTTGGGGCCGCTTTTGTCTGTTTTTCTTTCTTTTCTTCCTGCATCACAAGAAACAAGTATGGGGCCCCGCGGGGCCGTATGATGAACCGTAACGCTTTTCCTACCTTTGATATGTTTATCATTCTGAGTTGTGCCGCGACGTTAGAGTTTTACATTGGTGTGTAAAGATAACTTAGCTCGGCGTGTCTGAAGTAGTTTCCGCCTCGTGAGGCGCGCATCTCCAACACCTGGTGAGACCTCCTTGCTGCCGACTTGGGGGGGCGTCGAGGTACTGCAAAAATTTGTTAAGAGACCCTTATTCTTCCTTGCTCAGGGCCCCAGGCGTAGTCGGTCATGACCCAGCGCTCCACATCGCGGTACCCGTGGGGCATGGACTTAGAAAGGGGGGTGCGCCAGTTTGCGAGCTCGAACGAGTGTGCCTCGCGAAGACCAGGGGAAACACTTACGCGCGCACCCTGTCCAGCCCCCTTGCGAGACATGAAAGGGAGAGTGCGGGCCAAAACAAAGAACCGAGGGGAAAAAGAGAGACAAAGGGAATCGAACCAAGCCAACGAGAAACACCAGAATGCGAATTTCCATTAAAGATGGGCAAGCCAACTACAGAAAGCAAATGAACAGCCGTGTCCGGCACCTAGTCTAGTCTTCTCACCAGCACGGAGCTAAGTGCTGCCACTAGGACGTGGGAGGGAGCCCCCGAGGCCCGAGGGCGGCACTCCGGAGACTCCGGGGCGTCTACAACCCCACTCATTATTACGTGAGAGTGTCACGGGCGGAGACCTTCACAGGCACTAGGCCTTGCTTCATGGGTAGAACTTCCGGAGGTGCTGGATGTTCCAGGCATTCTGGATGGGGGCCCCGTCCTGCGTCTCCAGGCGCACGGCGCCAGGCCTGGAGACGTTGGCAACCCTAAACGGGCCCTCCCACATGGGCGGGAGCTTATGCAGCCCTTCCCTGGAGAGCACCCGCCTTAGGACGAGGTCGCCCACCTCGAGCGTCCTGGAGCAGACGCTGCGGCAATGATACCGTCGCAGAGCTTGCTGGTATCTTGCCGCTCAGAGCGTGGCTTCACGGCGGTGTTCCTCCACCATCACAAGGTCCATCCCCCGCATGGCATCCTGCTGCGTCTCATCAAACGCCAGGACCCGCGTGGAGCGATGCTTGACCTCGTGAGGGAGAACCGCTTCTGTTCCGTAGATGAGGAAGAACGAGGTCTCGCCTATTGGCTTGGTGGCGGTGGTGCGGATGGACCACATCATGGACTGGAGCTCGTCGTGCTAGCCCCTGCCGTAGGCCTCGAGCTTCTTCTTGAAGGTCCTGGTATTGAGGCCTCTCAGGACCTCCGCGTTGGCGCATTCGGCTTGGTCATTGCTCCTGGGGTGTGCCACCGAAGCATAGCAGATCTGCGTTCCAAGGTTAGCACAATATGTCTTGAAGAGATTGCTAGTGAACTGCGAGCCGTTGTCGGTTATGATGTGGTTAGGGACCCCAAACCGGCTCACGAGGCCCTTGATGAACTTAACTACGCACCCGGCCGGGATGGTGCGGACGGCCTCTACCTCTGCCCATTTGGTGAACTTGTCGATGGCGACGTAGAGGTAGCGGTAGCCCCCAGGCGCTCGGGGGAACGGGCCTAGGAAATCCAGCCCCCAGACTGTGAATGGCCACGAGAATGGGATGGTCTGGAGGCCCTGAGCTGGCTGATGGATCTGCTTGGCGTGCAATTGGCAGACCACGCAGGACCTCACCAGCTCGGTCGCGTCGTTGAGTGTCGTATGCCAGTAGAACCCGCTGCGGAATGCCTTGCCGACTAGGGTACATGACAACGAGTGGTGCCCGCAGTCTCCGCCGTGTATGTCAGCTAGCAACTCATTCCCCAGCTCCCTAGAGATGCATCGCAAGGAAATATCATTCGGCCGCTTCCTGTATAGCTCATCATCCCGGATGCAGTATGCCGTAGCCTGTCGGCCCACGTGCTCTGCGTCTTCCTCTTTCTCTGGCAGCCTCCCTCGCGTCAGGTATTCCTTAAACTCCTCTGTACAGCACCCCTCCCGAGCCTCGAGCGCTAGGAGCATGTCGGTGGGAACGACACCTATGGGATCACAAGGATCCCTACTACAGTTGCGGGGCGCGGGGTTGAGAGAAGAGCGGATCTGACAGAGAGCATGCGGTTCGTTATCCAGGTTCGGGCCGCGAGGATGCGTAAAACCCTAGTCCTGCTTTGGTGGATGTATTCTGAGTTCTTGAGCTAGCTACGGGGTGTAACAAGCTCCAAAAAAGCCGAATCCTTTTCCTGGTCGCCTCGGGCCTCCTTTTATAGAAAAAGGGGTCGCCACAGTGGCAAGCAGGAGGTGGAAAGGGTACAGTGCCGCGAGGTTATCCCTCGTATTACATGACAAGATGCATTTAATGCATTGCTTAGGTGTCCTCTTGCTTTATCGGGGATGGGAGCGAGGCCCGTCCCATCCGTCGCCGCTCCTCCTTGCTTTGACACGCGCCCTGGCTAGCGATGCATGCAGTGCCATGTAGGCAGGCAGGCAGCTGAGGTGGCACAGTGGTGGAGCCTCCATGAAGGGTTGCATGTTGCCATGCAGGTGCCTGCTGAGCTGGTTGGGTCGGCGGCTGCATGTGAACGGCGTTGGAAACTTGGTTGGTGCGGGCCTAGCAGCGGCCCTACTGGCACGCCCGGCGAGGGCCTTGCCGGGTGGCCCGTCAAGGGTCTTGCCATGGCGCGTTGGCGTCCTTGGCAAGGACCTTGCCGGGGGTCTTGTGGGTTTCTTCGATGAGGATGATTGCCTTCCTATCCTCACTTGATCTTGTTTATTCTTTGTCTTCACAAAGATCTGCATGCCACCACGGAGGTGCCTCCCGAGCCCTGTCCCAATGCGTCTGTTTGAGCATTGGTGGGCTCAAGGGTGGCTCGCTCGGCTGGCGTGGGTGAGCTGCCCCGGCAAGGGTCTTGCCGGGGCCGCTGAGGCTGCCTCGGCAAGGGTCCTTGCCGGGAAAACCTGCTTCGCCCATCCGATCCTTGTGGCCTTGGTCCTTGTCGTTGCTTTATTTGTCTTGTTGCCTTCGGCTTCTCTCCGGCCTTCCTTCCCTGCCGTGTGATGTGTGGCCGTGGCGAGCGGCTCTGACTGCCCGTGCACAAGTAAAGGGGTCAAAAGGAGAGCCCCTACTTTTGCACACCAACAGGAGCCCCCGGGCCTGGGCCATACATAAGTGCGACACATTGTTGGGTCTGGCCCAGAACGATGCGCGGGCAGGAGGGGCGGATTTTACTGCGGTAACTGGTCCGCCCGCTGCGCTTCTCCACGACCTGCGTTGAACGCGCGACGTGGGGGTCATGCGCGCACGCGTGACGGAAGCATGCTGGCGTCACCTCGCGGTGGATAGTAAAAAGGCGGCTTGCATTTCTCTTTGAGACTGCAGGGCCGCCTCCCATTTACTGCCCCCGCTTGGGAACCGTCGCTCCACGCGTCCCACTACGCATGCCCCTTGCGCCACGTTCGCTGCATGCATAATGCAGGGCAAATGACAGGCGCGCGGGCCGTGGGAAGTCGTGCACGCGCGTGGGTCGTTCCCCAGGCGCCTTCAATGGAGTGGGGAGGGCGGTCGACGGCCCCGCTCGCAGTCAATTCAGCGGGTCGGATTGGCCGAGAGGGGGCAGCCGAGTCTCGCCACTTCTCCTTTATAAAGAGGGGAGCAGGAGGAACGGTGCCTCTCAACCCTCCGCCATGTTCCTCTCCCCATTCTTGTTTCTTCCTTCCTTCTGCCATGGCGAGGGGGCGTGGCGACGCTTCATCGGTGGCGGCGAGGGTTTCGGCCAGACAACGCGTCGGTCCTCCCCAAGAGCTTTTCGCGGTGGAGCCGGCTGCTAGAGGAAGGGGGAGGGGGCGAGGTCGAGGCCGTCGTGGTGCTCGAGGGAGAGGAGGACGGGACGGTGATGGCCCACAAGTATAGGGGATCTATCGTAGTCCTTTCGATAAGTAAGAGTGTCGAACCCAACGAGGAGCAGAAGGAAATGATAAGCGGTTTTCAGCAAGGCATTCTCTGCAAGTACTGAAATAAGTGGTAACAGATAGTTTTGTGATAAGATAAATTGTAACAAGCAACAAGTAACAAGAGTAAATAAAGTGCAACAAGGTGGCCCAATCCTTTTTGTAGCAAAGGACAAGCCGGAACAAACTCTTATAATAGGAAAGCGCTCCCGAGGACACATGGGAATATCGGCAAGCTAGTTTTCATCACGTTCATATGATTCGCGTTCGGTACTTTGATAATTTGATATGTGGGTGGACCGGTGCTTGGGTGCTGTTATTACTTGAACAAGCATCCCACTTATGATTAACCTCTATTGCAAGCGTCCGCAACTACAACAAAAGTATTAAGGTAAACCTAACCATAGCATGAAACATATGGATCCAAATCAGCCCCTTACGAAGCAACGTATAAACTAGGGTTTAAGCTTCTTTCACTGTAGCAACCCATCATCTACTTATGACTTCCCAATGCCTTCTTCTAGGCCCAAATAATGGTGAAGTGTTATGTAGTCTACATTCACATAACACCACTAGAGGCTAGACAACATACATCTCATCAAAATATCGAACGAATACCAAATTCACATGACTACTAATAGCAAGACTTCTCCCTTGTCCTCAGGAACAGACGTAACTACTCACAAAGCATATTCATGTTCATAATCAGAGGGGTAATAATATGCATAAAGGATCTGAACATATGATCTTCCACCAAATAAACCAATTAACATCAACTACAAGGAGTAATCAACACTACTAGCAACCTACTAGCACCAATCCCAGACTTGGAGACAAGAATTGGATACAAGAGATGAACTAGGGTTTTGAGAGGAGATGGTGCTGGTGAAGATGTTGATGGAGATTGCCCTCTCCTGATGAGAGGAGCGTTGGTAATGATGATGGTGATGATTTCCCCCTCCCGGAGGGAAGTGTCCCCGGCAGAACAGCTCTGTCGGAGCCTTAGATTGGTTCCGCCGAGGTTCCGCCTCGTGGCGGCGGAGTCTCATCCCGAAAGGTTGCTTCTTATTTTTTTTTCTCATCGAAAGACTTCATATAGGAGAAGATGGGCGTCAGAGAGCCACCAGGGGGCCCACGAGGTAGGGGGCGCCCTAGGGGGGGGGGGGCGCCCCCCACCCTCGTGACCAGGGTGTGGGCCCCCTGGCCTTCATCTTTGGCAACAATTTTTCTTTATTTATTTTAAGATATTCTGTGGAGTTTCAGGACTTTTGGAGTTGCGCAGAATAGGTCTCCAATATTTGCTCCTATTCCAGCCCAGAATTCCAGCTGCCGGCATTCTCCCTCTTCATGTAAACCTTGTAAAATAAAAGAGAATAGCCATAAGTATTGTGACATAATGTGAAATAACAGCCCATAATGCGATAAATATCGATATAAAAGCATGATGCAAAATGGACGA
Source organism: Aegilops longissima (assembly GCA_021605205.1). Classification (NCBI taxonomy): domain Eukaryota; kingdom Viridiplantae; phylum Streptophyta; class Magnoliopsida; order Poales; family Poaceae; genus Aegilops; species Aegilops longissima. The sequence continues at coordinate 635,223,791 of CM038682.1, forward strand.
TCAACTGCCCTAAGCTTAGACCTCGCTTGTCCTCGCTTAAAAGCCGATAATAATAAATATGTCCTCATGTTTAGAGGTAGAGGCGTCGATAAAAATAAAATATGGACATGAAGGCATCATGATTATTCTCATAACAGCAACATATATAAATTTTGTCATATGATTACTTATGTTCAAGTGATGATCTTTTCACAATGCAAACGTATGAATCAGAAACCTTATTGAGCACCAACAAATTATAACCTCAGTCATTGAAGCAATTGCAATTTATCATAACATCGGAAAGAGTCTATGTCAGAGCTTAAAAGCAAGTCCACATACTCAACTATCACTTAGTCCTTCATAATTGCTAACACTCACGCAATACTTGTGGTTACGGAGTTTTAATCGGACACAGAGAAAGATAGGGGCTTAAAGTTTTGCCCCACAACCTTTTACCTCATGGGTAATGTCAACAATAATAATTCATGCTCCCCTACATCTAATTAGATATATATATATCATGTTCTTTCCAACATGCTGGGCTTGCCAAAGGATAAAATGAAAAAGTAAAGGTGAAGATCACCATGACTCTTGCATAAGGTAGAGGATAACAATAAAAGATAGGCCCTTCGCAGAGGGAAGCAGAGGTTGCCATGCGCTTTTATGGTTGGTTGCACAAAATCTCAATGCGAAAGAACGTCACTTTATATTGCCCCTTGTGATATGAACCTTTATTATGCAGTCCGTCGCTTTTATTTCTTCCATATCACAAGATCGTATAAAGCTTATTTCTCCCACACCAATCAATCATACATATTTAGAGAGCAATTTTTATTGCTTTGCACCGATGACAACTTACTTGAAGGATCTTACTCAATCCATAGGTAGATATGGTGGACTCTCATGGCTAAACTGGTTTAAGGGTTTTTGGAAGCACAAGTAGTATCTCTACTTGGTGCTGAGAATTTGGCTAGTATGAGGGGGAAAGGCAAGCTTAACATGTTAGAGGATCCATGACAACATACTTTATCTCAGATATAAGAAAACATAACTCATCACGTTGTCTTCCTTGTCCAACATCAACTCTTTAGCATGTTATATTTTAATGAGTGCTCCCAATCATAAAAGATGTCAATGATAATATATCTATATGTGAAACCTCTCTTTCCTTATTACTTCCTATTAATTGCAACGATGACCAAAGATATATTTGCCAACTCCCAACAACTTTTAATCATCATACTCTTTCTATGTGAAGTCATTACTCTCAATAAGATCAATATGAACTCTTTGTTTCTTTTTATTCTTTTTCTTCTTTCTTTTCTTATATTCACCCAAGATCATGGAAAAATAATCAAGCCCTTGACTCAGCTCTAAACTTTATTATATATATAGCTCACGGACTCGATTACATAGAGAGATCATAAAGCAAAACTCAAAACTAGATCATGTCATAAACTTTATTCTACTAGATCAAGATACTACTAAAAGGATCGAACTAAGAAAAACGGTAAAGATAGGAGTTGTGATGGTGATACGATACCGGGGCACCTCCCCCAAGCTTGGCAGTTGCCAAGGGGAAGTGCCCATACCCATGTGATTATGTCTCCTTCTTTGTTGTTGGTGTAATATTCTTGGCGATGATTCCCCTCAAGATACTGTTCTCCTCCTCGAGCTTATTGACTTGCTGCTTGAGGTCCATTATTTCCTTGAAGCTTTCAGAACGGGCTAAAGCTCCTTGCACCCAAGGGTGTTGCATAGCTCATGGAGAACAAGAGACACACCTCCTCATATTTTCATAAGAAAGAAATCTAACATTGGAAGGGATGACCGAGTTTGGAATAGCTGAGCTCAGAGTTCCCCATCGTAAACCCAGCTCGGAGGCGAGAGGTGACTTCTTGATCCTCCATGGCATCTACCTCATCAAGTCGGCCTCCATCTCTTCCTCCGTTGTTGGCCCAAACTGGTCGGCGTCATTGTTTGCCCTTGGTTCCGGTGCGGATTAGATACCCGGCTCCCCGACCGACTCTTGAGAAGACATCTTGCTCTAATCAGCAGAAGAACGGCTCAAACAAAAACAGAGGATATTTGCGTGATACGAGAGTCAAAACCTTCGGAGAATATATAATGAATTTTACCGACCAAAATACGATCGTGTAAGAAAACGGAGTTCGAAGGCACACGAGGTGCTCACGAGGTAGGGGGCGCCCACCACCCTCGTGGGGCCCTCGTGTCCTTCCCGGACTGCTACTTATTTTCTATTTTTCTAAATATTCCAAAACGGAGAAATATTGCCTCAAAAATTGTTTTCGAGTCGGTTTACTTACTGTACCACATACCTATTCCTCTTTGGAGTCTGAAACGGTCTGGAAAGTGTCCCTTATGTATTCATCCGGGGTTACGGTTTCAATAATATTGGTTTCAACATTTATGGGATTACCTGAGATATAATGTTTGATCCTTTGACCGTTTACCACCTTCGGATTTGTGCCTTCGAAGTTGTTGATTTTTATGGCATCGGAGCGATAGACCTCCTCGATAACATAGGGACCTTCCCATTTAGAGAGAAGTTTTCATGCAAAAGATCTTAAACGAGAGTTGTATAGCAATACATAATCACCTACATTAAACTCACGCTTTTGTATCCTTTTGTCATGCCATCTTTTAACTTTTTCTTTAAACAACTTGGCATTTTCATAAGATTGGGTTCTCCATTCATCAAGTGAGCTAATATCAAATAACCTCTTCTCACCGGCAAGTTTGAAATCATAGTTGAGCTCTTTAATCGCCCAATATGCCTTATGTTCTAGTTCGAGAGGTAAGTGACATGCTTTTCCATAAACCATTTTATACGGAGACATACCCATAGGATTCTTATATGCAGTTCTATAGGCCCATAATGCATCATCAAGTTCTTGGACCAATTCTTTCTAGACCTATTAACAGTCTTTTGCAAAATTAATTTGAGCTCTCTATTGCTCAATTCTACTTGACCACTAGATCATGGGTGATAAGGAGATGCGATTCTATGATTAACGTCATATTTAGCAAGCATTTTACGGAAAGCACCATGAATAAAATATGAACCACCATCAGTCATTAAATATCTAGGACTCCAAACCTTGACTTGTGTAGGATTTGGCTAGTATGAGGGGAAAGGCAAGCTTAACATGTTAGAGGATCCATGACAACATACTTTATCTCAGATATAAGAAAACATAACTCATCACGTTGTCTTCCTTGTCCAACATCAACTCTTTAGCATGTTATATTTTAATGAGTGCTCCCAATCATAAAAGATGTCAATGATAATATATCTATATGTGAAACCTCTCTTTCCTTATTACTTCCTATTAATTGCAACGATGACCAAAGATATATTTGCCAACTCCCAACAACTTTTAATCATCATACTCTTTCTATGTGAAGTCATTACTCTCAATAAGATCAATATGAACTCTTTGTTTCTTTTTATTCTTTTTCTTCTTTCTTTTCTTATATTCACCCAAGATCATGGAAAAATAATCAAGCCCTTGACTCAGCTCTAAACTTTATTATATATATAGCTCACGGACTCGATTACATAGAGATCATAAAGCAAAACTCAAAACTAGATCATGTCATAAACTTTATTCTACTAGATCAAGATACTACTAAAAGGATCGAACTAAGAAAACGGTAAAGATAGGAGTTGTGATGGTGATACGATATCGGGCACCTCCCCAAGCTTGGCGGTTGCCAAGGGAAGTGCCCATACCCATGTGATTATGTCTCCTTCTTTGTTGTTGGTGTAATATTCTTGGCGATGATTCCCTCAAGATACTGTTCTCCTCCTCGAGCTTATTGACTTGCTGCTTGAGGTCCATTATTTCCTTGAAGCTTTCCTCAGAACGGCTAAAGCTCCTTGCACCCAAGGGTGTTGCATAGCTCTTGGAGAACAAGAGACACACCTCCTCATATTTTCATAAGAAAGAAATCTAACATTGGAAGGGATGACCGAGTTTGGAATAGCTGAGCTCTGTAGTTCCCCCATCGTAAACCCAGCTCGGAGGCGAGAGGTGACTTCTTGATCCTCCATGGCATCTACCCTCATCAAGTCGGCCTCCATCTCTTCCTCCGTTGCTGGCCCAAACTGGTCAGCGTCGCTGTTTGCCCTTGGTTCCGGTGCCGGATTAGATACCCGGCTCTCCCCGACTGACTCTTGAGAAGACATCTTGCTCTAATCTGCAGCAGCAACGGCTCGAAACAAAAACAGAGGATATTTGCGTGATACGAGAGTCAAAACCTTCGGGAGAATATATAATGAATTTTTACCGACCAAAATACGTATCGTGCAAGAAAACGGAGTTCGGAAGGCACACGAGGTGCTCACGAGGTAGGGGGCGCGCCCACCACCCTCGTGGGGCCCTCGTGTCCTTCCCGGACTGCTACTTATTTTTCTATTTTTCTAAATATTCCAAAACGGAGAAATATTGCCTCAAAAATTGTTTTCGAGTCGGTTTACTTACTGTACCACATACCTATTCCTCTTTGGAGTCTGAAACGGTCTGGAAAGTGTCCCTTATGTATTCATCCGGGGTTACGGTTTCAATAATATTGGTTTCAACATTTATGGGATTACGAGATATAATGTTTGATCCTTTGACCGTTTACCACCTTGGTTTGTGCCTTGAAGTTGTTGATTTTATGGCATCGAGCGATAGACCTCCTCGATAACATAGGGACCTTCCCATTTAGAGAGAAGTTTTCATGCAAAAGATCTTAAACGAGAGTTGTATAGCAATACATAATCACCTACATTAAACTCACGCTTTTGTATCCTTTTGTCATGCCATCTTTTAACTTTTTCTTTAAACAACTTGGCATTTTCATAAGATTGGGTTCTCCATTCATCAAGTGAGCTAATATCAAATAACCTCTTCTCACCGGCAAGTTTGAAATCATAGTTGAGCTCTTTAATCGCCCAATATGCCTTATGTTCTAGTTCGAGAGGTAAGTGACATGCTTTTCCATAAACCATTTTATACGGAGACATACCCATAGGATTCTTATATGCAGTTCTATAGGCCCATAATGCATCATCAAGTTCTTGGACCAATTCTTTCTAGACCTATTAACAGTCTTTTGCAAAATTAATTTGAGCTCTCTATTGCTCAATTCTACTTGACCACTAGACTGCGGGTGATAAGGAGATGCGATTCTATGATTAACGTCATATTTAGCAAGCATTTTACGGAAAGCACCATGAATAAAATATGAACCACCATCAGTCATTAAATATCTAGGGACTCCAAACCTTGGAAAAATAACCTCCTTAAGCATTTTAATAGAAGTATTATGATCAGCACTACTAGTTGGAATAGCTTCTACCCACTTAGTAACGTAATCAACAGCAACCAAAATATGTGTATATCCATTAGAGGCAGGAAAAGGTATCATATAATCAAAGCCCCAAACATCAAATGGTTCAATAATAAGTGAATAATTCATAGGCATTTCTTGACGTCTACTAATATTACCAATTCTTTGATATTCATCACAAGACAAAACAAACTTACGGGCATCCTTGAAGAGAGTGGGCCAATAAAAACCGGATTGCAATACCTTACGTGCAGTTCTATCTCCAGCGTGGTGCCCTCCATAAGCTTCGGAGTAACACTTGTGTAGGATTTGTTCCTGTTCATGCTCAGGCACACAACGTCTAATAACACCATCTACTCCTTCTTTATAAAGATGTGGGTCATCCCAAAAGTAATGTCACAAATCATAGAAAAACTTTTTCTTTTGTTGGTATGTGAAGCTAGGTGGTATAAATTTAGCAACAATATAATTAGCATAATCAGCATACCATGGAGTGCTACGAGAAGTGCTTATGACATTTAATTGTTCATCAAGAAAGCTACCATCAATAGGTAGTGGTCATCAAGAACATTCTCTAACCTAGATAAGTTATCTGCAACGGGGTTCTCAGCTCCTTTTCTATCAACAATATGCAAATAAAATTCTTGTAGCAAGAGAACCCATCTAATAAGTCTAGGTTTTGCATCTTTCTTTTCCATAAGATATTTAATAGCAGCATGATTAGTGTGAATAGTTAATTTAGAATCAACAATATAGGGTCTGAATTTATCACAAGCAAATACAACTGCTAAAAGTTCCTTTTTGGTTGTAGCATAATTTCTTTGAGCATTGTCTAGAGTCTAACTAGCATAATGGATAACTTTTAATTTCTTATCAACTCTTTGCCCTAGAACAGCACCTACAGCATAATCACTAGCATCACACATAATTTCAAAGGGTAAATTCCAATCAAGTGGCTGAATAACAGGTGCAGAGACTAATGCTTTCTTAAGTATTTCAAATGCTTCTACACAATCGTCATCAAAGACAAATGGTACATCTTTTTGTAATAAATTAGTCAGAGGCCGGGAAATTTTTGAGAAGTCCTGAACCTCCTATAAAATCCGGCGTGACCAAGGAAACTTCTTATACCTTTGATGTCCTTGGGACATGGCATCTTTTCAATAGCATCAACCTTGGCTTTATCAACTTCAATACCTCTTTCAGAAACTTTGTGCCCCAAGACAATACCTTCATTAACCATAAAGTGGCACTTTTCCCAATTCAAGACAAGATTAGTTTCTTCACATCTCTTCAAAACTCGATCAAGATTGCTCAAGCAATCATCAAAAGAGGAACCATAGACAGAAAAATCGTCCATGAAAACCTCACAAATTTTTTCACAAAAATCAGAGAATATAGCCATCATGCATCTTTGAAAGGTAGCAGGTGCATTACATAAACTAAAAGGCATACGTCTATAAGCAAAAGTACCAAAAGGGCAAGTAAAAGTAGTCTTTGATTGATCTTTAGCCGACACAGGTATTTGAGAGAAACCAGAATAACCATCTAGAAAGCAATAATGTGTATGTTTGCATAATCTTTCTAGCATTTGATCAATAAAAGGCAAGGGGTAATGATCTTTCTTAGTAGCTTTATTTAATTTGCGGAAATCAGTTACCATCCTATAACCTGTGATAATTCTTTGCGGGATCAATTCATCTTTATCATTAGGGACAACAGTAATACCTCCCTTCTTAGGGACACAATGGACAGGACTTACCCACTGACTATCAGCAACGGGATAAATTATACCTGCCTCCAGAATCTTGAGTATTTCTTTTCTTACCACTTCTTTCATTTTAGGATTCAAACGTTGTTGAGGATCACGAACTGGTTTGGCATCCGCTTCCAAATTTATTTTATGTTGACATAGAGTGGGACTAATGCCCTTAAGATCATCAAGAGTATATCCAATAGCGGCACGGTGCTTCTTCAGAGTTTTCAATAATCTTTCTTCTTCATGCTCTAAAAGGTTAGCACTAATAATAACAGGATATATTTTATTTTCATCAAGATAAGCATATTTAAGATTATCAAGCAACGGTTTAATCTCAAACACGGGATCACCCTTGGGTGGAGGGGGATCCCCTAGGATTTCAATAGGCAAATTGTGTTGTAGAATAGGTTCCTGTTTAAAGAATACTTCATCTATTTCCCTTCTTTCATTCATGAACATATCATTTTCATGGTCTAGCAAATAGTGTTCTAAAGGATCACTAGGAGGTACGGCAATAGAAGCAAGACCAATAATTTCATCCTTACTAGGCAATTCTTCCTCACAATGTTGTTTACTAAATTTAGAGAAATTAAACTCATGAATCATATCATCCAAGCCAATAGTAACAACATTCTTTTCGCAATCTATCTTAGCATTAACAGTGTTCAAGAAGGGTCTACCAAATATAATGGGACAAAAGCTATCTTGTGGAGAACTGAGAACAAGAAAATCAGCAGGATATTTAGTTTTCCCACACAAGACTTCAACATCTCTAACAATTCCCACTGGTGATATAGTATCCCTATTGGCAAGTTTAACTGTGACATCAATACCTTCTAATTCAGCAGGTGCAATTTCATGCTTAATTTCCTCGTACAAAGAGTGTGGTATAACACTAGCACTAGCACCCATATCACATAAGCCATGATAACAATATCTCCTATTTTGACAGAAATAACAGGCACGCCTATCACAGGTCTATGTTTATCTTTAGCGCTAGGTTTAGCAATTCTAGCAGATTCACCACAGAATTGAATAACAAGCCCATCAATATTATCAGACAAGAGATCTTTAACAATAGCAATATTAGGTTCTACTTTAACTTGCTCAGGAGGTGTATGAGTTCTAATATTGCTTTTACGAACAACAGTTGAAGTTTTAGCATGATCCTTTATTCTAACAGGGAAGGGTGGTTTCTCAACATAAGTAGTGGGAACAATCGGATCATTATAAGTGACAGTCTTTTCTTCAACTTTAATAGGTGCAGCTACTTTTACTTCTATGGGACGATGATATTTAAACCACTTCTCCTTGGGGAGATCAACATAAGTAGCAAAAGAATCACAGAAAGAAGCTACTATCTCAGAGTCAAGTCCATATTTAGTGCTAAACTTACGGAAAATATTGGTATCCATAAAAGATTTAACACAATCAAACTTAGGTGTCATACCTAACTCCTTACCTTCGTCGAGGTCCCAATCTTCAGAGTTGCGTTTAATTCTATCCAATAAATTCCATCTGAATTCAAGAGTCTTCATCATAAAAGAGCCAGCACAAGAAGTATCGAGCATGCACTACAAGAGGAACCCCCCTTTGGCAACGGATCGATGTGTTGTCGTATGTCCATATAACCGTTGCTAAGGTCTACACCAACGGATTATTATGTGTTGTCGTTGGTGGCATTGCTAGGGTCTACAACAACGGATATGATTGCGTTGGTAATCGACATGAGGAAGCGTTGCATGATAGCAACATATATAATTGCAGCCTAACAACACTTCATATGCGTTGGTGGTAACCTACACAAACTGATTTAGCATGAAACATTACTAGTATTTTATATACTACCAATAATAGTTACTAGATCAACATCGATAGTGCACACAAGCAACAAACTATAAAACAGAAAGATCTCAAATATTAAATTGAGTTGGTTGCATTAGATGTAATGCAATCCAAAGAATACATATACATGATTTCTGTACATTGAGATATACATGACTTCTGTACATTGAGCATGACAATGACATTCTACAACATTAACTTAAAACTATCTGGTAGCAGCCCCATTCTCCACCTTGCAATCAACTCAGCCGTGCACCATCCATTTATCTTCAATGTACAACAACAAAAAAGTGACATAAGTAATGTCTTATTAGAGAAATAAAAAAAACAGATCAACAGAGCAATACAAAAGAGAAGTCACATACAAAGGTTGAAGGCCATGACATAACTAACCCGGCTGCATGACCAATACACTCGACATCTTTGAGTGGCCATATCAACTGAACATATATATTTCCCAAAGTTTGCTATCCAACATTCATTTGCATCACTGAAAATAAAGAATGCGATGAGAATACAATCAAAACATGGTCTGTGAAGGGGTGATGACAAATGATTTTACCTCTAGTTATTGTAGACTCACAATTTGATGTATAGGAAGCCTTGAGCGCCTAATATAAGAATCAATAAAATAAGATGTCACACCAATAACAATGCAGTATATAGGTTGTTTTGGTGCCATTCTCAAATTGTTGTTCATGCATGCTGAATGGAATTATTATCAATGAAGATATATACGTGTACAAGTTGCACAATGAAATCTAAGCATAGTCTATGTATAATGAATATTGCGTACCTACATAATAGTTATTTTTCTCCATAAACCACTTTTAAAATAGCCCCATTCACTTGAGTACACCATGATGTTTTGTACTGAAAATCAAAGGGATATGTAGAGCTATACATAGGTCATACACATTTCTTCCACTGTTGGACATCCCATACACATAGTTTTTATATTTTTATTAACTGAAAATTTTAATACCAACTGTACAAACGCTCCTGCAGTACGTATATGTAGAGGAGTCAAGAGTAGCTCTACCTGTATCCCTGTCTGAGTGTGGTTATAAATTAGAAATGGCTAGGAACTGCACATGAATCAAATACGGACACTACCAATATATGTAGGCATAAAAGATAAGTGGACTCTTCTCAAATAAAAATAAAAAGATAAGTGGACAGTGGATGTACCAGACTGGTGTATAATTGGTTCCATAACAGGACACCAAAGTGGTGGGGAGAAGAAATTGTCCTGGATTCTGCACGACTCTAGCGAGAAGGATTCAGAAAGCTACATCTCGCTTCAGGCAGAACCCCTGAGAGCATGTACAATGGTAGGCACTTATCTAGGTGCTTAAACACACAAAAATTAGCAAAAGGTTTAAAATTCCCCAAGCGTTATCTGCTCCAACACTGGCGCTAATCATGGGCGCTAAATACGTGTGGAAAATAATGCTCGTGCCTCATCTCGTGGGGGAAAAAAGAGAGGCGCTCGCTGCCTTTCTTTGCGTCGCTGCGGCTCCGGACGCCAGGAATCGAGGGCGTAACTGCCGATCAGACTGGAAATTATTCCTAGCTTCCACCCTTAGCGCCCACGTTGAAGATGCCCTGAATATGATAGAACCCATTGTTAACTACAATGAAAGCAGAATATAAATGCAATCGAATTACAAGAACACATGAAAACTACTATCGGATTATTTATTCATCTGATAATTGAGAATGTTATAGTCCTTTTATCGACAACTCACTAGCACATATGTACAATATGATCTTGCTCCTATTGACGTACTAAGTATGCCTTTCAGTTTGTGATTGGCAGTATAGCTGACTTGCACATGCTCGTGTACTTTTAATTTAATTAAAAGGGAGTTCTTCTAACCGTATAAGCACCAACTCCTTTTGTTTTTCCTGAATAATTAAATTACTAAACTGTCCTGGTTCCCATTAGGCAAAAATAGTTCGATATTTTGGATAAACATCGTGTCGTTTTCTTTGTAACAATTTCAGAGGAGTTGATCAGAAATATAATACCAAGCTCCCATATGATGTCGTTTGCTGTGTACCTATTTCTGACGAGTTGATCATATAAACAGTTGTTGGAAGCATATTTCTTAAAGGATTTTATGCAGGCACACAGCAGATTATTATTAGCTTGTGGTTCGCCGGATTGAGAGCACATGATCAAGCTAAATCAGGTCCTTGAAGATCTAACATGAACAGGGGGTCAGGATTGTGACACCTACATTTTCCTAATAAGAAGTTAACTTTTTAGATAGAGTTCGTTACTTCACTTCTGAAGATGAACAATCCTCCATTTGATTATATGAACAATTATTTCCAAAACTGGACTGCAGTTCATTGTGGTGCTTCCCACTCCTTATATCTGACAAATATTTAACAACTTCTAATGAGCACACAGTACTTGCATATATGAACAAGAAGAGGAATACACACTACTTGCACATGAATCGGCAGAGAATATGTACCAGGATTTCAATTAGGAGAGGAACGCACAATCGTGATGGTCCTTGGCAGAGCTGGAGGCACAATCAAGAACCCCATCATGGTTGGGAGAGTGATGCCGAGGCGGCGCTTGGGGGAACGGCGTTGGCCGCCGGCCGCAGCAGAGGGTCGGGCGGTCATGTCGAACAACATGAGGTAGCGCTAAGACACCAGGGAAAGAGGCACGGAGGCGATGTGCATCGTGTGTGTCCCGCCCTCGGGCTCATGCGTGAGGCGCGGTGGTCGTGTAGGTGGTCAGCGGTGGGAAGGGTAAGAGAGAAGAGGGGATGAGTGCCTTACGCGAGGTCGAGGGAGCCTGGGCGGAGCGAGCAGCACCGCCGACCCCAAGCCAGCAGCCAGCGGTGAGACGCCGCCCGTCCGGCCGTCCGATTAGATGAGGGTCGGGAGCCGTCTGGTGACCCATGGCGGCTGGGTTGATCTGGGCGCATGGAGGGGCGCGAGAATGTAGCTGTGGCGGAGGATAAGAGCAGAGAGGTTGGGGGAGTACGGCCGGTGAGAGAGGAATCGGCGGAGAGAAAGATCTGCCTTTTTTTACAACTCCGCTTGGCTGTGTGCTATTTGCGCGGAGCAGGTGCACATAACGTGGAGGTGGACTCTATACCTCTGGATATGGAAATGCGTTATCATCGTGGGAGGTTGGTTCGTCGTGGGAGGTGGGAGGTTCATCCGAACAACACATATGCCATCATCGTTGCTAGATATCCGTTGCTGTAGGGAGGTTTTTGTTGTAGTGATGGTGTGATTGTTTTCAGAAAGCCGAGCATAAAAATTATGAAGAATTGTCACTCTTGAGAGCTCATGATTGGGGCATGAATATAACATTGATTTAAGCCTCCCCCAAGCTTGAGCGATGCTTTCTCCTTCGCGAGGCCAAAAATTATATATATAATTGCGATCACCATGAACAAGATGCATAGGGTAATACTTTTGATGAAATTCCAATTTCAATCCTTTATAGTTCCATGATCTCGTATCATCACATAACCTATACCATGTCAATGCGTGTCACATCCCAGTTAGACCATGCATTAGGGTGTGCATCATGTTTAAATTTCATTTGAATTTGAAATGGGGAAGGCAGGAAACCCCAGAACACCCCCTCCTTAAAAGAACTAGGGTTTACTAAAAATTATTTCAATGAATCCGAAATGCCCTTCAAAATGCTCATCCTCTTTGATTTGGTTCAGAACCCATGTCAAAGGAGGTGGATCATTTTCTAGGTCATCCAAGGTTCCTAGGATTAATCCACAAGTTTTGAACTTGAGCATTTTAAATTATATAAAATATTTTAAATGTTCAAAAATTGCCAAACCAAAATGTTTCATGTTGGGAATATTCCAACAAGTGACCAGGAGCATTTTGGTGATTTTTAAAATAGTTTTGGTATTTTTAAAAAACCCCACAAAGTTGCAGGAAAATTAGAAAAGACAAAAAAAAAGGAAAAACCTTACATGTCAGCCGCGCACGCACACACCTGCCAGCCAGCCCGCAGCCGCGCCCAATGAGCTGCTTGGCTCGGCCAGCAAGCTGGTGCCCGCCGGCGAGCGCAGGCGCGCCCACGCAGCTGGCCACCGCCTGCTTCACCTCCTCGCCGCTTCGCTGCCTGGACGGCCTCCACGTCGTCGCCCCGACCCCCGGACACGCCATTCGCCCCTTGCCTCCTCTCTCTCGCTCTCCCCCAACCTGGCCGACGCCATCGCCGACGCCACCGCCGAGGTCGTGCTCCCGCCGTCCATGCTCCTCCCCACCATGTCCAGAGCTCCGCCAAGACTCCACTACCCCTAGCTAGCTGAGTCCCGCCGCTCTAAGTGCCCAAGCCACTACACCGACCTCGACCGAGCTCAAGTCGCGGAGATCCCTTGACGCCGCCGTCGCCCGGTTCATCCCGACCCAGACGAGGCTCTCTGGCGCGCCCGTGAGCCTATCTAACTCCCTCTCCCTCTCTCGCGCCCCGAGCACCACAACGACCCAACCACGATCACCCTTGCGCACCGCCATGGAGCTCGTCGCCGACGCAGCTCCGGCCACTCTCCGCCACCCTGGGTGCCGTTACATTCACCACACCCCAACGGGTCTGCCCATGCACTTCCCGCACCTCGCCGAGCCCTCTAACCCCAAACCCATAGTTGGCCGAACCCCGGCGGCCGCCTAACTCGTCGCCGGCGCCAACTCCGGCCACCCCGACCCCAACTAACCCCACCAATAGATGCGGGTTGCTCCTAGCTACCCGTAGCTATCTTCCGCGACTCGTTTGGTCGCCGGAATCACCAAACACACTCCCTCCGCCGTGTCGGGCTCGCCGGCGGCTAGTCGCCGGTGCGGCCGACGTAGGCATTGACCACTGTGGGCCCACGTTGACCCCGACAGGTCACTGACAACTGGGGCCCAGCCCTGCTAACTAAATAGGTTAGTTTAATTAAACTTTAGTTAAAGTTAATTACCCTGACATGCGGGTCCCACTGGTCAGTTTGACCTGGACGACCCCGTTGACCCTTGACGTCACGATGACCTCATGCTGACGCAATAAATGAATTTCTGGATTTATTTTGATATAGTAAATTCCAGAATATAATTCAAATTTCAAATGCTTATAACTTTTATTCTATAACTCCAAATGCAAAGAGTTATATATGAAAAATTATCAGAAAAATACACTCTATCCATTGGTACAGGTTTCATGCATGTTAAAACAAGTTAACTATGCTGAATAGCCAGAATAAGATATTGCACCATTAGGACTAACTCAAATGAGCTATCACTTGAATCCTTGATTCAAATGAGTTCATCCCCTGTTCTTTCAGCTTGCATTAGACCAACACACATCCATATTGCCATGTCATAGCATGCATCATATTGTTGCATATTGTCTTGTGTGTTTATTTCGGTGTGCTTTCATGATAGGTTCTGCCCCCGAAGATAACCTCGACTACCCATCTGAAGGGCAGTTCTCTACCCCAGTTCCATCAGGCAAGCAACCCGTTGATCATTTCGATACAAACCCATGTTCTCGCTTCAGCTCTCGTTTACTGCATTAAGACAACGCGATTCAAACTGTTGTGTGCTGCGGTAGTTGAACCCACTTCCTTTGCATGACCTGTCATTGCCACAGTAACTAGATGAAACCCACTAGTATGTGTAGGAGTTGATTGAGCCATGTTTGTGATTCCTACCATGCTATGCTTGCTATGCTTAGAGTTGTGTCGTCCGCTCATCGGGATGATGAACTGGAGTGAAAGGTTGTGTTGGTTCGAGAGTGAAAGTGTTGAACACGATTTGGTAAAGGTATCGATGAGAGGCCATGTAGGAGTACATGGTGGGTTGTTTCATTGAAGCCGAACTTAAGAACTGAGATCTGTGTTTGTGATCCATGAATCAGATACTAAAACACATTGGGATCCTTAATTGACCCTCTCGGCTTCTTAACCACCCCTGTTCATAGTCCGGGAGTTGCAAGTAGTTTCTGGTGTTTATAGCATGCTGGGGGCCGCACGCAACGCTGACCTTAGGGGTGGGTTGTGTTGCGGTAGGCACCGTGGCCCGGTGTACCGAGTGCCCGTTTGGTATCTCGGGAACCCTGCACACATCGTTCGGGGCTGTATGGGAAACCTCGGCCGGACTCCCTGCGGATGGAACCCGAATAGGCGATAAACCTGGACTAGGGACTTGAGTGTTTAGGTAGGCTGTGGCCGACACCCACGTTGGGCTTCCGCTTGAAGGTTGCAGTACATGTCGTGTAAACGGCGATAAGTGGTGAGAGCGTGTGTGAAGAAGTACACCCCGCAGGTTAAATGTGATCTATTCAATAGCCGTGTCCACGGAGAAGGACTTCGGGTTACCTATATCAGTTCATAGACAAGTAAATGGATACTACTAAAAGCCTCAAGATAAGTGTGAGTATCGTGGATGGCCCTCTCGGGGATGACGAGAGAGGATCCACGGTGGAGTATTGTGATGGTGATTAGTGGACTGCGTATGCGACAAAATGCTTTACAAAGTGGTGTCACGAGGGATAGCTTAGCCAAGAGTCAAAGCTGGCTTGCTGCAAATAACTCCACTTCCTTCCTTGAGAATGTGCATGTATGATAGGATTACGTGGTAAGACTTGCTTTGAGTACCTTTGTACTCATGTTTGCTTAATTAATGTTTTTCAGAGGACTATACTACCCTCCGACGGATTCTATGTAGATATTGACTTGACGAGTGAGCTAGCCACCGGTGGCGATCTAAGACTTGTGGAGGGCCCTTGTAGATAGAAAGGCTCCAACAAGCTTTCTTTCTTTCTAGAGTCCGTACTCGAGACTAGTTTGCTTCGCATGTGCTTGTATGATTGTATGACTTGAGTGTTGGGTCATGTGACCCCTCCTGTATGACTATGTTATGTATGGCTCCTCGAGCCTCTTAAATAAAGTACTTGAGTTGTAGAGTTTTGTTGTGATGCCTTGTTGTATTTACTCATATCGGGCATATTATGTGTATGATTGAAATGCTTGGTATGAGTGGGATCCGACAAACTAGTTGTTTATCCTTGGCAGCCTCTCATATGGGGAAATGTAGTCTCGTGCTTCGAGGCGATAGTAGTCCGCTACAACCCGGTTCACGGAGTCCTGCTAGCCAAAGACTACTGCTTGGACACTTGATCGGCGGCATGTGTTTCATTTCGTTCCTATGTCCGTCCCTTGGGAAATGTCACGATGATATTCGAGTCCTGCCTAGCTGCTACAGCCCGGATACCGGAGTCCTGTTAGCCCAGTGCTACAGCCCGAATTCATACGTTGATGACCGACATGCTCAAGTGATTCATGTATGCCTGTCCCCATAGGTTAGTGCCGCTTTGGGTTCACGACTAGCCATGTCGGCCCGGTTCTTTGTCATGTGGATGCTA
The DNA here is from genome assembly GCA_021605205.1 of Aegilops longissima. Lineage (NCBI taxonomy): Eukaryota > Viridiplantae > Streptophyta > Magnoliopsida > Poales > Poaceae > Aegilops > Aegilops longissima. Next base: position 635,240,146 of record CM038682.1, read on the forward strand.
GCGACACTATCATATACGTGAGCCAAAAGGCGCAAACGGTCCCGGCCATGGTAAGGCGACACCTGTGGGAATACCGTGCGTGAGGCCGCAAAGTGATATGAGGTGTTACCAGCTAGGTCGATGTGACTTGGAATCGGGTCCCGACAGCGTTGGCATCGAGCGAGGGCTGCTGTGGGTTCGCTAAGCCAAACTGGTCGAAGTTGAGTCTAGAAATGCTTTAGTTATATGTAGGGAATTGATTGTGGGAGGAACGTAAGTCTCTTTTACTCCTTTACCTTATGCCCTCGATCCGAGTCATCCTCTTCTCATTCGGCGTGGGTATAGGACTAGGCTCTCTTCTCTCTATCGGTTCACGTGTTACTAATCCGTAGTAACTTATAGGATTGTTGGTTATATCCTCGCCGGTGCTACTAAATTTTAGTATGCTATCATTTGAACCGTAACCTTGATATGATGTTGTTGAGTGGTTTTGCAATCTGATTTTGTAATGTCTCAAATCTGATTTTGAGCATTTACGAGATGTTATGCTGCCCGATTTTCCCTAGAAATTCTAATGCCTTTGCATTGTGGCTGTGCTTTCAGATGGCCACCCGCCCCCAGAACCAAGTGGTTCGCCTGACCCGTTGCATTGATGTGTGCGGTCACACGGCAATGCTGGTTCGGGTAATGATTGAGTCTGGTTATCGATGGTATCCTGAATATACCGTCGAGGAGCAGTTTAGGGATTTCAATCAAAGCCAATACCTATGCACGGTCCGGATTTATCCATCTTATCCCGGAGCTACTGAGCCACTTCACTGTTCTTATGGGCTCGGAATCACTATTGGAATGTCTGTGCAAGATGCAGCCTATTCCATGATGACTATTATTCGAGCCAGAACTGCTTTGCTGAGCAACACTGATTTCCGCTACATGCCAGCATCCCTCCCTGGGGCGCATGGCTACCTTCAGGGTTTGTACAGCGATGCATCCCATGAGGACTCACTCCTTCGCACTACTACTGAGTTGCTGGAGGACAAGGACCGTGAGAACCGGGCCTTGCGTATGGAGCTTTTTAATGCCCGTTCTGACCACTGGGCTACTCTGACTAGGTTTGCACCTGCCGTGCAAGCCGGATATATGGACATGAGAGACTTGTACTGCTGCGGCGAGTCTGCCAGACTTCATGGAGTGGCGTGAGGTTGGAGGCATCACTCCTCCTCGTGGGCCTCGTCTGCCACCGTTTGTTGGTCCACGGCCACATCCGAGTCCTTATGGTCCACAGGACCCACAGGATTGTCTGTTCCCGGACGATCATGTTCCACTTCCAGGTTTGGGTGGTGACATCTATGAAGACTACTATGGAGCCGTCTGAGACAGTAGTAGTATTCTTAGTATGGTAATAGTTGTGTTTCCACCGTCCTGCGCGACTCGTGGAATACGACTTAGGTGTATCGTTCCGGAAGTGTAGAAAAATAATGTATAGGAGTTGGAATGCTTCCGATGAGATGTAACGCCTTTCCTTATAGTTGTACTCCGTCAGGCTTGTACTAAACTATGAACGGTGTGTATGACCGTTGGTATATATATATATGGCAGTTTTATATTACCAAGTCATACGGATGAACATCTTTGCATTCCATGCTATCCATTACCTTCCGCACTTCCTTGCTAAATTCTGCCATCCTGGTTTAAACCTTTGCTTTGTCTCCCAGGATGGTCAACACGCGCAATACTCCTGCTGTTCCAGAGCAGCGAGAAGCCAGTGCAGCCAGAAATGTGGATCTGCCGCAACCGCCATCTTTGGCCGAGGTGATGCTGGAAGCAGAACGCAATAAGCGTGAAACCAACCGGTTATTGGAGCGGATTGAACAAAACACAGCACGCCAGCCAAGAAACGATGTGGTTTCACTCAACGATTTCGTCAAGCTGTATCCCCCAAAATTCAAATATTCCGTCGAGCCCCTCGACGCGGATGATTGGCTCCGCAGTATCCACCACAAGCTGTGTTCCGCCAACGTGGCTGAGGCTGACAAGGTTACCTTTGCCGCCTATCATCTTGAAGGCCCTGCTAGCCTCTGGTGGGAAAATTATGAGGCTATGCGTCCGGTTGGACAAGTTACATCTTGGGCTGAATTCAGTGCCGCCTTCCGCGAGCACCATATTCCAGAAGGTCTTATGGACCGCAAACGTGAGGAATTCTGCAGTTTCACCCAAGGTAGGTGACGGTGGATGCCTACAGCCGTGAATTTGGGAGGTTAGCACGTTATGCTCCCAAGAAGTTTCTACCGATGCCAAGAAGCGAGGCAAGGTTCCGCAAGGACTTAGTCTGAGCTACGCCGAGATCTCCGCTGCATGAGTGTACCTCTTTCCGAAGCTAGTCAATAAGGCTATCAGCACCAAACTGGGCAGACTGATTTTGAGGCTTCACGCAAGCACATCCGTGACTCGATCGCCATCCGCTCTGGATCCCGAGCGCGCGGGTTTGGGTTCCAAATACCGCTCTACCACCCAGGTTCACCCCGAGGCCATCCTCTCGAGGCGCCTCGCCCCAACCAACCGTATTTTCCACCCAAGACTTATGGAGGTCCAACTGCTAATGCTGCTCCACGGCCAAATGTGATCACTTGCTTCAAGTGTGGAGAGACGGGCCACTATATCCGAGAGTGTCCCAGAACAACCCCAATCAAGCCGGAAGGTCATTGGCGCGGCAAGCCAGCAGGAAAGGTGCCCTATGCTAAACCAGTTGCCACCGCCGTGGCCATGTCAACTATGTCTCTGCTGAAGAAACCTATGAGGATCCCAACGCCGTCCTCGATGCGCTTCTTGTTAATTGCCATCCGCAACCGTTCTTTTGATATTGGAGCATCTCATTCATTTATTTCGAGAGCTATGCTCGATTGCACAACACCACATTCTGTGACATGCCTACCTCCATGGAAATTAAACTCCTGGTTCTAGATGGCAAACCTCTAGAATAAGTCATGGAATGAAATTCTTGTCGACGGATTAGTCTTTCTTGCATCTCTAATAGCTCTCAAGTCCTCGGACATAAACATCATCTTGGGTATGGACCGGATGTCACCTATTATGCTAAGATTGATTGCTCTACTAGAACTGCTCAACTTACCCATCCTTCGGCAAGACAAAGAATGTTTTAACCCGAGTGTCTAAGCGCCAGCTTTACTCCTTAAATGCCAACCCTTCTGCACCTCAAGATATTCCGTAGTCCGTGATTTCCGGATGTCTTTCGGAGGAACTGCCAGTGTTCCACCCGACAGGATGTCGAGTTCGTGATAGATCTTGCTCCCGAACCGTCCCAATCTCTAGAAGACCTTATAAGATGGCACCCCTAGAACTAGCTGAACTTAAGAAACAACTCGATGAATCCTTGCAAAAGGTTTCATCCGTCCTAGTTCATCTCCATGGGCTTGCCCGTCCTCTTCGTCAAGAAGAAGGATGGTACGGATCGGATGGTTGTAAATTACCGACCTGTCAATTTGGTCACTATCAAGAACAAGTATCCGCTCCCGGGATCAACGACCGTATGATCAGCTCGCTGGATCCTCGATCTTTTCAAGATGGATTTGAGGTTGGGCTACCATCAAATCAAAATCAAGAACGGGACATACCTAAACGGCCTTTGTCACTCGTTATGGCCAAGACGAGTACACCGTCATGTCCTTCGGTTTAACCAATGCTCCAGCCACTTTCTCTCGGTTAATGAACTCAATCTTCATGGAGTACTTGGATAAATTAGTAGTGGTATACCTCGATGATATACTCATCTACTCCAAGAATGAGGAAGAACATGCCAACATCTAAGGCTAGTATTGATGAAACTTCGAGAGCACCGCCTTTATGCCAAATTCTCTAAGTGTGAATTCTGGTTACCGTAGTGACCTATCTAGGACATGTAATCTCCGGTAAGGGTATTGCTGTCAATCCCGAAGCGAGTTCAAGCCGCCCTTGATTGGACCCCACCGAATCGGTCAAGCAAGTTCGAGTTTCCTCGGTTTAGCGAGCTATTGCCGCCGCTTCGTCGAAATTTCTCCAAAGTTGCTAAACCTCTAACCGAACTCCTCAAGAAAGATAAGAAGTTCGAATGGACGCCACAAAGCGAGCTCAGCTTTCAGAACTGAAAAGACGCTGACATCTGCTCCGCATTTGTTCCACCAGATTTCTAAGGACTTTATTATCTATTACGGCGCCGCGACAAGGACTAGGTTGCATACTCATGCAAGATCGTCATGTGATTGCCTACGCTTCTCGGCGATTCGTCCACATGAGGATAACTACCCCACACATGATCTAGAGCTTGCAGCAGTGGTTCATGCACTTAAAACTTGGCGACATTACCTTCGGGTAATCGCTAGAAATCTACACCGATCACCAAAGTCTGAAATATATCTTCACCCAACCGGATTTGAATCTCAGGCAAAGACGTTGGGTCGAGTTGATTACAGATTTCGACTTAGGAATATCTTACACTCCAGGCAAAGCCAATGTCATGGCTGACGCACTAAGTCGCAAATCTTATTGTAACAACCTGATGTTACAACAAAATCAGCCATTTCTCCACGAGGAATTTCATAAGCTTAATCTTCACATCGTTCCTCGAGGATTCCTTTCCACCCTGGTGGCGAAACCTGACCTTACGGATCGAATCATAGCTGCTCAGCAGTATGATAGAGGAATATCTCGGATCAAGGAGAACATTGCTAGCGGAGCTGCTAAATGTTTCTCCATAGATGAACGAGGTGTTGTCTTCTTTGGAAACCGCTTGGTGGTTCCCAAGAAACAACAGCTACGGCAATTGATCCTTAAGGAAGCTCATGACTCTCCTCTCACCATTCATCCCGGTAGTACTAAAATGTATCAAGACCTACGCCAGAGGTTTTGGTGGACTAGGATGAAGAGAGAAATCGCTCAATACATTGCTAATCGCGACGTCGTCGTCGAGTTAAAGCAGAGCATCAACGACCTGCTGGTACCCTTCAACCTTTGGAAATTCCTGAATGGAAATGGGATAAAATCGGTATGGACTTCATTACCGGGTTTCCCAGACCAAGAGAGGGAATAATGCTATCTTCGTTGTCGTTGATCGCCTTTCCAAAGTAGCCCACTTCCTACCCGCTCGTGAGAGTATAACCGCTAGCCAGCTAGCTGAATTGTACATCTCTCGAATAGTGTCTCTTCATGGTGTTCCATTGGAGATTAACTCAGACCGTGGAAGTCTCTTCACCTCTCGATTTTGGGAAAGTTTCCAAAACGCTATGGGAACTCATCTCTCTTTAGCACCGCTTTCCATCCCCAATCAAGTGGTCAAGTAGAACGAGTCAATCAAATCCTAGAGGATATGCTTGAGCTTCATCATCTCTTTCGCATGAATTGGGAGAAATGCCTTCCATTCGCCGAGTTCGCTTATAACAATAGCTATCAAGCCAGCCTGGCAAAGCCCTTTCAAGTTCTTTATGGACGGAAATGTCGAACGCCTCTTAACTGGTCGAAACCGGGAGAGACAACTCTTGGCCCGGATATGATTCAGAAGCGTAAGAGCAGGTTCGCGTTGTTCGTGAGAAGTTGAAAACAGCCCAATCTCGTCAAAAGAGCCAATATGACCGCAAGCATAAGCCTATGACTTATGAAATTGGCGAGAAGGCTTACCTTCGGTTACTCCTTTAAAGGAACCCATCATTTCGTATCAAAGGCAAGTTGGCTCCTCGTTACATTGGACCCTTTCGCATTCTTGCCAAACGAGGGAAGTTGCCTACCAATTGAACTACCTCCGCATCTTTCCAGAGTCCATGATGTCTTCCACGCTTCCCAACTCAGCGTTGCTTCTCGGATCCTATCCGTGGAGTGGACCACAAACGCTTGATCTCCAAGATAACCTCACCTATCGAGAATATCCCGTTCAGATCCTCGATCAAGCCGAGCGTACCACTCGACGCCGGAATATCAAGTTTCTAAAGGTTCAATGGTCAAACCATTCCGAGCAAGAAGCAACTTGGGAAAGGGAGGATCGTCTTCGACTTGAGTATCCCACCTTTTTCGCAACAGATCCTAAATCTCGGGACGAGATTCTTTGAGTGGGGTGAGTTGTCACATCCCGTTAGACCATGCATTAGGGTGTGCATCATGTTTAAATTTCATTTGAATTTGAAATGGGGAAGGCAGAAACCCTAGAACACCCCTCCTTAAAAGAACTAGGGTTTACTAAAATTATTTCAATGAATCTGAATGCCCTTCAAAATGCTCATCCTCTTTGATTTGGTTCGAAACCCATGTCAAAGGAGGTGGATCATTTTCTAGGTCATCCAAGGTTCCTAGGATTAATCCACAAGTTTTGAACTTGAGCATTTTAAATTATATAAAATATTTAAAATGTTCAAAAATTGCCAAACCAAAATGTTTCATGTTGGGAATATTCCAACAAGTGACCAGGAGCATTTTGGTGATTTTTAAAATAGTTTTGGTATTTTTAAAAAACCCCACAAAGTTGCAGGAAAATTAGAAAAGACAAAAAAAGGAAAAACCTTACTGTCATGCCCACGCCCACCCGCCCCCAGCCCAAAGAGCCGCTGGCCAACAGCTGCTTGGCTCGGCCAGCAGCAGCCTGGTGCCCACCAGCAGCGCAGGCGCGCCACGCAGCTGGCCGCCGCCTGCTTCACCTCCTCGCCGCTGCTGCCTGGACGGCCTCCACGTCGTCGCCCGACCCCTGGACACGCCATTCGCCTTGCCTCCTCTCTCGCTCTCCCCAACCTGGCCGACGCCATCGCCGACGCGCCACCGCCAAGTCGTGCTCCCGCCGTCCATGCTCCTCCCCACCATGTCCAGGAGCTCCGCCAAGCCTCCACTACCCCTAGCTAGCTGAGTCCCGCCGCTCTAAGTGCCCCGGCCACTACACCGACCTCGACCGAGCTCGGTTGCCGGAGATCCCTTGACGCCGCCGCCGCCCGGTTCATCCCGACCCGACGAGGCTCTCTACGCGCCGCCGTGAGCCTATCTAACTCCCTCTCCCTCTCTCTCGCCCCGAGCACCACAACGACCCAACCACGATCACCAGACGCACCGCCATGGAGCTCGTCAGCCGACGCGCTCCGGCCACTCTCCACCACCCAGGGTGCCGTTGCATTCACCACACCCCAACGGGTCTGCCCATGCACTTACCGCACCTCGCCGAGCCCTCTAACCCCAAACCCGTAGTTGGCCGAACCCCGGCGGCCGCCTAACTCGTCGCCGGCGCCAACTCCGGCCACCCCGACCCCAACTAACCCCACCAATAGATGCGGGTTGCTCCTAGCTACCCGTAGCTATCTTCCGCGACTCGTTTGGTCGCCGGAATCACCAAACACACTCCCTCCGCCGTGTCGGGCTCGCCGGCGGCTAGTCGCCGGTGCGGCCGACGTAGGCATTGACCACTGTGGGCCCACGTTGACCCCGACAGGTCACTGACAACTGGGGCCCAGCCCTGCTAACTAAATAGGTTAGTTTAATTAAAATTTAGGTAAAGTTAATTACCCTGACATGCGGGTCCCACTGGTCAGTTTGACCTGGACGACCCCGTTGACCCCTGACGTCACGCTGACCTCATGCTGACGCAATAAATGAATTTCTGGATTTATTTTGATATAGTAAATTCCAGAATATAATTCAAATTTCAAATGCTTATAACTTTTATTCTATAACTCCAAATGCAAAGAGTAATATATGAAAAATTATCAGAAAAATACACTCTATCCATTGGTACAGGTTTCATGCATGTTAAAACAAGTTAACTATGCTGAATAGCCAGAATAAGATATTGCACCATTAGGACTAACTCAAATGAGCTATCACTTGAATCCTTGATTCAAATGAGTTCATCCCCTGTTCTTTCAGCTTGCATTAGACCAACACACATCCATATTGCCATGTCATAGCATGCATCATATTGTTGCATATTGTCTTGTGTGTTTATTTCGTGTGCTTTCATGATAGGTTCTGCCTCAAGATAACCTCGACTACCCATCGAAGGGCGTTCTCTACCCCAGCCCATCGGGCAAGCAACCCGCTTGATCATTTCGATACAAACCCATGTTCTCGCTTCGCTCTCGTTTATCGCATTAAGACAACGCGATTCAAACTGTTGTGTGCTGCGGTAGTTGAACCCACTTCCTTTGCATGACCTGTCATTGCCACAAGAATTAGATGAAACCCACTAGTATGTGTAGGAGTTGATTGAGCCATGTTTGTGATTCTTATCATGCTATGCTTGCTATGCTTAGAGTTGTGTCGTCCGGCTCATCGGGATGATGAACTGGAGTGAAAGGTTGTGTTGGTTCGAGAGTGAAAGTGTTGAACACGATTTGGTAAAGGTATCGATGAGAGGCCATGTAGGAGTACATGGTGGGTTGTTTCATTGAAGCCGAACTTAAGAACTGAGATCTGTGTTTGTGATCCATGAATCGAGACTACCACACATTGGGATCCTTAATTGACCCTCTCGGCTTCTTAACCACCCCTGTTCATAGTCCGGAGTTGCAAGTAGTTTCTGGTGTTTATAGCATGCTGGGGGCCGCACGCAACGCTGACCTTAGGGGTGGGTTGTGTTGCGGTAGGCACCGTGGCCCGGTGTACCGAGTGCCCGTTTGGTATCTCGGGAACCCTGCACACATCGTTCGGGGCTGTATGGGAAACCTCGGCCGGACTCCCTGCGGATGGAACCCGAATAGGCGATAAACCGGACTAGGGACTTGAGTGTTTAGGTAGGCTATGGCCGACACCCACGTTGGGCTTCCGCTTGAAGGTTGCCGAGTACATGTCGTAAACGCGCGATAAGTGGTGAGAGCGTGTGAAGAAGTACACCCTGCGCAGGGTTAAATGTGATCTATTCAATAGCCGTGTCCACGGAGAAGGACTTCGGGTTACCTATATCAGTTCATAGACAAGTAAATGGATACTACTAAAAGCCTCAAGATAAGTGTGAGTATCGTGGATGGCCCTCTCGGGATGACGAGAGGATCCACGGTGGAGTATTGTGATGGTGATTAGTGGACTCGTGTACGACAAAATGCTTTACAAAGTGGTGTCACGTAGGATAGCTTAGCCAAGAGTCAAAGCTGGCTTGCTGCAAATAACTCCACTTCCTTCCTTGAGAATGTGCATGTATGATAGGATTCTGTGGTAAGACTTGCTGAGTACCTTTGTACTCATGTTTGCTTAATTAATGTTTTTCAGAGGACTATACTACCCCCTCCGACGGATTCTATGTAGATATTGACTTCGACGAGTGAGCTAGCCACCCAGGTGGCGATCTAAGACTTGTGGAGGGCCCTTGTAGATAGAAAGGCTCCAACAAGCTTTCTTTCTTTCTAGAGTCGTACTCGAGACTAGTTTGCTTCGCATGTGCTTGTATGATTGTATGACTTGAGTGTTGGGTCATGTGACCCCTCCCTGTATGACTATGTTATGTATGGCTCCTGGAGCCTCTTAAATAAAGTACTTGAGTTGTAGAGTTTTGTTGTGATGCCTTGTTGTATTTACTCATATCGGGCATATTATGTGTATGATTGAAATGCTTGGTATGAGTGGGATCCGACAAACTAGTTGTTTATCCTTGGCAGCCTCTCATATGGGGAAATGTAGTCTCGTGCTTCGAGCGATAGTAGTCCGCTACAGCCCGGTTCACGGAGTCCTGCTAGCCCAAAGACTACTGCTTGGACACTTGACTGGCGGCATGTGTTTCATTTCGTTCCTATGTCTGTCCTTCGGGAAATGTCACGCGATGATATTCGAGTCCTGCCTAGCCTGCTACAGCCGGGATACCGAGTCCTGTTAGCCAGTGCTACAGCCCGAATTCATACGTTGATGACCGACATGCTCAAGTGATTCATGTATGCCTGTCCCCATAGGTTAGTGCCGCTTTGGGTTCACGACTAGCCATGTCGGCCCGGTTCTTTGTCATGTGGATGCTAGCGACACTATCATATACGTGAGCCAAAAGGCGCAAACGGTCCCGGGCCATGGTAAGGCGACACCCGTGGGAATACCGTGCGTGAGGCCGCAAAGTGATATGAGGTGTTACCAGCTAGGTGGATGTGACTTGGAATCGGGGTCCTGACAATGCGTCTCCCTTCAAAGATAAAGGGAAGACCTTCTTCTTAACAACATCGTCGGGTATACCTGCAAGCTTAAATAGTCCACAAACTTCATCCACATAGAGTAGATGTTCATCAGGATGCTTTGTTCCATCTCCTGTATAGGTATTAGCTAGCAGTTTTTCCATCATACCAGAAGGAAATTCAAAAGGAGTTTCATTTTCAATAGGTTCAGTAGGTTGAGGAGCAACTCTTTGCTCTACTGGACGGGGGTGAAGATACCCCGAACAAGCCCTTCAGAGAATTATTTTCCATAGTAACAAGTGACAGTAAATTTCAGCACACTATATAAATTTTTCCTTACCAAATTCCACCTACCAAAGGCGCTACACTCCCCGGCAACGGCGCCAGAAAAGAGTCTTGATGACCCACAAGTATAGGGGATCTATCGTAGTCCTTTCGATAAGTAAGAGTGTCGAACCCAACGAGGAGCAGAAGCAAATGCTAAGCGGTTTTCAGCAAGGTATTCTCTGCAAGTACTGAATAAGTGGTACTCCCTCCGTCCCATAATGTAAGACGTTTTTTGACACTAGTGTAGTGTCAAAAAATGTCTTACATTATGGGACGGAGGGAGTAATAGATAGTTTTGTGATAAGATAAATTGTAACGAGCAACAAGTAACAAGAGTAAATAAAGTGCAGCAAGGTGGCCCAATCCTTTTTGTAGCTAAGAACAAGCCTGGACAAACTCTTATAATAGGAAAGCACTCCCGAGGACACATGGGAATATCGTCAAGCTAGTTTTCATCACGCTCATATGATTCGCGTTCGGTACTTTGATAATTTGATATGTGGGTGGACCGGTGCTTGGGTGTTGTTCTTACTTGAACAAGCATCCCACTTATGATTAACCTCTATTGCAAGCATCCGCAACTACAACAAAGTTATTAGGGTAAACCTAACCATAGCACGAAACATATGGATCCAAATCAGCCCCTTACGAAGCAACACATAAACTAGGGTTTAAGCTTCTGTCACTCTAGCAACCCATCATCTACTTATTACTTCCCAATGCCTTCCTCTAGGCCCAAATAATGGTGAAGTGTTATGTAGTCGACGTTCACATAACACCACTAGAGGCTAGACAACATACATCTCATCAAAATATCGAACGAATACCAAATTCACATGACTACTAATAACAGGACTTCTCCCTTGTCCTCAGGAACAAACGTAACTACTCACAAAGCATATTCATGTTCATAATCAGAGGGGTAATAATATGCATAAAGGATCTGAACATATGATCTTCCACCAAATAAACCAATTAACATCAACTACAAGGAGTAATCAACACTACTAGCAACCTACTAGAACCAATCTCGGACTTGGAGACAAGAATTGGATACAAGAGATGAACTAGGGTTTTGAGAGGAGATGGTGCTGGTGAAGATGTTGATGGAGATTGCCCACTCCCGATGAGAGGAGCATTGGTGATGATGATGGTGATGATTTCCCCCTCCCGGAGGGAAGTGTCCCCGGTAGAACAGCTCTGCCGGAGCCCTAGATTGGTTCCGCCAAGGTTCCGCCTCGTGGCGGCGGAGTCTCGTCCCGAAAGGTTGCCTCTTATTTTTTTCTCATCAAAAGACTTCATATAGGAGAAGATGGGTGTCGGAGAGCCACCAGGGGGCCCACGAGGTAGGGGGGCGCGCCTTCATCTTTGGCGATGATTTTTATTTATTTATTGTAAGATATTCCGTGGAGTTTCAGGACTTTTGGAGTTGCGCAGAATAGGTCTCCAATATTTGCTCCTTTTCCAGCCCAGAATTCCAGCTGCCGGCATTCTCCCTCTTCATGTAAACCTTGTAAAATAAAAGAGAATAGCCATAAGTATTGTAACATAATGTGAAATAACAGCCCATAATGCGATAAATATCGATATGAAAGCATGATGCAAAATGGACGTATTAGGCGGCAGATCAGCTTCGCCTCCGCCAGCAGCCCCTCCTCCGATGGAGGGCCACGTCGGGGACAACCCTTGCGAATTCTTCGTCAGGCTGCGCCGGCCACCGCGCTGTCGCCTTCGCCTCCCGACCCCATTCGCACGGGAGATGGAGCTAGATCCGACACAGGCGTTGCGGCTGCATATGAGGGGTTGCGGGAACAGCGGCGCATGGGCCGACGTCGAGTTCCCCGCCCCTCACATCATGTATCTTCATCGAGGGTGGAATACCTTCGCTCGCCTCCACAGCTTGACGGATGGGCTCTCCATTTCAAACTAATGGAGGGTGGCCTCCACTCTGTCAAGATCTTCGGGCACTTCGGGACTCGCGTAAGGTGCTGCGTGGAGAGCTCTTCTGATGACGAAGATTCCTCCTCGTGCGAGAGTGACGAGGAGGACAACGGCAGCGACGGCGAGGCCAGCGGGTGGCAGGATGACGGGTCCGACTAGGCGTCGGGCACCGCTCCGGGCGGCACCGGCGACCCCATCATCTGTGTCGCCGGCTCCTTGAACTTCTTGGGGTCGTCTCCTTGGGCGGCTGGCGTTGGGAGGCTGCGGAAGAGGAAGAGGGCGGGCGGCAAGGCTGTCAAGTCGGAGTACGTGGGCACCGACACCTTCGTCGCGTACTGACGTCATGTCGCCTCGTCTTCGAGCTCTGCCTCCGGCGCCGCCATCACCGTCCATCCCTTGGACGGCCACCAAGATGTTCTCTTGGTGTCTTCTACCACTCGTAGCTCGCCTAGGCGCCCCTCTTGCCCTCCTGCTTTTCCTGTTCCATTTCCTGAGGAGAGGGACAAGAAAGGGATTACGGGCACCTTATCTCTTTTTAGTTTGTAAGCTTTCGGGCCTTAGTTAAAGCTTGTAATCCCATTGCTCATGTTTTTCATTTCGTATGAACTGTACCTGTACGGGATGCTTTTTAATGAAAAAGGGATGTTTGCCGGGATTTTCGTTCGTGGGTGGAACCCACGACAAGGAATGAATCCTCGTTATCCTTAAGATAAACGTTTTTTTTCGCCCGGCAACAAACCTTGCCGTCCCCCCCACTTCGCTCGACCTCTCTCACGCCCTTGGCAGAGGCAGGGATGAGGTGGGCCTAGGCTCCTTGTTTTATTTCCATGCTGCCTCGACTACGACCAAATTAGGTCCCAGGAAACGAGTCCTAGGGTCCGGAATGAGGAGAGCATGGTAGCCTAAGGATAAAACGAGGTTTCACATCCCTCAGTCCATAACGAAACGCATGATAAGGGATAGAGAACCTATCTGAATCTGCAGCCCCCGGCAACTTCGGCTTGCCGCGGGTGGATCTTTGCCCTTGTAGCCCCCCGGCAGTATTGGCTTGCCGGGACTCGTACGCCGGTCCGTCCCCTTTCTTCCAAAGCAGCTCGGTGAGGATATTCATGTGTCCTACGAACCAAAGAAGATAAAGAAGAACAGAGAGACGCGCACTCGACCTCTAAGCTAGGGGTTAGCCGCCGCTAAGCACTATCGACCCTAACCAAGGATGAGACTCAACCTAGCATGCATGCTATAACTTAGGGCGCCAGCGCTTCGTTCATTTATGCTCAAGGTCTGCGCCTGGCTTTGTACAAAGGGTTACATGCCTTGCCGGCAAGGCTTGTACAAAAGGGTAGCTTGCCGGGAGGCCCGGCAAGCCACGCCTTATGGGTAAAACTTGCGGAGATGCTCGATGTTCCAGGAGTTGCTCACTGGAATGGCATCTTCGGTCTCCAGCCGGACTGCGCCGGGCCTGGTGACTCGTGTTACCCGATAAGGGCCTTCCCACTTCGGCGTCAACTTGTTGGAATTCTTGGCCGACTGAACGTGCCGAAGAACAAGGTCACCTTCCTCAAAGCTCTGGGCATGAACCTTGCGGTTATGGTAGCGGCGCAAGGCTTGCTGGTAGCATGCTGCTCTCACAGCCGCCCGGAGACGATCTTCCTCAAGGAGCGTCGCGTCATCTTCCTACAATCGCTCTTGCTCAAGCTCATCATAAGAGAGCACTCGAGGTGACCCATATATGAGTTCCGTGGGGAGAAATGCTTCTGCCCCGTAAACCATGGAAAAGGGTGTCTGGCCGGTGGCTCGACTTGGCGTCGTTCTGATCGACCAAAGAACCGCCGGCAACTCGTCAATCCAGCTCCTTCCACTCTTGCGCAGCCTGTCGAAAGTCTTCGTTCTTAAGCCTCGCAGGACTTCAGCATTTGCTCTCTCTGCTTGGCCGTTGCCTGGATGTGCCACGGACGCAAAACAGACCTTGCTGCCGAGATCCTCAATGTATTGCATGAAGGCATGACTTGTGAACTGCGTGCCATTGTCGGTGATGATCCTGTTGGGCACCCCAAAACGGCACATTAGTCCTTTGAAGAACTTGATGGCTGACTGTGCTGTCACCTTCCTCACTTCTTCCACTTCTGGCCACTTTGTGAACTTGTCGATTGCGACGTACAAGTACTCAAAGCCCCCGATAGCACGGGAGAAAGGGCCCAATATGTCGAGCCCCCAGACCGAGAAGGTCCAGGAGAGAGGGATAGTTTGAAGGGCTTGAGTTGGTTGATGGACCTTTCGGCTCCCGACGAGCCGACCGCCACCGTCATCTTCTTCTTGGGCGCCATGGCGATGAACAAAACGTCGGACTAGCTGTTAAAGCCGATTCTCACAACTGCGCCCCCTACCTGGCGCGCCAAAGATGCCGGTGGGAACGACACCTATGGGATCACAAGGATCCCTACTACGGTTGCGGGGCACGGGGTTGGGAGAAGAGTGGATCTGACAGAGAGTACGCGGTTCGTTTATCCTGGTTCGGGCCGCGAGGATGCGTAAAACCCCAGTCCTGCTTTGGTGGATGTATTCTGAGTTCTTGAGCTAGCTACAGGGTGTAACGAGCTCCAAAAAAGCCGAATCCTTTTCCTGGTCGCCTCGGGCCTCCTTTTATAGAAAAAGGGGTTGCCACAGTGGCAAGCAGGAGGTGGAAAGGGCACAGTGCCGCGAGGTTATCCCTCATATTACAGGACAAGATGCATTTAATGCATTGCTTAGGTGTCCTCTTGCTTTATCGGGGATGGGAGCGAGGCTCGTCCCATCCGTCGTCGCCGCTCCTCCTTTCTTCGACACGCGCCCTAACCAGCGATGCATGCGGTGCCATGTAGGCAGGCAGGCAGCTGAGGTGGCGCGGTGGTGGAGCCTCCACGAAGGGTTGCATGTTGCCATGCAGGTGCCTGCTCAGCTGGTTGGGTCGGCAGCTGCATGTGAACGGTGGTGGAAACTTGGTTGGTGCGGGCCTGGCAGCGGCCCTACTGGCGCGCCCCGCGAGGGCCTTGCCGGGGGTCTTGTGGGTTTCTTCGATGAGGATGATTGCCTTCCTATCCTCACTTGATCTTGATTATTCTTTGTCTTCACAAAGATCTGCATGCCACCACGGAGGTGCCTCCCGAGCCCTGTCCCAATGCGTCTGTTTGAGCATTGGTGGTCTCAAGGGTGGCTCGCTCGGCTGGCGTGGGTGAGCTGCCCCGGCAAGGGTCTTGATGGGGCCGCTG
This sequence comes from Aegilops longissima, assembly GCA_021605205.1. Classification (NCBI taxonomy): domain Eukaryota; kingdom Viridiplantae; phylum Streptophyta; class Magnoliopsida; order Poales; family Poaceae; genus Aegilops; species Aegilops longissima. The sequence continues at coordinate 635,255,744 of CM038682.1, forward strand.
AGGCTGCCCCGGCAAGGGTCCTTGCCGGGAAAACCTGCTTCGCCCATCCGATCCTTGTGGCCTTGGTCCTTATCGTTGCTTTATTTGTCTTGTGCCTTCGGCTTCTCTCCGGCCTCCCTTCCCTGCCGTGTGATGTGTGGCCGTGGCGAGCGGCTCTGACTGCCCGTGCACAAGTAAAGGAGTCAAAAGGAGAGCCCCTACTTTTGCACACCGACACAGGCGCGCTCCTGTGGTCTGGCCACATGCGGGGGCTCCCGAGGCCGGTGGTTGAGGGAGTTCCTCCCGAGGCGATGCCAGCCCCGCAGACGAGGGTGCTGCTGATGGCTTGAAAATCCACTCTTCGAAGACGCCGGGCTCCTGGGGCAGACGCTTGGATGCCCTTCTAGCGATGTTGTCGGCTTGCTTGTTCGTGCCGCGAGGCACGTGCTGCAGCTCCAGGCCCAAGAACTGCTTCTCCATCTTGCGCACCTCCACGAGGTACGCCTCCATGTGCTCGTCCTTCGGCTCGTACACCTTGTTGGAGAAGTTGACGAGGAGCTGCGAATCGCCCGTGATGGTGAGACGTTTTACCCCCAAGGCCATGGCGGCCTTGAGACCGGCGATCAACCCCTCGTATTCCGCGATGTTGTTGGAGACCTTCTCACCCCGTTGGAAGCAGAGCTGCACGGCGTAGTAGAGCTTGTCTTGGGTGGGTGAGATGAGCACGGCTCCAGCCCCCACACCTTGGTGTGCGAAGGCGCCGTCGAAATACACGACCCATCCATCTGGTGCTTCAGTCCCCGGCGAGAGGGATCGGCCCTCGCTGAACTCGGGTTCCGGGGCGTCGGTCCACTCGGCCTAAAAGTCGGCTAGGGCGGCCCCTTTGATGATCCTGGTTGTGTTGAACTCGAGCTGAAATGCCTGAAGTTCGATGTTCCATTCGGCGACCCTTCCCACGGCATTAGGGCTCGGAAGTACCCTATCCAGTGGGTAAGCTGAGACGACTTTAATCGGGTGGCCTTGGAAGTAATGGCGCAACTTGCGTGAGGCCACCAAGAGCGCGAGCAGGAGCTTCTGTGGCATAGGGTACTGTTTCCTCGCATCCCGCAGTATCGTTCCGACGAAGTACATTGGGTGCTCGACGAGGGCAGGAGCGCCGATGGAGCCTGCGTCTGCCGGAGGTTGGTGCGCTCCCTGAGGTGACGAGACCCCCGGAGCATGGCCATCCATTGGCGTCTCTGCAGGCTTGCTGAACCTGATCTCTCGTCGATGTTGTGGTGGCCCTTGCGGCATCCTCTTATTGTCGCATCGCTTCTGTTGGGGGTGCGGCACAGCGCGGCGGACTCTTGGTCTGGCGCTCCTCCCGCACTGCCACTAGCGCCGCGCTGGTAGAGTAGGGAGTGGAGGCAAGGTAAAGCACCAGGGGCTCGAGGGGACGAGGCGCCACCATCACCAGGGGGCTAATCAGGTATCTCTTGAGGTCTTGAAATGCCAGGTCGGCCTCCGGGGTCCACTCGAATGGGCCCTTCTTCTTCATCAGCTTGAAGAACGGCTATGCGCGCTCCCCCAGCTTGGAGATGAAGCGCCCTAGCGAGGTCAAGGAGTGATGACCCACAAGTATAGGGGGTCTATCGTAGTCCTTTTGGTAAGTAAGAGTGTTGAACCCAACGAGAAGCAGAAGGAAATGATAAGCGGTTTTCAGTAAGGTATTCTCTTCAAGCACTGAAATAATCGGTAATAGATAGTTTTGTGATAAGGTAATTTGTAATGGGTAACAAGTAATGAAAGTAAATAAGGTGCAGCAAGATGGCCCAATCCTTTTTGTAGCAAATGACAAGCCTGGACAAACTCTTATATAGGCAAAAGCGCTCCCGAGGACACAAGGGAATTATCGTCAAGCTAGTTTTCATCACGCTCATATGATTCGCGTTCGTTACTTTGATAATTTGGTATGTGGGTAGACCGGTGCTTGGGTGCTGTCCTTCCTTGGACAAGCATCCCACTTATGATTAACCCCTATTGCAAGCATCCGCAACTACAAAAGAAGTATTAAGATAAACCTAACCATAGCATGAAACATATGGATCCAAATCAGCCCCTTACGAAGAAACGCGCAAACTAGGGTTTAAGCTTCTGTCACTCTAGCAACCCATCATCTACTTATTACTTCCCAATGCCTTCCTCTAGGATCAAACAATGGTGAAGTGTCATGTAGTCGACGTTCACATAACACCACTAGAGGAAAGACAACATACATCTCATCAAAATATCGAACGAATACCAAATTCACATGACTACTTATAGCAAGACTTCTCCCATGTCCTCAGGAACAAACATAACTACTCACAAATCATATTCATGTTCATAATCAGAGGGGTATTAATATGCATAAAGGATCTGAGCATATGATCTTCCACCAAATAAACTAACTAGCATCAACTACAAGGAGTAGTCAACACTACTAGCAACCCACGGGTACCAATCTGAGGCTTTGGGACAAAGATTGGATACAAGAGATGAACTAGGGTTTTAGAGGAGATGGTGTTGGTGAATATGTTGATGGAGGTTGACCACCTTCTTGATGAGAGGATCATTGGTGATGACAATGGCGATGATTTCCCCCTCCCGGAGGGAAGTTTCCCGGCAGAACAGCTCCGCCGGAGCCCTATATTGGTTCCGCCAAGGTTCCGCCTCGTGGCGGCGGATTTTCTTCCCCAAAGCTTGCTTATGATTTTTTCCAGGGTAAAAGACCTCATATAGTAGAAGATGGGCACCGGAGGCCTGCGACGGGGCCCACGAGCCAGAGGGCACGCCCAGGGCGATAGGGCGCGCCCCCACCCTCGTGGATGGTGGGTGGCCCCCCTCTGGTACTTTCTTCGCTCGGTAATTTTTATTAATTCCAAAAATAACTTCCTTGGAGTTTCAGGACTTTTGGAGTTGTGTAGAGTAGGTCTCTAATATTTGCTCCTTTTCCAGCCCAGAATTCCAGCTGCCGGCATTCTCCCTCTTCATGTAAACCTTGTAAAATAAGAGAGAATAGGCATAAGTATTGTGTCATAACGTGTAATAACAGCCCATAATGCAATAAATATCGATATAAAAGCATGATGCAAAAGGGACGTATCAACTCCGTCAAGCTTAGACCTCGCTTGTCCTCAAGCGGAAGCCGATAACGATAAATATGTCCACATGTTTAGAGAGAGAGGTGTTGATAAAATAAAATACGGACATGAGGGCATCATGATCATTCCTATAACAGCAACATATATGGGTATTATCATATGATTTCTTATGCTCAAGTAATAATCTATTCACAATGTCAAGTATGAATCAGAAACTTCATTGAGAACTAACAAACTATGATCTCGGTCACTGAAGCAATTGCAATTTATCATAACATCGGAAAGATTCAATATAAGAGCTCTTCAGCAAGTCCACATACTCAACTATAATTTAGTCTTTCACAATTGCTAACACTCATGCAATACTTATGGGTATGGAGTTTTAATTGGACACGGAGAAAGATAGAGGCTTATAGTGTTGCCTCCCAACCTTTTACCTCAAGGGTAATGTCAACAATAATAATTCATGCTAACTTACATCCAATTGGATATATATATATATATATATCAGGATCTTTCCAACACAAGGTGCTTGCCAAAGGATAAAATGTAAAAAGGAAAGATGAAGATCACCATGACTCTTGTATAAGGTAAAAGACAAAAGTAAAAGATATGCCCTTCATAGAGGGAAGCAGAGGTTGTCATGTGCTTTTATGGTTGGATGCATGAAATCTTAATGCAAAAGAACGTCACTTTATATTGCCACTTGTTATATGGACCTTTATTATGCAGTCCGTCGCTTTTATTGCTTCCATCACAAGATCGTATAAAGTTTATTTTCTCCACACTAATCGATCATACATATTTAGAGAGCAATTTTTATTGCATGCAACATGAAAACTTACTTGAAGGATCTTACTCAATCCGTAGGTAGATATGGTGGACACTCATGGCAAAACTGGGTTTAAGGGTATTTGGAAGCACAAGTAGTATCTCTACTTGGTGCAAAGAATTAGACAAGCATGAGGGGGAAAGGCAAGCCCAACATGTTGGATGATCCATGAAAATATACTTTATTTCAGATATAATAAAACATAACCCATTACATTGTCTTCCTTGTCCAACATCAACTCTTTAGCATGTCATATTTTAATGAGTGCTGACAATCATAAAAGATGTCCAAGATTGTATATTTATATATGAAAACCTCTCTTTCTTTATTACTTCCTATTAATTGCAACGATGACCAAAACAATGTTTGTCAAGTCTCAACAACTTTTATTCATCATACTCTTTATATGTGAAGTCATTACTCTCCATAAGATCAATATGATCTCTTTACTTCTTTTTATTCTTTCTCTTTTCTTTTATTCCCTCACGATCATAGCAACATAATCAAGCCCTTGACTAAACACTAATCTTTATTATATATAGCTCACGGACTTGATTACATAGAAGGATCATAAAGCAATACTCGAAACTAAATCATACTAAAACTTTATTCTACTAGATCAAGATATTACCAAAAGGATCGAACTAAGAAATACGGTAAATATAGGAGTGTGATGGTGATACGATTCTGGGGCACCTCCCCCAAGCTTGGCAGTTGCCAAGGGGAGTGACCATACCCATGTGATTATGTCACCTTCCTTGGAAGTGATGGTGATGCGGTTGTTGATGATGTAGGCTTGTCGTCCATCTTCCAAGACATAGGCTCACCATCATAGAAGGATGATCGAGTCTCCGGGATCCTTAAATCCGCAGCCAAACTCATCCTCTTGAATCTATATCCATACTCACAGTTTTGGTTTTGCGGGTCATAGATCTGGGCTTGGAGGTGCTCGATTTTCTCGTGAAGCTTGAGGATGGCCTCCCCAATGTCCTTGGCGTCCATCTTGTGGTTGTTGGTGAACTCCGTGATCATTATGTGATTGGTGTCGAGTCCACGCTCCACCATCTCCTGACACTTGAAAACTTGTTGATCCATTGCTTCATGCCTTGTCTCCACGCTTCCGGTCCTCCTTGGTCCCTCAAAATCGCGGATGTGCAGCACCCCCTCATGCATCTCAACGGTTTGAGGATGTTGCAGCACTTCCGCGAGGTAGGGGTTGATGACCTTCTCGAAGAACTTGTCCTTGGGGGCACTTGGAGATGTCATGGTGATCTAGATCTGTCAGAAAAACAGCTCGAAACAAAAACAGAGGATATTTGCGTGATACGGTGGTCAAAACCTTTGGGAGATTATATAATGAATTTTTACCGACATAAAGAAGTATCGTGCAAGAAAACGGAGTCCGGAGGGCACACGAGGTGCCCACGAGGCAGGGGGGCGCGCCTCGTGGATGCCTCGTGTGTCTTTCGGACTACTTATTATTTTCCTATTTTCTTAAATATTCTAAAACAGAGAAAAATTGCCGTTAGAACTGTTTTGGAGTCGGTTTACTTACCGTACCACATACCTATTCCTTTTCGGAGTCTGAAACATTATGGAAAGTGTCCCTTATGTATTCCTCCGGGGTTACGGTTTCAATAACATTGGTTTCAACATTTATAGGATTACCTGAGATATAATGTTTGACTCGTTGACCGGTCACCACCTTCGGATTTGTGCCTTCGAAGTTCTTGATTTTTATGGCACCGGAACGATAGACCCCCTCGATAACGTAAGGACCTTCCCACTTAGAGAGAAGTTTGCCTGCAAAAAATCTTAAACGAGAGTTGAATAGCAACACATAATCACCTACATTAAACTCACGATTTTGTATCCTTTTGTCATGCCATCTTTTAACTTTTTCTTTAAACAGTTTGGCATTCTCATAGGCCTGGGTTCTCCATTCATCAAGTGAGCTAATGTCAAATAGCCTCTTCTCACCGGCAAGTTTGAAATCATAATTGAGCTCTCTAATGGCCCAGTTTGCCTTATGTTCTAGTTCGAGAGGTAAGTGACATGCTTTTCCATAAACCATTTTATACGGAGACATACCCATAGGATTTTTATATGCAATTCTATACGCCCATAATGCATCATCAAGTTTCTTGGACCAATTCTTTCTAGATCTATTAACAGTCTTTTGCAAAATTAATTTGAGCTCTCTATTACTAAGTTCTACTTGACCACTAGACTACGGGTGGTATGGAGATGCAATTCTATGATTAACATCATACTTAGCAAGCATTTTACGAAAAGCACCATGAATAAAATGTGAACTACCATCAGTCATTAAATATCTAGGGACTCCAAACCTAGGAAAAATATCTTATTTAAGCATCTTAATAGAGGTGTTATGATCAGCACTACTAGTTGGAATAGATTCTACCCACTTAGTAACGTAATCAACAGCAACTAAAATATGTGTATACCCATTAGAGGAAGGAAACGTCCCATATAGTCAAAGCCCTAAACATCAAATGGTTCAATAACAAGTGAATAATTCATAGGCATTTCTTGAAGTCTACTAATATTACCAATTCTTTGACATTCATCACAAGATAAGACAAACTTACGGGCATCTTTGAAGAGAGTAGGCCAATAAAAACCGGATTGCAATACCTTATGTGCAGTTCTATCTCCAGCGTGCTGTCCTCCATACGCTTCGGAGTGACACTTGCATAGGATCTGTTCCTGTTCATGCTCAGGTATACAACGTCTAATAACACCATCTACTCCTTATTTATAAAGGTGTGGGTCATCCCAGAAGTAATATCTTAAATCATAGAAAAACCTTTTCTTTTGCTGGTATGTGAAACTAGGTGGTATAAATTTAGCAACAATGTAATTAATATAATCATCATACCATGAAGCAATACGAGAAGCATTTATGACAGCTAATTGTTCATCAGGAAAGCTATCATCAATAGGTAGTGGGTCATCAAGAACATTCTCTAACCTAGATAAGTTGTCTGCAACGGGGTTCTCAGCTCCATTTCTATCAATAAGATGCAAATCAAATTCTTGTAGTAGGAGAACCCACCTAATGAGTCTAGGTTTAGCATCTTTCTTGTCCATAAGATATTTAATAGTAGCATGATCAGTGTGAACAGTTACTTTAGAATCAACAATATAAGGTCTGAACTTATCACAAGCAAATACAACTGCTAAAAATTCTTTTTTAGTAGTAGCATAATTTCTCTGGGCACTGTCTAGATTTTTACTAGCATATTGGAGAACATTTAATTTGTTATCAACTCTTTGTCCTAGGACAGCACCTACAGCATAATCACTAGCATCACACATAATTTCAAAGGGTAAATTCCAATCAGGTGGCTGAACAATAGGTGCAGAAATCAAAGTTTTCTTAAGTATTTCAAATGCTTCTACACAATCATCATCAAAGATGAAAGGAACATCTTTTTGTAAGAGATTAGTCAGAGGCCTAGAGATTTTGAGGAGTCCTTAATGAACCTCCTATCAAAACCGGCATGACCAAGGAAACTTCTTATAACTTTAGTGTCCTTGGGACACGACATCTTTTCAATAGCATCAACTTTAGCTTTATCAACTTCAATACCTCTTTCAGAAATTTTATGCCCCAAGACAATACCTTCATTAACCATAAAGTGGCACTTCTCCCAATTCAAGACAAGGTTAGTTTATTCACATCTCTTCAAAACTCGATCAAGGTTGCTCAAGCAATCATCAAAAGAAGTTCCATATACGGAGAAATCATCCATGAAAACCTCAACAATCTTTTCACAAAAATAAGAGAATATAGCCATCATGCATCTTTGAAAGGTAGCAGGTGCGTTACATAAACCAAAAGGCATACGTCTATAAGCAAAGGTACCGAAAGGACAAGTAAAAGTGGTCTTTTCTTGATCCTCTTTTGACACAGGTATCTGAGAGAAACCAGAATAACCATCTAGAAAGCAAAAATGTGTATGTTTGGATAATCTTTCTAGCATTTGATCAATAAAAGGTAAAGGGTAATGATCCTTTTTAGTAGCTTTATTTAATTTGCAGAAATCAATTACCATTCTATAACATGTAATAATTCTTTGTGGGATCAATTCATCTTTATCATTAGGAACAATAGTAATACCTCCCTTCTTAGGGACACAATGGACAGGACTTACCCACTGACTATCAGCAACGGGATAAATTATACCTGCCTCCAGAAGCTTTAGCATTTCTTTCCTTACCACTTATTTCATCTTAGGATTTAGCCGTCGTTGGTGATTGAGGGAGTCCCGGATTAGGGGTGTCCGGATGGCCGGACTATAACCTTTGGCCGGACTCCTAGACTATGAAGATACAAGATTGAAGACTTCGTCCCGTGTCCGGATGGGACTTTCCTTGGCGTGGAAGGCAACCTTGGCGATACGGATATGTAGATCTCCTCCCATTGTAACCGACTACGTAAACCCTAGCCCTCTCCGGTGTCCATATAAACCGGAGGGTTTTAGTCCGTGGGATGAACAACAATCATACCATAGGCTAGCTTCTAGGGTTTAGCCTCTCTGATCTCGTGGTAGATCTACTCTTGTACTACCCATATCATCAATATTAATCAAGCAGGAGTAGGGTTTTACCTCCATCGAGAGGGCCCGAACCTGGGTAAAAACATCGTGTCCCTTGTCTCGTGTTACCATCCGCCTAGACGCACAGTTCGGGACCCCCTACCCGAGATCCGCCGGTTTTGACACCGACATTGGTGCTTTCATTGAGAGTTCCGCTGTGCCGTCGCCATCAGGAAGGATGCCTCATCCCGTCTTTAAAGACGGCACTGTTGCTAAAGGAGCTTTGGCTATCGGCCAAACTATCCGGCTAGGCGGTTTTCTTATGACCGCCTATTCGGCCGCCGCGCCGACGATGACTTCTCGGGTCATCGAAAGCAATCTTCACGTCAACTCGGAACTCGTCGAGCAGTTAGATCCGATGGAGCTCTCTTCCTTAAACGAGCTCTTGGATCGCATCGCCGCCCTGGGAGTCTCTACAGACTACAATCAGATTGGGCCTAAACCCGATCTGAGAGAGATTAACTCTCCCCAGGTCACCCATCATGTTGCAGTGGTGGAGGAACAATGCGGCAAGCCTTCATCTATCTTAAGGACTAGTTATGTCCGGATTCGATCCTCAAGCCGGATACCAGCGGAGGAGGACGTCACTCAAGCCACGAACCTAAAGTCAGGCGATGGGCTAGATTCATTGGACAACATCCAAGAACCCAAGCTTCGAGTTCGAAACTCCTTGGCCCCGAGTCTCAGATTAGGCGAGGTTCGGATTTAATTCCACCCGCCCACCAAAACATAAGCGATCTATCCCAAATTCGGCAAGAGCCCGCAGAAACAGTACACCATTACTGGGCCAGATTCCTCTTGGTCATGAACAGGATAAATGGCTGCTGCGAGGAGGATGCAATTTCATTCTTCTGCAATAATTGCACGGACAACGGAATCCTCAACGCCATAAGTCGCCGTGAAATTACACGCTTCACTGACTTGGCGTCCATAGTATGAAAGTACTGTGCGATGGAAAGCGCCTGGAAAACCGAAATAAAATTTTGGGACAATCCGGCCCTGAATACAACCCAGTCCGAAATAAAAGGGTGCATTATCGCGAGCACACAGGTTAAACACCAAAAAGCAAAAACCCTCTATAGGGCATGGAACCGTACTGGAGGGATGGCTCAATGGACCTTGTAAAATTCATAGTACAGAGGGCGCCACACCAACTCATAGCCTTAGAGCATGTTGGATACTCCGGCAGGTGGCCAGAAGTGGCGAAGAGCTTCTAACTCCAGAATCCACAGAGCACCAGCCCAAGGATACGATCTGATATTAACAGTCTTGAGACTTTCGCATCAAATAATATCACGAAGCGAACACTCCGCAGCATTGCCGAAGTCTACCAAGTAGCAATAACAAACCCATGGAGTGACACGGCTATTACCTTTAATGCCAGTGATGAACCTAAATTCCGAACAGCCCGAGCACCAGCCGCATCGGTCCTCAGTCCAGTAGTGGATGGCTTTCGCCTTACCAAGGTACTCATGTACGGTGGCACTCGATTGAACCGCATTTACGAGGAAACTCTTCGAAAAATGGAAATAGACTGGAGCCGCATTGAGCGAAGCAGCACAACCTTTAGAGGAATAATCCACAGTCGGGGAGCGTGCTGTACAGGAAAAATCACACTGGATGTGGTGTTCGGCATGCCGGATAATTACAGGTCCAAGGAGGTCACGTTCCAAGTGGCCCTGTTCAGCAACGGATACCACGCTCTATTAGGGCGAGAGGCATTTACAATTTTTCAAGCTATACCCCATTACGGGTACATGAAGCTCAAAATGCCCGGGCCCAACAGAATCATCACTCTTGCTAGTGACCCGGACATAGCACTCCGCGCCGAAAATAAGACAGTCGCACTGGCCCTTGAGGCACTATCCGAAGCCCTAGCGGCCGAGGAACTGACTGCGCTGCGCTCCACGGTGAACAGGGACGACGTGATACTTGATAAAATATCCAAGTCCACCTCTTTTAAACCAACGGACGAAATAGTCAAATTCCAAGTCCATCCAACGGACCCTACAAAAACGGCCTCCATCGGGGTGGAATTAAACCCTGATGTAGACGCCGCACTACGAGAATTCCTACGCGAAAATTGGGACATTTTTGCCTGGCACCCTTCAGACATGCCAGGAATCCCACGCCGGCTGGCCGAGCACAGCCTAAACATCCTAAAAGGATTCAAGCCAGTCAAGCAGGCCCTTCGGCGTTTCTCCGAACCTAGGAGATAAGCCATGGGAGAGGAGCTAGCCAAACTACTGGAGGCCGGATTCATCTGAGATATAAAACATCTGGACTAGCTAGCAAACCTGGTGATGGTACCAAAGAAGGAAAAATCCTGGCGCCTATGCGTCGATTTCAAGGACCTCAACAAGGCTTGCCCAAAGGATCCCTTCCCCTTCCCCCGCATCGATCAAATTATCGATACTACCGCGAGACACGATTCATTGTGTTTCCTCGACGCATACTCCGGCTACCATCAAATTAAGATGGTAGAGCCAGACCAAGCCGCAATGGCATTCATCACCCCATACGGCCCATCCTGCTTCACACAATGCCCTTCGGGCTCAAAAACACCGGCGCAACATATCAGCGCATGATTCAGACATGTCTGGCAAACTAGATCGGCAAAACAGTGGAGGCATACGTAGATGACGTGGTCGTCAAAACCAAGCATGTCGAAACTCTAGTAGACGACTTGAGGCTCACATTCGACAACCTCCGAACATATGACATCAAGCTTAACCCGGAAAAATGTGTTTTCGGCGTACCAGCAGGAAAGCTCTTGGGCTTCATTGTATCTGGTAGAGGAATTGAAGCAAACCCATCCAAGATCCGAGCTCTGTCACAATTGGATACCCCAAAGGACCTCAAACAAATACAAAATTGACCGGATCGTGGCGGCTCTAAGCGCTTTATCTCCAGCTTGGAGAAAAGGCATTACCCTTTATCGCCTCCTCCGCACACGAACACTTCGAGTGGGCGGATGCATACGGCCGGACTCGAATAAATAAAAGCCATATTGGCAACAAACCCGGTCTGGCCGCGCTTAACATCGGCGAACCAATGCTATTATATATCGCGGCAACTCATCAAGTTGTAAGCGCGGTGCTCGTCGTCGAGCGAAAGCAGACGGACACAAATTCCCCTTCAAAAGCCAGTTTACTACCTGTCCACCGTCCTCCTCCATGCAAGTCGCGGTACCCACAATATCAAAAGATAGCGTCGTGGTATTTATGGCATCTCGGAAGCTGCGACACTACTTTCAAGAGTGTTCGATAACGGTAGCCTCTGAAGTACCTCTTAACGATATTATAAACAACATGACGCAGCGGGCGGGTTGCCAAATGGGCCATTGAGCTCCTCCGTTCGACATAACCTATAAGCCACGGCGAGCTATTAAATCGCAAGTTTTGGCCGACTTCGTGCGAATGGACTGAAGCCGAACTTCCTAAAAGTGCGGCACATATTCCAAGCTGGATCATGCACTTCGACGGCTCCAAAATGTTGGCTGGTGCAGGGGCTGACGTCGTTCGACATCCCCAACAGAGATACTGAGTTCAATCGTACTCGAGATAATGTATCGGACTCCAACAACGCAGTCGAATATGAGGCCCTTCTACATGGTCTCCGGATGGCAGTCTCCATGGGCATTCAACGCCTAGAGGTGCGCGGGGATTCGAACCTCGTGATATCCCAAATAAACGGAGACTTTGATGCCAAGGATCTGAAAATGGCAGCTTATCGCAACGCCGTCCTAAAAATGTCAGCTCGGTTCAAGGGGCTCGAATTTCACCATATAGCTCGGGAAAACAATCAGGCAGCAGACGTCTTGGCACGCATTGGCGCAAAGCGCGATGCCGTCCCCCTCAACATCTTCTTGGAGAGGTTGTTCAAGCCATCCGTATTATGGGAAGGGGAATCCGGAAATAACAGCCCGGACACAACCGCACTACCCGACACCGAACATTCTGACACAACAGGAGGCTCTGCCAACGAAGTAACATCTTCAGCCCATGTAATAATGGCAGTCATTGCCCCGTGGACAGAACCATTCCTAGCCTACCTAACCAGGCAGGAACTTTCCAAGGACCAAAACGAGGCACGCTGCATAGTGCGGCGATCTAAAGCCTATAAAATCCATGAGGGAGAGCTTTATAAGAAAAGCACCACCGGAGTCCTTCAAAGGTGTATCTCCGAAGAGGAAGGGCGGAATCTTCTGGCTGAAATTCATGCCGGACTCGGCGGGCACCATGCCGCAGCCCGGGCCCTTGTAAGCAAGGCCTTCCGTACATGATTTTATTGCCGACGGCCCGGGCAGATGCTCAGGACTTAGTCCAACGATGCGTCGGTTGCCAGCTCTTTGCTAACCAAAGCCATATGCCACCCACCGCCCTCCAAACTATACCCATCACCTTGCCCTTCGCGGTCTGGGGGCTTGACATGGTTGGACCCCTTAAAGGAGGAACCCACAAGCAAAAATACCTACTGTTCATGGTGGATAAATTCACCAAATGGATAGAGGCCAAGCCTGTTAAGACGGCCGAGTCCGGACTGGTGATAGACTTCATATCGGGGTGCATTACACCGTTACGGTGTCCCCCACAGATCATCATCGATAGCGGCACGAACTTTACGGCCGGCGAGGTCGAACTCGTGCAAAAGCATGGGCATCAAGCTCGACTATGCTTCAGTCTATCACCCACAAACCAACGGTCAAGTCGAGCGAGCAAATGGTCTAATCATGTGCGGCATCAAACCCAGATTAGTGCGGTCCCTCAAGGAATCTAACACGCACTGGGTAGAGGAGCTCGACTCCGTGCTCTGAGGGCTGCGGACCACGCCGAATCGCACCACCGGATACACACCATTCTTTATGGTATACGGCGCAGAGGCGGTTCTGCCCTGCGACATAATTCATGACTCACCTCGCGTGCGCATGTACAAAGAAAGAGAAGCTAAAATCGATCGGCAGGACAGTTTGGACGCCTTGGAGGAGGAGCGTGACATGGCAAAAGCCCGTTCCGCATTTTGTCAACAACAGGCTCGAAGATACCAAAGCAGAGAAGTACGGGCCAAAACTTACAATGTTGGCGAGTTAGTTCTACGCCTGCCGGACAAGAAAAAGGACAAACTCAAGCCCAAATGGGAAGGTCCCTTTATTATTGACCAAATCCTGACTGGTGGAGCCCGTCTGCGAGATGCATCGGATAACCGACTCGAGCCGAACCCATGGAACGCAGTCCGTCTCCGAAGATTCTACACCTAGCGCCGGACTCTGTGTTCGTATCCTTCCTCTGTCTATTTTTTACACATTAGTTGTCTTTTATTTCTGTCCTTCTCCCTCCTTTTCTCTTACAGCCTTTAAGGGCTCGTTCGCGCCTTGTTCGCACACAATTGATGCGCTATCCGCGCTCATTATACTGGGGCTTCTTTAACGAAGCTTATTTATCTGAGCTTCATGCCCAACACATGTGTCACACTTCCGCATGTACCTTTTATTCACCATTATATGCATCGATATGACTTAAGTTTTGGCCAAGCTGGGTTGCCTGGCTCCTGTGCTTACCCCTACGTTCCTGATTGTTCGGCTAGGCGGTAAAGGGAGCACCTCTGCGGTTGTTACTGCCGGGTCAGCCGGATGTGTACCTCAGACTGGGTGAAGCCGAAAGCTAGCGTTCCTAAGGGAATATTCGGTCGGTGAACTAAAGATGATTTCTCACTTGTTTATTTATCCGCCCCCAGATGCTTTTCTGCTTTTTTTGCAGTCCGGACATGCACTTTAGGGCATGCCTCGAGAAAG
>CM038682.1:635270192-635405795 GCA_021605205.1 Aegilops longissima
TGTCCGCCGCCACCGCCTCCTCAAGTGTTGTTTTAACGATTGCTTCGGTGGAATTGTGCGGAATTGAGTCTACAACAACCCTGGAAAATTTTGTAGAGTTCCGATGGAGGAATCTCTGGCAATCTCTGGTAGACCGGAGCCGCATTGAATCTGGACGAGAATCCGGACGAGTTTAGGGCGTGGTGTCCAGATTCTAGCTCACTTCCTTTGGAAGATCCAACCGTTGATTGGCTGCGGAATTCCTATATCTACCACCCCTCAAAATTTCAGCTCGATCCGACCGTCCAAACTCCGGGAACCTTCCGATTAGTGCATCACTTTTCGGATCTGTTTTCTCTGCAAAGCGAATCCGACCGAGTTCGTCTTTTTATGAGCAGGATTTGGACATCCTTTTTGAAGGAAGTTTTTATGGGGTATTGTGTTTTGTTCCCGAACACATCCCACTAACTTTAAAATCTTTTGAACATGATCTTCAATATCATGTTGGTGTCAAACCAGTCGGCAATATTGCTCCACGGCTGCCGACCCTCGCTACGTCGTCACTTTGTTGAGCGAGCTCAACTTCTTGGATCATCATCTCGGCAAGCTGAACAAGAGTCCGGCATCGCGAAGGATAAATCATCACCAACATCGCCGCCCCACGGATTACGGGCGGGCATACCGGCATCGCCGCGCGGTCGCTTCATCAAGCCGGCATCGACCACGTCACGACCTGCATCGGCAGGGCCGTACTATTGCTTCTTCAAACTGGTGTCCATCACGCCGACCTACTTCGACATCTCGGCTGGACCGGGGGCTTCGCCATCTCTTCATCAACCTACTCCGGACACTTCAGCGTCACTAGCCGACCAGCTCCGTCACGTTAGCTGGACCGAGGGCTTTGCCTCGACGAGCCAACCTTTGCCAGCATTGCCATGCCGTCATTTTATCGCCCATCAGGCAATGGGTGCACGGATCGAGTCCCGATTTTGGGAATCACCTTCCTTCGGATTGCTACAACAAATAAACCAGGTGCTATTAATCCCAGTATTTTAGCTTGTTTGGGTTCATTTTTCCCAAGGAATTATTACTCTGGTTTGTCCATCATATATACGCAGGTCTATCAAATGGTGGCCGCATTAACGACAGCCGCATGGTGGTTCGGTCAGTTTCCGTACATAGTCCGGCGAACGCCGCATCCGGAGCTCGGACCGACCTATGAATTCAGGATTTGCCATGCCTTTACCGCATCACGCCGACGCCCTGCATCGACATTGACTTCAGCGCCAGACCATATTTCTTTTATTACTCACTTTGCATAAATTATTTATTATGCAGCGATTTTTTAATTATCATTATTACTATTATCTCGGTCGCACTATTTTTTGTGCACGGGAAAATGATCCAGCGGACTATATCCTTTGGCGTCACCTCGGTGGACGGGGGCTTCGTCAACACTTCATTACCCCATGCGGGGACTTGGCATCACTCTGCCGTCCTGCATTGACCGTCTTTGTGTCACCACTTGGGCGTGTCGAGCTCTCCGCTCCGCCACCTCGGGACGGCTTGGGGATGGAACCTTGTCCGTATCAAGCTCGGACTGCATCATCAATACCGAACATATTAACCAGCTAAGTAGCTTTCATGCTCAAAGCTTTAATTTCTAACTTGTGTTCGGTTCGACCAAGCATTATACTTTTTCGGAAAATTTTGCTTGTAAATTTTTTCTTGTCCAAACTTTGTTTGTGGCGCATAAATTCAAATACCCAATTCATTTGGGGCTTCCTTCATGAAGCTTTTCCTCTTGCATATGATTATACTTATGCGGCTTTGTTCCTTGTTAGTGTATTATGCCACAATATGCACCATATTGACTTAAGCGATTTGCAAGCTGGGTTGCCTCGCTCCATGTTTACCCTCGTTCCCGATTGTTCGGCTAGGGAGTAAAGGGAGCACCTCTGCGATTGTCACGATCGGGTCACCCGAGCGGACCTCGAGCTGGGTGAAGCCAAAAGCTAGTGCTCTTCTGTTTTCAATAATGGTGGCACTAGCGGAACTCATGAGTACAAAAATCTATTGCACAAGTCTCATAATAACAATGAGCACCGAAGAAAGGTATCGATGGGGTACTATTTTCTTGAAGATGCTTCTTACACTTTATCGATAATATAGCATAAGTTCCTGGCGCGCTTTATGCATTACAGCCTTATGACCTGATTGCCTGGTTATTGGAAACACCGTCGATATTCTCGACAGATGGAGTACATGACACTTTTCGGTCCCTGACCGAAGAGGGAGAAGCCGACGGTCGGTTAAGACGCGTTTAAAGTTCGGTTGAACATAGATATGATATAAGTACTTCGGTACATGCAATCATTCTTTTACCCAAGTCACTTGGGGGCTCTTAAATTTATATGAGCCGTTTTATGATAAGTGTTTTTCTTCTTAGTCGTTGCAGAGTTTTTATTATTATTTATCACTCCTTTTCTCGACACGAGTGTGCGGTCACTAGCCGGGGAGCCTAATTTCTCTCAAAACCGCTAGAGTTTAGTTTTCTAAACTGGCCTAATGAGAAGTACTCCGCCTTCGGGATGGGAGACTGAAGCCGTAGGCTGACCCGCTCGAAGTATTGAGATAGGATGTGTCATGTTAAAGCACGCGAAGCACTTTTTTTCTAAAGTCCAATTTTGGATTGGCATCGAACACTTGATCTTGTTGGACGTCATGTTTTTCTTGGCGTTTTTGGTTTCAAGCTTTTGGCACTTTTAAACTATTTGTGTGTTTTCAGCACAAGTCTCATGATGCTAACGCGGACACCTTTAGAGATTCGGCAAAAACATTCTCGGATATTGCTATATATGCATCAGTTTGAATTGTGTCTTAGGTCAATAGTTGGGTTGCCTGCTCCGCACTTGCCTCCTACATTCCGCTTTGTTCAGCTAGGTGTGCAAAGGAGAACCACTGCGATTGTGCTTCCATTCGCATGGTCAAGCACCTCGGTGGAGAAAGCCAAACCTGGCTGTCACAATGGGTGTAAACTGGTCAGCGATCCAATGACTATATTAAATGATGGGCCATTCATAAAATTGGCGAAGTGTTTCAACTTGACCTCATTGTCGCGAACACTATCGGGGCTAATGGCGGCCTCCCAAACTAAATCCTCAATATTTTGCTCTTACATTGGGCTGAGGTTTCATGATCATGCTTAGCATGACAACCCAAAAGAAAGGAACCGATAAGCGGGACTATTTTCTTTGGAAGACATTTCTTACATTAAAAAGTAATATAACATATCTCTCTGCGTACCTTTGTTTATAAAACCGTATGGCCAGATTGCCTTGTTTGTCGTAAATCTTTGCCCTCATAAAGGCTTTATAAAGTAGGACAAACACTCCTCGGCTACTGGCCGAGGAGGTTGAAGCCGATGGTCGGTTAACAAAGTTTTGTACAATGCGGATCCGAGCATTAATGACATAAAGTACTTGGATACATTGAGTCATTATACATAATTTGTGATTTTACTATGGATATCGATCCTTAATTGACCACCCGTGCCGCATTAAGGCTCGGGAACTCTTGGGCTTGGGCTTATTATTTACAAATATTAAAGGGCACATCAATCCCCGATATGGTGTTGCCACCCGACCCGGTGTCTCGGGGGCTCTTGCATTGCACTGTCCAATGCGAAAGTTTTAAGTCTGTCTGATTTCGAGGAGATTTTGATCCTTAGGTTGGTGGCAGCACCCAACCCGAGTCTTGAGGACTGAGCACGCCGCTTTTGTGTCCCGAAGTATTCGCGAGCTAGGACTTGATCCTCAAGCCGATTTTGCAAATCAACTTTGAGTCTCGGTGACTCTTGGGATCAGCGGTCTTATGTCATCCTTCGAGTGCATCTCGGGTTTTAGACCAATACACACCTTGTGGAGCTCTTGGCTATGTATCTCGGCGAGAGAATAAATTGCACCAATAACAAATATTGACAAAAATCGGCCCACATTCGGGTGGTGCACCACCTCGAAGCAGTCCGGCATAAAGCTCAAGCGCTAGTGGCTGGCTCCATAGAGGCATTTCCGGCATTAAGCTCGGCTAAACTCCTTCAAACTTCTTTGAACCAAGGTGATTCGACACCTCGGATACAGTCGGCGTTGGAGCTCGGATACATAGTCCGGCGTTGGAGCTCGGTACCGTCCGGCGTTGGAGCTCGGATACATGGTCGGCAATAGAGCTGAGGAAGCGATCCGGCGGTGGTGCTCGGCTGCAAAGATACCTCAAATACAGTCCGGCGTTAGAGCTCGGACGCAAGAGGACACTGCCTCCGGGAATAACTTCAAACCAGGCGTGGCATAAAAATAACAAGGCATTGATAAAGGCCGTAAACTTAAAGGGCTCCTCGGATACCCAACGTAAACTCTTCAGTATGCACTTAGGCGATCCTCAAGATCGAAGATGAGAAGATTTGTTGAACCAGTTTTCAAGACCGGCGACCAAGATGAAGAACAGTTCGGAAGAATCGAGGCGTCCCCAACGAAGACCAGTTCAGGGGCTCTTGGCGGTGTCTGGACTAGGGGTACTCACCATGTCGTCTCCCGGTCGGTTGGATTGGGCGAGGACCCCATGGCCGTATACTCATGGGCGATCCGGACGGTTGCCGCATACAAGGAAGATTCCACAAGACTTGGCGATCAAGACAAGGACTCCTCCCCCACCGGCGTATTTGGATAGGACTCTTGTTATCCTAGGCCTCTGGTGCATTATATAAATCGAGGCCAGGCTAGTCGATAGACATATACAACAATCATACCATAGGCTAGCTTCTAGGATTTAGCCTCTCTGATCTCGTGGTAGATCTACTCTTGTACTACCCATATCATCAATATTAATCAAGCAGGAGTAGGGTATTACCTCCATCGAGAGGGCCCGAACCTGGGTAAAAAGATCGTGTCCCTTGTCTCCTGTTACCATCCGCCTAGACGCACAGTTCGGGACCCCCTACCCGAGATCCGCCGGTTTTGACACCGACACCCGAGTTGAAGGTGGTGACGGGGTGATCCCCCGAGTCAAAGGTGAGGTCGGCCTTGGGCGCCGCCCAACCTAGGGGAGCTCCTTGCTGCATGGAGGCGGCGCTGATCTGGCAGGAGAATTGCTTGGTGTGACGGTCCGAGGGCGGTTCTTGTGAGCTGCCGAGGAGGGCTGCGACGACGATGGGCGTCGGTGCCGCGAAGCGCGCGATGAAGAGGCTGCATAGCTCCTCCCAAGATGCCACTGGGGATCCTGGGAGGGTGAGCGATGCGCCAACGAGGGCCATGGGAAACCGGTTGGCCATGACCTCATCGTCGCCTCCGGCCTCTAGGACGGCCTCTTCATAATCCAGCAGGAAGGCCGACGGGTCCGCCGCGCCATCATAACACAGCGGCATCTCCGGCTTGAACCTGGGCAGCCACCGTACCCGCCGCAAGGTGGGGCCAAAATCTCTGAGCCCCCTAGCAACGTCGTGGGCATCCGTCGTCCCAGCCGGAGGAGCAACATCGGCCATGGGGACAAAGCGTGGGGGTGGTGGAGCGTGTATTGTCGGAGTAATAGGCCACCGGTAGCCTAACCCGAGTCCCAGAACCTTCCAAGACATCAGGGCCGGCTGCTCCCCTCAGGACAACGAGATGAAGCCGCCTTCTGATGGCTGGCTGGCCCAAGCGGCCGGCTGCCAGAAGGCGGCACCAAGACGGGTCGACTCCTTGCAGGCGGCCTCCAGAGAGGCTGGCTTCTAGCAGACGGCCCACGGCGCCCTCAGAGTCCGTGCCCCCATTAAGAAGACAAGATAGGGTGAGGCTAAAGTGTAGCCCATCACCCCCGTATCCAGGGCTGGGCGTGACCACCGTGCTCCGTACAGGCGGAGATCTCCGCTTGGTGCAGCATTGTTGCCACTCCACCCCTGATGTCACTGCTGGCAGGCGGAGCCTTGTTCCCACGAAGGCCTGTCGGTACGGCCTGCAGGCAGCGGGCCCTACCAGGCAGCGAGAGCCCAGAAGACGGTGGAGGCCTGACATCCGGACCCGAGGGAGGCCGGCTTCCAGCAGGCGGCCCGTTCCTTCCTCGGGGACCGTGCACCATTAACCAGATGAGACACGGTGTAGCTCGGTGATCTCCACCGGTAGGCGGGGGTGTAGCCACGCTCCCCTGACCAAGCGTGCGTCATTAGCGTCGCGGCTACAGTAATCAGCAGCCGACCAGACCCGCAAGCCGCGGGGGTGGATTGTCGGCTCCGTGCGAACCGATTAGCGAGGCCCACGGCGGCGGGCCCCAGCCAAGCGGAAGAAGCCGGCGACCGAGAGACAGCGACGGCGGGTCCTACACCGGCCAGATTACCATTGAACCCCTAGGGGTAGGCCTATCTCGGCCCCGGGCACCCATGCTAAGGGTTCCCAACCAGTTAGAACTAGACTCATACCTAGAGGAAGGAGAGAGCGAGCCTGCCTTCTCCTACCTCTAGCATAGAGCTCGAGGAGCACCATTGTACTCACTAGTGCCTTAGTGATCATGCGGAGACCCCGCAGAGCAGGACTAGGGGTGTTATCTCCTAGGAGAGCCCCAAACCTGGGTAAAGTGCGCCAGCATTCGTGTCTACGCCTCAACCCGCTTCCAGGCACCGGCGACGTTCTACTCGCTCCCACCATGATAAGCCATCCATTGGCATATGTCGCACCCAACCCCCGACATTTGGCGCCCACCGTGGGGCGAGGTGCACCGTATCCCAGAGACCTGTTCTGGACGGGAACCTTGTTCCTTCCTGGCGAGCACAGCCAGCCCGGCACGCCAGACGGCGTCTGTGCCGACGCGCTGCGCGGCGCGGAGGTCGCCTGCGTGGTGAGCAGCCTCGCCGATCTTGTTGGCGAGATCCGCCTCTCCGACAAGCCCGCATCCAACACAGGCACAGAAGGCCCCGAGAGCCGCCTCGTCAGCCTCCTCGATCAGTTCCGCGTCACCAGCGAGCCTGCTGTGGACTTGGAGTCGGTTGGCTCCACCGGCCCGATGCTTGTTGACTCCAACACCGCGTCGCTTGACGCATTCCCCACCAACGTGGTGGTCTATGACGAACCTCTTCCTCACGTGGACAGCGGCGGCAGCACCATCACGGAGGTGCTCATCATCAGCCACGGCGAGCACTCTGGCGGGGGTGGCCAGGATCCGTTGCACGCGGCGATGCAAGACATGACTACGCCCATCCCGGAAGACGCCGATGCCGAGACGCTGGAGGCACGCCGTGTCCAACTTGTCGAAAGCGCCAACCGGCTGGCCAGCATGAGACGCCTTTCGGAGCCCTACCAGCGTGAGATGGACCGATCCGTCGGCGACACACCGGCTCCTGGTGGGCCTAGCCACATTGGCCTGATCCGGCAGCGTGGCGCGACCATTGCCACTATGTTCGGGACAGATCGTCCCATCTATTCCACGCCCGCAGAGAACATATGAGCTACCCAGGCGGCAGCAAACAAGCTAGACAAGCTCGAGGGGGACGAGCATCGCCACATGACGGAGCGCGTCCAGCAACTCCTTGACGCGGCTGCTGAGCAGCAGGAGGCCGGGTGCCGCAATGAAGTGCCCAACCAGCTAAATGACGAACCGCCTCCCCACGAGACCAAGCGCGACATCCGGACACCGGCCCAGTGGCGTCCATGATAGAAGAGACAAGGAGCCGGCTGCCAGCCGCGATCGATTCGCATCACCATTGGCGCGACCAAGACAACCGCCCAAGAGCGGTGGAGCAGCAGGGGCGATTATCGCCTCCTCCTCCCCCTCGCGAGGAGAGGCGCGTCTCCCCGTCGCCTGTTGATCACCCGACACTCGGCGACCGCCTTGGCCACTGAGAAGGAGTCAGAGAGAACGACGCCCGCCATCGGATCGATCACCTCAACCGATCCCTGGCGCTATAAGAAGAAGAAGAAGAAGAAGAAGAAGAAGAAGAACTGGGTCCGGCTTGTTTCGGCCCCCGCATCCGAGATGAGCCCTTCCCCAAAGGGTTCACGCTCCCAAGAGATACGCCCAAGTACACCGGCTCCGTGAAGCTGGAAGACTGGCTGGTCGACTACTCCACAGCCGTCAGCATCGCGAACGGCAACAAGCGTGTTGCCGTGAAGTACATTCTGCTCATGCTCCAGGGCACAGCCTAGACATGGTTGAACAGCCTGAAGCCCCGCAGCATAAATAGCTGGGTTGATTTCACCGAAGCCTTCATCTGCAACTTCACCAACATGTACAAGCGGCCGCCCAAGCCTCGCCAGCTCTCCTTATGCGTCCAAGGCCCCAACGAGTCGACTCGCGACTACCTCACGCGCTGGGCCGAGCTGCGCAACTCTTGCGAGGGCGTGCACGAAGTGCAGGCCATCGAGTACTTCACTGCCGGGCGCCGAAAGGGCACCCTCCTCAAGCACAAGCTTCTCTGCGACGAGCCGACGACCCTCGACGAACTGCTGATCATAACAGACAAGTACGCCACGGCCGACTCCTCCATGAAGGTGGAGATCCAAGTTGACGCATCTGGCAAAGTGGCTCCTCAAGCTCCTCAGACCCCGGCTGGTGACACCAGTCGGCGACAGCAACAAAATGACCATAAGCGCAAGGCCACGCAGCCGGCTTCCACTAGCCAGCAGGTGGCGACAGTTGAAGACCAGCAGCCGGAAGGGCAACCTCCTCCCAAACGCCAGAAGGGCGGCAAGCCTAACTGGTTGCCCGCCTTCTCGTACGAGCAGACTCTTGATGCACCGTGCAAGTTTCACAGTGGCGCAAAGCCGTCCAACCACACCACTCGGAAGTGCCACTGGCTCACCCGGATCGCCAAGGGTGACGGACTCCTGCCTCCTCCGCCTGCTGACCCGCCGCCGCCTCCTCCCCAGCAGTCGGCGGCTCGGCCTGTCGGTGCAATACAAGATGAATACCCAGAAGAGCATGGGGCTTACGTCGTGTTCACCAGTGTGGCCGACGATAGGCACAACAGACGGCTGCGACAACAAGAAGTGAATGCAGTAGCATCAGAGACCCCCGAGTTCATGCATTGGTGCGAAAGCCCATCGGTGGGCGGTGACCACCGGAGGTGATGCCCAATTCCTGTTCTTATGCCTTGGTCTTAGATGCCACCTTCGCAATAGAGAGGCGGGCTACTCGCTTCTCCCAAGTCCTGATAGATGGCGTCAGCAGCATCAACATCCTGTACCGAGACACAATGGAGAAGTTAGAAATCAAGCCGGACTGTATTCCATGGCATAGTTCCTGGCCTTTCCTGCTCACGAATCGGCAAGACCCAGATAGATGTCCTCTTCGGAGACAAAAATCACTTTCGCCAAGAGCCAGTATGGTTTGAAGTGGTGGACCTTGAGAGCCCCTATCATGCGCTACTTGGCCGGCCTACTCTGGCCATGTTCATGGCGGTCCCCCACTATGCTTACCTTAAGATGAAGATGCCGAGCTCCAAGGGAATCCTGACCATAGTAGGGGACTACAACAAGTCGTCTGCCTATGCCATAGACAGCAGCCGGCTAGCCGAGTCCCTCGTGATCGCGGCTGAAAAGCGACTCCTTGACTGGGTTGTGGCAATGGCAGGCAAGCAGCCAGAAATGTCACCCAACCCCAAGGAGTCAGAAGCTGAGGGATCGTTCAAGCCGGCCAACGAAACAAAGAAGATACCCTTGGACCCGGAGCACCCGGAGAGGCACGCTGTCATAGGTTTGAACCTTGACAGCAAATAGGAAAGCGAGCTCGTCAATTTCCTCCGTGAGAATCAGGACATCTTTGCATGGTCTCCCAAGGACATGCCGGGTGTTCCGACGGATTTCGCCGAGCACAGGCTACATGTCCGACTTGATGCCAAGCGGTCGGGCAGCCCTTGCGCCGCTTTGTCGGAAGAAGAGAAGAGTTGTTGGAGAAGAGATAGCCCTGCTTCTAGCAGCCGGCTTCATCATGGAGGTGTTCTTTCCAGAATGGTTAGCCAACCCAGTCCTTGTGTTGAAGAAGAATAAGCAGTGGCGCATGTGTATTGATTATACCAGCCTCAACAAAGCATGCCCCAAAGACCCATTTGCTTTGCCAAGAATCGACCAAGTAATTGACTCCACAGCCGGATGCGAGCTGTTTAGTTTTTTGGATGCATACTCAGGGTATCATCAGATCAAGCCGGCCGACAGGCTGAAGACCGCCTTCATCACGCCATTCGGAGACACGTTTCAGCATTGCATGCAGAAGTGCCTCCTCAAGCAACTCGGCAGAAACGCCCATGTTTATGTGGACGATGTTGTGGTGAAGACGGAGAAGCGTGGAACGCTGCTAGAGGACCTCAAGGAGACTTTTGAAAACTTGCGCCGATTTCAGATCAAGCTCAACCCGGAGAAATGCGTCTTTGGAGTGCCAGCCGGCCAGCTTCTTGGCTTTCTGGTCTCAGAGCGTAGCATAGAGTGCAACCTTGTGAAGATCAAGGCCATCGAGAGGATGGAGGTGCCCACCCGACTGCTGGACGTACAAAAATTCACCGGCTGTTTGGCATCTATCAGCCATTTCATCAATCGGCTGGGCAAGAAGGCTCTTCCCCTGTACCAGCTCATGAAGAAGACCACTTTCTTCGAGTGGAACGACAAGGCAGATGAAGCTTTTATCCAGCTCAAGAAGATGCTGACCACTCCGCCTGTCCTGGCGGCTCCGAGTCCTAAGGAGCCCATGCTCCTCTATATTGCTGCCACCAGCTGGGTGGTCAGCACAGTCATAGTTGTGGAACGCAAGGAAGAAGGCAAAGCACTACCAGTCCAGAGGATGGTGTATTACCTGAGTGAAGTGTTGTCTGCCTCCAAGAAGAACTACCCCCACTATCAGAAGATGTGCTACGGCATGCACTTTGCCGCCAAGAAGCTGAAGCCATACTTCCAAGAGCACCCAATCACTATGGTCTGCACTGCCCCACTTGCCGAGATCATTGGAAGCCGAGATGCTTCAGGCTGAGTGGCCAAATGGGCCATAGATTTGGCCCCCTACACCATCTACTACTAGCATCGCACCGCCATCAAGTCACAAGCACTGGCTGACTTCCTCGTCGACTGGGCCAGGACCCAGTACGTGCCACCAGCCCCAGACTCCACTCATTCGTGAATGCACTTTGATGGTTCCAAGATGCGCACCGGTTTGGGAGCCGGCATCATCCTCACCTCTCCCAAAGGCGACAAGCTATGTGCTGCAAATCCACTTTGCCGATTCCAACAACGTTGCTGAATATGAAGCACTCATTCACGGGCTCTGGCTTGCCAAGGAACTCGGCATTCACCGGATCCTGTGCTATGGCGATTCCGACTTGGTGGTCCAGCAGTCGTCAGGCGACTGGGACGCCAAGGATGCAAATATGGCGAGCTACCCCTTCCTCGTCCAGCAACTTAGTGGATACTTTGAAGGGTGCGAGTTCCTCCATGTGCCAAGAAATGACAATGAGTAAGCAGATGCCTTGGCACAGATTCCACCCGGCAAGCAATACCAGCCGGCGTCGCCCTGTAACGCCTCCTCAAGCCGTCTGTCAAGCCGTCACCAGAATGAGAGTCCATCTTCGTGCCGGCTCCTCCTGAAGCAGTCGGATCCGACTTGAGGACCCAAGCAGCCGGCACGGGAACTTTGGCAGGCGGCTCGGGAACTGCAGTAGTCGCACCCGGCACGGGGGCTTCAGAACCCAGCCCGGGGACTGCAGCAGTCGGCCCGGGGACTTCATTGACTCAGCAAGCGGCGGCCGACTCTAACCCTCCGCCTCCCGGCCCAACCACCCTCGTGCAAGTATCAGTCCTAGCAGTCGAAGAAATTGCAGCACCTTCCTGGGCTCAGCCCATCCTCAACTTTCGGGTGAACAAAGAGCTGTCGACTAATGAAATCTCGGCCCGGCAAGTACAACGCCGGGCAGCAGCGTACACCATTGTCAACAGAGATTTGCGAGGCGTATCGTCGCTGGTGTGTACCAGCGCTGCGTGGAGCTGGAGCAAGGCCAAGCAATCCTCAAAGATATCCATCAAGGCGAGTGTGGTCACCACGCGGCTTCAAGATGCTGTCGCCAAAGCTTTCCGCCACAGTTTTTTCTGGCTGACTGCTTTAGAAGACGCCAAAGACTTGGTCCAGAAATGCAAAGGGTGCCAGAAGTTCCGCTCCAAGCCACATCAGTCGGCCTCTACATTCAAAACCATCCCCATTGCCCGGCCCTTCCCTGTGTGGGGGCTGGATATGGTGGGACCATTCAAGACAGCACGCAGGCGGCATGACTCACCTGCTTGTCGCGGTGGACAAGTTCACCAAGTGGATAGAAGTAAAGCCAATTAAGAAGTTGAATGGTCCGACTGTTATGACTTTCATCTCCGACATCACTATCCGGTATGGCATACCACACAACATCATCACCGACAACGACACAAACTTTGCCAAAGGCGCCTTGGCCCGTTTCTGCGCGACACATGGCATCCGACTGGACTTATCGTCCGTTGCCCATCCGCAGTCAAACGGCCAAGTGGAGCGAGCAAACGGCCTCATTTTGTCCAGGATCAAGCCCCGACTGGTCGAACCTCTGGAGCGTTCGGCCGGCTGCTGGCTCGACGAGCCGCCGGCCGTCCTCTAGAGTCTGCGCACAACTCCGAACAAGTCAACCGACTTCACGCTTTTCTTCCTCGTCTACGGCGCCGAAGCCGTCATCCCGACGGACATAGAATTCGACTCCCCTCGAGTCACCATGTACACCAAAGAGGAGGCAAAAGAAGCACAAGAAGACGGCGTCGATGTACTGGAAGAGGGCCGGCTGTTGGCACTTAGCCGGTCCACCATCTACCAGCAGAGTCTACGCCGGTACTACAATCGGAAGGTCAAGCCAAGATCCTTCCAAGAGGGAGATCTTGTGCTCCGGCTGATCCAGCGAACAGCCGGCCAGCACAAGCTCTCGGCACCTTGGGAAGGCCCCTTCATCATCAGCAAGGTGTTGGCCAATGAATCCTACTACCTGATCGATGCTCAGAAGCCTTGAGCACGCAAAGAGACGACTCTGGCAAGGAGACGGAGCGACCATGGAATGCAAACCTCCTCCGAAGGTTTTACAGTTGATGCAGTATGTACCATGCCAACTTTTGTATTAAGTACGAAGACTCCGGGTCCCCCGAGAAGAGCTCGGGGACTGCCCTCTTTTATCTATGTGATAAGTATTATGCCTATCAATGTGTTATTTCATTAGTCCGCCTGGCACCGGGTTTGACCAGTCGACCCGGGGACTCGCCGCCTTGTACTATGTAATGCTTCCTGCGGCCGGACAAGTAATGTGTTGGCACTTAAGCCCTCTCCTGCCAAAAGCCGCAGCTCGCAGAGCGACTGTCCGGTGGGCAGGAGTTAAGGCAGAAAGGGTGTCTGCATGGTAAATGGCTAAGGACCCAAAGCATGCACATAGTTCAAGCCGGCTTCCCGCGTCGCCGACCGGCTGCTGAGCAGCCGGCCGGCCGGCTTCTACTTAACTTGCTAAAAAACTCTAATCGGCTAAGTACTTACCCTCCCAAAGCGGCCAAGTACTGGACCCAGCCGCAGTCTGCAGAGCGGCTGTTTGGCTGGCCAGACGGCAGCCAGGGGAGGCGGCAAAGGAAAAAAGCCAAGGAGAAGAAAGCAAGGAAAGATAGAACTTGGCGAGCATATTTACATGTCAAAAGGCCCTTGGCCAGCATTCAACAGAAGTTTGAAATACACCCCGCGGGTGGAATTGTGCGAAGTTAACAAAGTTTGTCGAGACTGATAAGCAGGTAAAAAACAAAATATATATTGGCAGCCTAGGGAGCAGCAGGCGGGTTTTGCAGAACGGTGGAGTCGGTGGTGCCGGTTGGTGGAGCGGCCGGCTGGTTGGTCTCCGCTTGGTCACGTTCAGCAGCAGTCGGCTCGCTCGGGCGTGGCTCATTGCTGGAGGCGCGGTCGAGCTGAGGCTGGCCGACCGCTCCAACCTCTGGCGCTTCCTCTCCACTTTCCTCGTCCTCCTCGTCTTCTCCCTCGTCGCTGGAGTCGATCACTTCGGCCGAGTCCTCGCCATCCTCCGGGTTCAGCCCGAACCACTCTGGTGGCACCTCGGCACCATTCTCAGCCAGCTCCGGGACGAAGATGCTGGTGTTGGTGTACTCCATGATCGCCGCCGCCCGTTTGACAAGTTCACCCTCCACCGCCACCAGCTCCTCCTGGGCTTCATGTCGAAACGTGGTCAACTGGGCTAGATTTAGCCTAGGGTACCACGCCTTGACGAACTCCAAGGCCCAGCGTGCTCCAGCCCGGGCCGAGCAGCCCTTCCAGGCCTCAAGACGGCCGGTCGCCACCTCCAGCCAGTCGCCAGTCCGATTGGGAGTGCACGGTGCCGGCATGTCTGGCCACAGGGTGGACATCGCCTGGGTGCCGACGCGCTGAAGACGGTGCAGCGTCCGATGAGCTAGCCGAAGATGGGCCTGGATGCTGAGAAGCTGTTCGCTAAGGGTCCGAGGGCGTTGGCAGCAATCTGCGCACCTTCCGCCCTCCGCTCTTCGCGATCAACCTCGATGGCCTGATTGGCGGCATCAGAGTGACCAGGGAAGAAGTCTGCTCAAACAGAAAGCAAAAGAGCCAAAGTTAGAGACAAGAAGCCAGCTCGATCAACAGCCAGCAGTTCAAAGAAAGAAAAAAGAGGGAAGCTCACCGTCAACCATGTCTTCAATTTTGCCGAAGCCGGCAGTCAGCAAAGCCTCCTTGTCGGTCCAGGCGGAGCGTTCGGTCTCGAACTCAGCGAGGAGAGCAGTCTCCTTTTCCTCCGCCTCCTTCTAGGCTTTCTTGAGAAGCTCCGCCTACTCCGCCAGTTGCGTGGTCAACCGGTGACGCTCCTCGGCCATCTTGCTGCAGTCCGCTTCCTTGGCACGCAACGCGGTGTTGGCTTCACCCAGCTGCTGCTGCAGGGCAGCGTTGGCCTCTGCAAGAAGGGAGAAAGAAAAAGGCGTCAGCATCCAACATAGATGAAGTATAGCTCGCCGGAGATCCGCCCGATCGCCAGCGATCGGCCCGAATCTCGGGGACTACAGCCATGGTGCGCCAAATGCCTTCACGGAGAAAGAAGTTATCAACATCAACAAAGAAGAAGAACAGTTGCCGGGGAGATCCGGCCTGACTGCTCAGCAGTCAGCCCGAATCTCGGGTATTACAGCCCGCGGGTGCGCCAGCGCACCCCCGCAGAGAAAGAAAACAAAGACTTACTCCGGCTTTCCGACAAGTCGGCGGTCCGTTGATTCAGCCCCTGGACTTCGGAGTTGAAGGCGGCTGTGTGAAGGGTATCATAATCCTACAGCGAAAGATATCAGACAATGTTAGTACTCGGAGCTTGCCAATTAAAGTTCCGAGCCGCCTGCTCAGCAGCCGGCCCGAAATTCGGGGACTACACCCAGTGGGTGCGATGGCGCGCCCCCACAGAGAAGTATAAGAAATACAAGAATTAAAAATGAAGAAGCAAGAAGAAACATACCCGGATGGCTGCTCGCGAGTCGAAGAACGCCGTGTTGCAATGCTTGAGAGCGTCGGCCTCAGCCCGAAGCTTGGCCTGGACGTCTAGGATCGCCTGATTCAAAGGGCCCTGTGATAGCCTGGCTTATTAGGGATGATAGACTACTCATATCAATAAGGAATTCCTTCTTTTCCGGGAGCCCATTCGGACAGAACTCCAAAGTTAAGCGTGCTCAGCTTGGAGTAGTGTCGGGATGGGTGACCGGCCGAAGTGCTCCGGTGCGCACGCAGTGAGGACAAAGTCGCGCAGAAAAGACTAGTATTGATCTGTGGGGCCAGTCTAGATCCCGCCAGGAGTAACGACCACCGGCGGGTGTGTCCGGGGCGTTACATGCCCGTCCCGCCTCCTCGCACCCAATCGGAGGCGCGGTGCTGGACACCTCGGCATCCGGGATCGAAGAGCTCACGACACCGGCTTCCAGCGGACATGGCGCCGAAGCCGCCTTTGCAAACCGGTGGCGCAATGGAGTGCGGACCTCGGGAGTCAGGCCCATCACCATCTCATCTCCGGCTGGCGGCACCGGTGGGTCCACCGCCTGCTTGTCTCACGCCTCTCCAGATGGTGGTGGCGGAGGCACGGCCACGTCCGGCATGACGACATCGCCGCCATCCCTCTCCATGATCGGATGCTCGTCGCCAGCCCCCTAGTCGGCGCCACAAACTCTGTGGTGGCGGCGCGGAGTTTAGGGGAACGACAAATAATGCCGACTAATGGCGCGCAGCTTCTTCGGCCTGCTCCTTCGCCGCGGCAGCAGCCTCGGCCTCCGCCAGCCTCTTCAAAGCGGCGGCCTCCGCCTTCTCCAGGCGGGCGGCTTCCTGCTCCTCGCGCACCTCCCGCGCGTTTCACTCCCGCGCCTCCCGGAGGTCGGCGGCCGGATCGATTCGCCGGGTGGTGGCGGAGGTCTCCGCCGACCCAATGACGGAGGCGGCGGCCAACTTCTCAAGAGAGAGTGGGGTCCTGAGTCAAGAAAATAAAACAAAGGAAGTTCAGGAAGAATCGACAAGGAAGAAAAGCACAAGAAAAGATACTTACGCCAACACCATGGGAGGCGCCTTCGGGAGCTTCTAAAATTTGGTCACCTTCGCGGCGGCCTCCTTCCGTATGGTCATTGCGGTCGGGTTCTTGGCCTTCTTCGGCGTGCTGCCAAACAAGGCGGCGCCTTGCTTGCGCTTTCGCGTGCCGCCTCGAGCAGTCGGCTCGGCAGAGGGGCCCGCATTGCCCTTGCCGGCGCCTCGTGAAGGGCGTGACTCGTCCTCCTCCTCCTCGAAGTTGTCCGGCCATGTCTCGATGCCGCCCCCTTCCTGGGAGCCGCGGCTCCATAGACGCCACTTGTGGCGTCGTCCTCCAAGGCGGCCGCCCCCAAGTCGGGGTCGTCCACGTCGCTCACAGCTCGGTTCCGTGCGTAGGGGCCACCCGCCCCCACAATGGTGGTTGTCGCCTCAGACATGTAGATCTGTTTCAAAGGGCAAGAGGCCGACTGTTCAAGACCGCAAGACGGAATCAAGACGAAGTATTGAAGAAGGGAAAGATTGAAGAACTTACTGCTGGTGGCGGGTCCGCGCGGGAGTATGGCTGCTTGGCGAACCGCCATGACCCCTCCATCTTGAGGTCGGAAATCTCGTTCACCAAGTTTGCCACCTCAGCAGCCGGCATCTCCTTGGTACTCAGCCGGCACGGGTCGCGGTGCCCGCTCATCCGACTGATCAAGTGAGTCCGACCTTGGAGCGGGAGAACCCAGACACTACGAAGGCGACTAGCAAGTCGGACGCCTTGAGGCCTTTGGCTTTGTTTAGCACCTGGAGTCGGTTGATGGCGGCGGCGTCGTCTGCTGACACAGGCTTCTGCTTGTAGCCCCAGTTGGCCCGAGGCTCGGTCGGCGGGCCGGCTTCATAGGCCGGCAGGTTGATGAAGTCGACTGCTGGGTCGACGTTCTCCACGTAGAAGTAAGATTGCTGCCACATCTTGACCGACTGTGGCAGCTTGATGGAGGAAAAGGCGTTCCTTGGAAAAGGACAGCGCACCACGACGAAGGCGACGCACTGGGCTACTACCTCTCGGACGGAGGTGCCCAGCTTGGTATAGAAGAACGCTCCCCACAACTCGATGGTGGGGAGGATGCCGAGGTAGCCTTCGCACATCGTGACGAAGGAGGACAACAACATCACGGTGTTGGGCGTGATGTGATGAGGTTGGAGATGGTAGAACTCGAGGAACAAGCGGAGGAAGCCACTCACCGGCAGGCCGAAGCCGCGGATGAAGTGCGAGAAGAAGACGACATGCTCGCCCTCCACCGGCGCCGGCGAGATCTCCGCCGCAGGAGGCACGCGCGCCTTCATGTAGCCTGCGCCAGGAAGGCGCCGCGTGTCGCGGAGAAAGGCAATGTGGTCTTCATTGACGTTTGACATGTCCCAGTCTCCTCCCCGCTCGCGCGCCATGGAAAGCTCGATGAGGTGAATGGCGCAGCAGGGGAGCTGAGGATTGGTGCGGGGCCAAGAGGGCTCGGGGCAGAGGAGCTCGACGAAGAAGAGCAGCGGCGGCACTCCGGCATGGCACGGGGGTGCTGCGGTAAGAGGAAGAAGGGGGAGCAAGAAAGAGACGAGCGTGGGGCGGGGGGTGCGCGCGTGCTCTGCCGCTCCCCCTCCCCCTACTTATAGCCGGCGGGCTATGAAGCCGAGGGGGCGAGGCGTGGGATCGTGGGATTAATCGCCGACCCCACGCCCTCGTGCCGCAGCGAAGTTATCGTTCGCAGTAACTCCGCGACGAAGCTCAACCGCCCGCCTCGACCGCAGCGGATCCGCTCGCGTGCCGAGGCCCGGTGGTGGCGGGCCCAGCCTGCTGTCGAGTCCATCACGCGCGTGGGCTAGCAGGCTAGCCCGGCTGGCTGACGCCACGTGGCGTGCCCACGACGGGCGGCGGGCTTGGAGGCTTAGCTAGCACGCCACCTAGTTCCCGCCGCTGCGTTCGAAGTTTTCAGTCGAATCCGACTGGACGTAGCCGACTCCCACCAGGCGGTTTGCCAGGAGGCGGATGAAGCTTCCGTCTAGAGCACCCAAGAAAGAAACTGTTGAGGCTCCTCGGCTCCTCGGCCGCGGTGCCTCACCAGCTTCGGGGACTACTGTCGGAGTAATGGGCCACGGGTAGCCTAACCCGAGTCCCAGAACCTTTCAAGACATCGGGGCCGACTGCGCCCTTCAGGACATCGAGATGAAGCGCCGCCTTCTGATGGCCGGCTGGCCCAAGCGGCCGGCTGCCAGAAGGCGGCTAAGTTCCAGAAGGTGGCACCAAGACGGGCCGACTCCTTGCGGGCAGCCTCCAGAGAGGCGGGTTCTAGCAGACGGCCCACGGCGCCCTCGAGTCCGCGCCCCCATTAAGAAGACAAGATAGGGTGAGGCTACAGTGTAGCCCATCACCGCCCGGCGCAGCACTGTTGCAACTCCACCCCTGACGTCACTGCTGGAAGGCGGAGCCTTGTTCCCACGACGGCATGTCGGTACGGCCTATAGGTGGCGGGCCCTACTAGGCAGCGAGAGCCCGGAAGACGGCGGACGCCTGACCAACCGGACCTGCGGGAGGCCGGCTTCCAGCAAGCGGCCCGTTCCTTCCTTGTGGACCGTGCGCCATTAACCAGATGAGACACGGTGTGGCTACAGTGATCTCCCACCAGGCGGCGGGACTGCAGCCACGCTCCCCTGACCAAGCGTGCATCATTAGCATCGTGGCTACAGTGATCAGCAGCCGACCAAACCCGCAAGCGGCGGAGGCGGCCTGTCGGCTCCGTACCCAACCAGTCGGCAGGGCCCACCAGGCGGCGGGCCCCAGCAGCCGGCGGAGAAGCCGGCGACCAGAGACACTGAAAGGCGGGTCCTATACCCGGCCAGATTACCATTGTACCCCTAGGGGTAGGCCTATATAAACCCCCCAGGGCACCCATGCAAAGGGTTCCCAACCTGTTAGAACTAGACTCATACCTAGAGGAAGGAGAGAGCGAGTCTGCCTTCTCCTACCTCTAGCATGCAGCTCGAGGAGCACCATTGTACCCGCTAGTGCTTAGTTATCATGCGGAGACCCCACAGAGCAGGACTAGGGGTGTTATCTCCTAGGAGAGCTCCGAACCTGGGTAAAGTGCGCCGGCGTTCGTGTCTATGCCTCATCCCGCCTCCAGGCACCGGCGACGTTCTACTTGCTCCCACCATGATAAGTCATCCATTGGCATATGTCGCACCCAACCCCCGACATGGATCGACGGAAGGAAAGCTTCAGCGCACCCCTACCTGGCGCACCAAATGTCGGATTGCGGGTTCCGGCAAAACCCTTAAGGTTCGAACTCTGGGGTGCGCACGAAGATCACTCCCTCCCCCTAGCTCACTCACTCACCATGATCTCAAAGCTCAGCTCGTCGAACTCGGAGAACAAGGGACACAAGAGTTTATACTGGTTCGGGCCACCGATGTGGTGTAATACCCTACTCCAGTGTGGTGTGGTGGATTGCCTTGTAGGCTGAGGATGAACAAGTACAAGGGAAGAACAGCCTCCTGAGGAGAGGTGTTCTTGAGCTCGGTGAGCTTGTGTGTGCAAGGGTGGAATGGATATGATCCAAAGTCCGTCCTTTCCTATGGTGGTGGCTAGTCCTATTTATAGAGGACCCGGTCCTCTTCCCAAATGTTAGGCGGGAAGGGATCCCACAACGGCCAATTTGAAGTGGGGCAGCTAGTACAAGATATCCTGATAAAAGGTGGTCTTCGCCTGCTAAAGGCTCTGGTGGTGACGCTGTCGTGGGCTCCACGATGACCTCCATCCTGCCGTTGGTCTTGGTCTTGTTGCATCGATATGGAAACCTTTGCCTGATGCCTCGGGACTCTTCGCCTGTTCTTTCTCCTTTAGCACCAAAGAGGAACCAGTACTCTGCGCCGCTGGTGCCCGCCTGGCCTTGGTCGTCATGGCTCACATCATGG
Organism: Aegilops longissima; assembly: GCA_021605205.1. NCBI lineage: Eukaryota > Viridiplantae > Streptophyta > Magnoliopsida > Poales > Poaceae > Aegilops > Aegilops longissima. Next base: position 635,290,656 of record CM038682.1, read on the forward strand.
GAACCTCACGAGGTGCCCTTCTCCTTGATCTCTCCGCTCCTCGCGAGCCAGCCTAGTGAGGCTGCCCCTAAGGAGGTCTTGTGTCGTCCACCTCGTGAGGCTTGGCCCTCGCGAGGGTTTTGAGTGCTTGCTGGTGAAGATGGGCCGTACCAGGCCGCTAGAGGAGCCACACCGTGGGCCGCAGGCAGGCAAGTCTGGGACCCCCGTTCCCAGAAGGCCGACAAGTTTCAGCTCGGCTGGTCTTATCCTTGTGTGCAGCTATGTGAGGTGGTTGATCTTGGATTGGTGTTCGCCCAATTCCAACGTGCGATAGTGCGGGCCGGCTTGGTCCAGTTCTGACTCGATCGGCTCTTCTTGTGCCCTGTGGTGCGGATCCTCGCCTAAGTCTACACATGGAGGTAGAGGATGGCCAGATCTGGCTAGGCTCGCCCAGGGCCTGTGTGTGGCGGTGAGGTCCAGCCAGGGTGGCGCGTGTTCACCGAGTTCCCATGTGCGGGATAATAGATCGATATGAAGATCATGAGCTGCCCCATAATGAAATTGCAAGTAGTCTAGGAAGCCTTCCTCCACTAGCAGGTTTCTTCGGAAAACTCTATCTATCGGTGACAGGCTCGTTTCTGGTAGTGATGTGCATGGTCTCCTTCTACCTGGTGGCGGTAGAAGGCCTCGGATCTGGGATGGTTGGTGGAAGACTCGGCTCCGGATGAAAATCCTATATTTAACCTAGTCAGTGCCGACGGTAACGGCGTCGATGGATGTGGTTAGCCTCATTAACCATCTAACAACGTGGAAGTCGTTTGCTCTTCGTACCCCATGGCTTGTGGTCTTCGGATGAAAATCTAAGATCTGGCTATGCCAGATCCAGTGATGATGGTGTCCTCGACATCACCTCCTTCTTGGAGGCATCACCTTGTAGACCCGACGATGGTTCTTCGATTGTGTGCACGACTTCTTGGTGGAGCTTCGAGAATCATGCAGACATGACCGAGACACTTCTCCGATCAATAACCAATAGAGGAACCTGGATGCCCATATTGGTTCCTACATATTCCACGAAGATCTTCATCGGTTGAACCACTATGTCGAGGATTCACATAATCTCGTATGCAATTTCCTTTGTCTGGCGATATGTTACTTCCTCGAGATTCGATCGTTGGTATCTCCATGCCTAGTTCAATCTCGTTACCGGCAAGTCTCTTTACTTGTTCCATAATACAAGATCATGTTACTAAAATCATTAGTCACATGAAGCTTCTTGTGAAGTTGTATTACCCAACAGACACGGAGAGGGCCAAGAGATATAACTCTGTCACACGGAGCTACAAATCATCGATCCATGCAACCCAACAGACACCGTCGGAGATACCTGTAGAGAACCTTTATGGTCACCCAATTACGAAGTGATATTTGATAGCACACAAAGTATTCCTCAGGTATCCGGGAGTGGCATGATCTCATGGTCTGAGGAAGTGATACTTGACATGAAGAAAGCTATAGCAAATAACTAAGTGCTCGTGATACAATCTGTTGCTAAGCTTACTATTGGATATGTCCATCACATCATTCTCCTAGTGATGTGATCCCGTTATCAAATGAAAACTCATGGATATGGTTAGGAAACATTAACCATCTTTGATCAACGAGCTAGTCCAGTAGAGGCCAACTAGGGACACGATGTTGTTTATGTATTCACACATGTATATAAGTTTTCGGCCAACACAATTCTAGCATGAATAATAAACATTTATCATGAACAAGGAAATATGATAATAACAAATTTATTATTGCCTCTAGGGCATATTTCCAATAGGAAACTGACATAATAAGCAAAGGTTCACCCGAATGTCACTCGTGTAATCATAGGGATCGTTATGAACATCCACGGTTCCGATATCGGTCATTGAATGAAGGGGTTTCGTTCATGTCCCTGATTTACTGAACCTACGTGGTTACAAGCTTAAGGTAATCAAGATTTTCTGAGTGATAGTACGACAAGAGTATCAAGGATTTTTGTGTGGAATCGTTTCATTAATATTTGAAATAGTATTGAGAGGAACCGGAAGCGTTTCGGGGTCACCATAAGGGTTTGGGATTTTATCGGGCAATATCGAGTCTTCCCGATAATTAATATATAGGTGAAAAATGATTTTCAGTGATTTTAAAGATTATATAAAAGGCTCTAGTAATTGATAGAAGGCTTTTATAAATAATTAAATATCAACAGGACTTAAAAAGCCGAAGACAACTTGGGCCACAAAGTCCCAAGTGGAGTTGCCCCCCCCCCTTCCAATAAGGGGAGGACAAATTGGAGTGGGGGAGGAGACTCCTCCCCCTTGGCCAGCACACCAAGGAGGGGCTTTCCCTCCTTGGTGGCAGCCTCCTCTCCCCTCTAACCTATATATACATGAGGTATTGGCCACAATTGAGATACAAGTTTTGAAGCCTCATCTAGTTAGTTCTAGTTCTTGTTAGTCCTAGTTGACTAATTAGATCGAGACCTAGTTCCTCTAATCCTCATAATTAGAACCCAGTGTGGTTCTAATATCCTCCCTCTAATTCTCCGGCGTCGATTAGCTCTGGACGGGGAAGCACTGCCGGATCGTGAAGACCGTATGCTTGCAATCAAGTAGAGAGGTCATGCTTTCGGTCTTTTATTCGAGGGATTGTTCGAGGGAGGGTCGCAGGATCGTCATCAAAAGTTTGTGGGACTCCAAGTACGATCTATACACCGTCTCGTCTTCTTCCGCTGCACTCCGGAGTCACTAACTATCGTTGTTTCAAACCGTATATGCATCTTCATATTGTTCATGGGTGTTCGTAGGGCGAAAATATTTTGTTTTCTACTACATTTCCCAACAAGCAGGGGCATCGTAGGTACATTAGGGACGACCATGAGGCCGGTCCCTCCGGGCACTAGCTTGGTAGATGGGTAGCGCTAGCCATTTTGTATGAACTGTTTAGCTTTATGCATGTTTTATGTTTGAACTATGCATGGTTTATAGAACTGCTTAATGATAAGTAGGTGAAAATATCTAGTTGACCGGGAAGCACTAGTTTGACGTGATTCAAACTCTGCACCTCGTAGTTTCATACCAAATGCACAACCAAGTGAGACACCCAACATCTAGTGCCTAGATTGTTTCTTTCTTCTCCTTGAAATGCAACGCTAACACAGCGGGCAACCGACCTTTCTATTTTTGACTTTTGTTTGTGTTTTCCATCTGGGTTTTTTACATATTCTTTTTTTCCTCTTTCCTTTTCCTTTTTAAATTCATGAACTTTTTCTTAAATTCGTGATCTTTTGAACATTCAATTATTTTTCAAATTGGTTAAATTTTTATCCCAAAATCTATGAATTTTTCTAAAATTTATTGATTTTTTTCCAATTGATGATTTTTCAAAATCGATGAAAATTTTCAAATTCATTTTTTTTCCAAAATGTATGACTTTTTTACAAAATTAATGATGTTTTTACAAAATCCATAAACTTTCTTTCAAATTTCATGTATCCACGAACATTTTTTTGTTAAATCTCCAAACTTTTTCCAAATCCAAGTTTTTTTCATTTTTTGAGGACTTTTTGTTACAAAAGTCAAATAGTCAACGTTTGTCGATCAACACCGACTAGTCAAAGGCTGATCTGTCACCGACTAGTCAATGTTGACTAGTCGTCACCAAGAGGACCTCCTGTACCGCGCGACACACGCTGTTAAACGAGCCAGCACACACGTCCTCCCCTCCCACGCGCCCTATATGGCCGGTCATTGAGCGGGCTGGGACACCCCATATTTTCCCATTTGGTTTTTTTAGCTTTTGGATTTTTTTCTGTTTTTTCCTTCTTTAAAATAATTCAGGATTGCCACAAAGTTTGGAAAATTGTTCATGGATTAAAACAAGTTTTCGTGTATTGAAAAATGAATTTTGGAAAAAAGTTCTGATATCATAAAATGTTCATAGATTAAAACTAGTGTTCTCCATTGAAAAAATGTTATTGAAATTGATAAAAAATATTTAAAATTCGAAAAATGTCCAGAAAAATAAGACTAGATCATGAATTACAACAAAAATTTCATCGACCCAAAAAATGTACGCTGATTCCAAATTTCAATAAATATGTTCATGCACTTCAAGAAAATGTTCGTAAAACCAAGAATACTCAGGAATTTTTAAAAATGGTAACCAATTCAAATATTGGTAGTCGATTCAAAAGATGTTCATCAATTCTAAAAATGTTCGCATATTTTTTAAAAGTTTGCTAATTCAAGAAAATCATCGATTGAACAAATGTTCAAAATTTCAAGAAAAAGATCTGCAATTTCAAAAAATGTTTGTCAATTTGAAAAAATTTCATAGTTTCGAATACATGTTCGTGAATTTGAATTTTTTCATGATTTCAAAAATGTATTCGTGAATTCAAAAAAATGTTCACAAATTTGGAAGGATGTTTGCAACATGAAAAGAAAAGAAAAGAAAAAACTGAAAGTGAAAATTAATAAAAGTAGAATAGAAAAAGAAAGGAAAAAACGTAGAAAATACATTTGGAAAAAGGAAAAATGGTTTCTGAACCTTAGAACCTTCCAAAACCGGTATGGAGAAGAACACGGAATGGGCTTGCTTTGGGAACCTTCCAGAAGGTTCCCTGAACCTGTTTTTTATTTTATACCAGTTTTCTATTTTTCTTTTGTTTTTTTTTTTCTGTTTCATTTCTTTTTTTCCATTTTTTCTTTCTTTTTCTTCTTTCTTTCCCTTCCTTCTCTATTTTTTTCTTTTTCCGTTTTTTCTTTTCATTTCTTTTGAAAATTGTTCGGAAATTTCAAATTTTGTTCATGTTTCTAAACAACTTTCATTTTTTTGAAAAAAATCGTGTTTCAGAAAATTGTTCATAAAATTTAAAAAATTTCGCATTTTTCAAAAATTGTTTCGGCATTTTGAAAATTGTTCTTCTTTTACAAAAAGTGTTTGAAATGTTTTTGCTCAAACTTTTTAAAAAATTTAAAAAAATGTTTCTTGTTTGTTTCTGCCTTTTCCAAATTTACTTTTATTCTTTATTTTGTTAGAAACAATTTCAAATTTTGATCAGATTTTCAAAAAATGTTCCTCTTATCAAAATTTGTTCGGGCATTTAAAATATGTTCACATCTCAAAAAATGTTCCTCTTTTGAAAACTTGTTCATAAATTCAAAAAATGTTCTTGTTATTAAATTTTTGTTCACGTACAAAAAAAATGTTCGTGCTTGAAATTTGTTTGGGATTTTCAGAATTGTTCTCCATTTTGAAATTTTTCTAAAAATTCAGAATACATTCGTGATTTTTTTTTTCACAATTCCAAAAATGTTCATGTTTACGAAAATTTTAAAATTTCACATTTTAAATTTTGTTCAAAAATCCAAACAAAATATTTCAAAAAAAGGTCCCATTTCCAAAAATTGTTCACAAATTTTAAAAAAGTTCACATGGTTAAATTTTGTTCACAAATTGGAGAATGTTTGGGAATTTCAAACAATATTCATGCTTACAAAATTTATTCAAAAACTAAAAAATATTTTCCTTTTCAAAATTTGTTTGCTTATGCAAAAAATATTCATGTTTCAAAATTGGTTTAGAAATTCAAAAAATGTTTGCATGTTTCATATTTATTCACAAATTATAAAATGTCTGCAGATTTCAAAAAATGTTCTTGTTTTCAAAATTTGTCACATATTCAAAAAATGCTACAGTTTTCAAAATTGGTGCACATGTTCAAAAACTGTTCATGTTTTGGAAATTAATTCGCAAATTCAAATGCTCGAGTTCTGTAAAACCAATAGTTTGTAATTGTGAAAAATGTTCACTTTTTCAATTTTGTTATTGTTTCTCAAAAATTGTTCTCGTCTTAAATTTTGTTCTGTCTTTTGCGATTTTTTTAGATTCCCAAAAATGTTCATGTTTACAAAAAAAAATATAAGTTTAATTTTGTTCAACAAAATTTCTAAAATGTTCGTTACTCAAAAAAATGTACTTTCATCAAAACTAAAATCAGGTTCGAAATTTCAAAAAAGTATGTGGCTTATAATTATTTAAACTGGGATTTTATTTATAGAGAACAAATCGCAAAAACTACAGATGCTGGTGACGCGATTGACTCATGGAGGTCGTGTGTTCGACTCTCCAGTTCACGTACTGTTTTTTTTTCTTCAGATTTCTCTTTAAAATTTTGTCCCTGACACTCGTTTCTTTAAACCTCAGGCTGCAAATATTTCACTCGAGCGAGGTGGTTGCGTTGGTAAAAGCTCGGCCAGATGTGTAGGTGGTCGCAGGTTTGATTCCCAGCCTGCGCTTCTGTTTTGTTGATTTTTATCTACGCGCTAGCGCCAATGGGCCGGCCAGGTCAGCTCTCCCCTGTGCGAATCCACCACTAGTTGCCGCATTAAGCGGCGTATAGGAGGTAGCTTTGTAGCGTGTTACGCACGGAATAGTGCTCCCCATCACAGAGCGACCTGAGCAATCTGTTTGTTTTTTAGGCTAGGCTTCTCTACTCCTAATGGATGAGTTGGTTGAATAATCCCATCACTTTCGTCTGGCTTTTTTTCGTTTGTTTTTTTCGTCTCACCTAAGGATGCCTTAAGTATATCATTTTAAATTCAGTTATTAATAGAATGAATCACACTTTTACCACTAAACTATACCGCTGCATTGTAGATTATGGTATAAATGGTACCCTTTGTCAAGGATAGCCATTTGACAAGAAGGCTAATTCCCCTTATTGAATCAGATGGAGAAGGTTCATGACACTGAGCCGTTGGTACTTCTACTTCGATCCCACCACCCCTCCCACGTTAATTTTTCCTTCTTTGCACTTAAAACCGAATCGCGTCTGATACTCCTTCCATTTATTCCTGCTTGCTTTTGCAGGTGTCAATTCAATTCAATCATGTAAATATTTGGTAATTAAGAATTTAAAAATAATACCATATACATGAGATCACCTTCCAAACAGATCACCTCCCTCTTTGATTTATTTTTCCCACCGATCCCCTTCCATACTTATGTCGTTCGTTTATTCGCAGCCCCCACCATCGATACAGTTCGTTCGTCCTCTCCACCTCCCACGTACGCAGTCCCACCTTGCCAATAATTTTTTTTTCATTCCCACAAAGAACCGGTGGATAAATAATCTCTACTCCCAAACGGGGAGTCCGTTGTTGTTTCATCTCGTTAGCCTCGCCCATCGAACGCTACCATCCCATCGATTTTTTTTCATGTCCGCCGCAAAACCGGTGGGCAAATAACCAGGAAAAAAACACCACCAAAAAACCCATTAATCCTTGACCACACTTTCCTTTCACATCACGTTCACACACAATCACAATTTTCCTAATCTATCTAATCAATCTATATTCAATTAATCCCTCCTTCCACATCACGTTCACAACTTTCATCTAATCAATCTATCTATTCAATTATTCCATATAATTCCCCTGCAAAAAAATATATTCCATATACAACCCGGTTCGTAAACCCCACGATCCCATGTCTCCCTCCTAGCCCTAACAAACGACAGGGGCTAGCGCCGGTGCCGCCACCCCTTCGTTCTCTTCCCTAGGCTGCCTCCCCTTCATTATCTTCCCCGACGCCTGAAGCCATGAGCGCCGCCGCGTCATCAAACCTTCAAAACTGCTCCATCTTGCGATGATCAGGGGTTGTCCACGTATACCAAGTCTGCGGCGAATTCCTCCTTGAATTTATACCAGCTACGCCCCGACGACTATGCCCACAACGGCCCGACATAAAGTTCAAGATCAAGGTCTCACCCTTTTCTCTTCTTTCCCTACTTCTATTTTGTTCTAACCCCTCTCTTCAACCTCCTTCCATGGATCTTGCCTCCCACTGACCCCACAATCAGCAATTCAAGTCAATCGCCCGATCTGGATGGAGCACGGTCGACAGAGGAGATGAAGATGCACACCGCATCGCCATCTATAGACGTGTCCGTCCCTGTCCTCCTTGCACTCCAATGTACGCCGGCCTCACCACCACCGGTGACCTCCCTCCACTCCATGTTGCAATGCGCCCATGGCTTTAGTCCACCCCATGGAGGTGTGCCGACATGCGCGTGAGATGAGAAAGAGGAGGATGCGCCCTTGCCCCCAGACATGATTCGCCGCCACCCCTCCAGCGCCTGACGTTTTGGCGAGGGAGACCCGACAGGCACGCGTGGGCAGCGAGCTAGCGTCAGGAGAACCACCGCGGAGGAATCCATGGAGTAGCAGCACACGCCATGTGCCCCTCTCGCGCCCGCGTCCATGCAGTTGCGGATGCTGGTATGTTCCTTCCGCAGACGTCCATTTTTCATTGTCATTATCTTCGTTATATCCTTTCATGCATGATGAATTGTCTTCATAAGTTGAAGATGATCTCCACAAGTAAAGCCTGCCATGTGCATTTGCATTCAAACACAAACTATTTATAAGCACATCTTCAGGGGGAGCCTTTTGCTACTTATGAAGACAATACCTTAACCCTTACTATTTCACATACTTTTATCCCCGTTGAAAACTTCAATCAGTTTGTCATCAATCACCAAAAAGGGGGAGATTTTAAGTGCATCTAGTGCCACCCCTAGTTGGTTTTGGAGTATTGACGACAAACCTGGTTGAGGGACTAATGTGTTTGTGAGAATTGCAGGATAACACAGGTAGTAGTCTCTCATCGATTCGGTTTACCTACCGAGATGACCCCTAAAAATGTGTGAAGACATTGAAGACAATTGTGGTATGTGAAGATATTCACAATGAAGATTATGACTCGAGAAGACATTCACGTGAAGACTATGGAGTGCGAAGACATAGCTGTTTCCTAGTTTCCTTTTCTTCTTTGTTGAGTCATAGGAACCGCCGTACTGTTAAGTGGGGTCCAAGTGAACAAAGTTAGAGTGACTGAAGTGATGCTCAACAAAATCCTATGTCTTCGAGCGAAGACAGTGAGAGCAAATCTTATCCAGAGCTGGATGAGTCAGCTCTACTTGTAGCCCAAGTCAATCTGCCGCGTGTGTTTGAAATCTGACCATTGGACACATGTCAGTTCCTTAGTGACCCAAGGTCATTTAGGACAAATCAGGTCGGGTTGCCTAGTGGCTATAAATAGCCCACCCCATACACCATAAATCGGTGGCTGCTCAGAGTTAGTGCACGGCTTTTGTCGTTTGAGAGCAACCCACCTCGAAGCCTTTGAGAGAAAGATCCTTGCAAGGACAAAGCCCAAAACACCCAAAGCCAAAGAGTGTGAGGCATCACTGAAGTCTTTTTGTCCGCGTGACCTGAAGACTTGTTACACTTGAGGACTGTGAATCCTCCAGTCGGTTAGGCGTTTAGTTCTGAGCATCCAAGAATCATTGTGGATTGCCGGTGAACGAAGTCTATGAAGGTATGGAAGTCTACCTTGAAGACTTACCAGAGTGATTGGGCGAGGACTAAGTGTCCTTAGCTCAAGGGGAATAAGGTGAAGAAGCGGTCTTCTGAGTTGAATCTCAGCCTCCCTAACCAAATGTACAGTTGTCACAGCAACTAGAACTGGTCCAACAAATCCTTGTCCTCACCAAGCAACTGGTTCTATCTGCTCCCTCACTTATTTACAGTTTGTCTTCGTGAAGTCATTTGCATACTTGCCTGATCTGTTTGACTTCACTGTATGACGACTATTGTTGTTTGGCTTCATACCTTCTTCCATTCTGATCTATACTGCCTAGCTGCCAATAGTCTTCGTGCTTTCGCTTCATTGCTTACTTGATTATGGCTTGTCTAGTGTAGTCTACCTTCCGCTGCATATCAATAGGTTCAATTGTTGTGTTTGTCTTCAAAGCCCCCGTGTTTTGAAGACTTTCATAAAAATCGCCTATTCACCCCCCCTCTAGTCGATAACTAGCACTTTCAATTGGTATTAGAGCAAGGTGCTCCCTTGTTCTGTGTGATTCGGATTAACCACCTGGAGTTTTAGCTATGTCGACTGCAGGGATAATCAAAGTCCCCGTTGTGTGCTCTGTCTTCGATGGCACTGATTTCCCCTACTGGAAGAATAAGATGCTATGCATCTTGAAGCCATTGATGTCGACCTCTGGTATGTCGTCAAGAATGGCGTTCCCAAAGCCGGTGAAGGTGTCACCCTGCTGATGTCAAGAAGTTCATTCAACTGGATTCTACTGCCAAGAACATCATTTGTGGTCATCTGACCAAAGGACAGTATGGCCGTGTGAGTGCTCTGGAAACTTCGAAGCTAGTATGGGACTGGCTCTCCAAGGTCAACGAAGGCGTCCCAACCCAGAGAGACTCAAGGATCAGTGTTCTTCACAACCTCTTCAACCGCTTCAAGAGAAATGACAATGAGAATGTCCAGCTCACGTTTGATCGCCTCATTGATATCACAAATGAGCTTCATGCCCTTGGCGCCACTGAGATCACCAAGCATGAAATCGTCAAGACACTCATAAGATCACTTGATAGCTCGTTTGACACCCTAGCCTTGATGATCCAAGAACGCCCTGACTTCAAGACTCTCGATCCGTCTGACATACTTGAGAGGCTCAACACACATGAGTTCTAGTTATCTGAGAAAAGAGATATCTATGGTCCTAGCTATGGACGTACTCGCGCTTTGAAGGCAAAGGTTGTTTCCTCATCTGAAGAAGAATCTAACTGCAGTTCCGGGGATCCTGAAGACATTGGAAAGGAGCTTGCTATGCTTGTGAAGAAGTTCCAGAAATTCACCAAGAAGAAAGGCTTCAGAAAGTCTTCAAGATCGAGCTCGAGAAATGATGAAGCTTCTACTCATGACCACAAGAAGAGAACATGCCACAAGTGCAAGAAACCTGGTCATCGCATCTCCGAGTGTCCTCAGTGGGACAATGAGAAGAAAAAGAGCAAGGAATATGATTCTGACGACAAGAAGAAGAAGAAATCCTCAAAGTCTTCTTCCAAGTCTTCGTGCAAGTCTTCATCACACAAGAAGAGCTCATCTGGCAAATCTCGTGCTTTTGTTGGCAAGGAAATGGATTCGAGGAGGAGTCTGCTTCTGAGGAGGCAGAGGTGGAGTCCGAGGAGGAGTCCGACTCTATCGTTGCAAGTCTGGCTCTAGCTACAGCCTATGTTGCCAAGTCCATCTTCAACACTGAAGACAATGGCTCCATCACCAAAGCTGATGCTAATGACAAGGACGACTCGCCCCACTCCTCTCGCTTCATGGCACGTGGTGCCAAGGTAAACTCACGCGATGTTTAATTTCAAACATCAAGTGAAGATGACTCTGACTGTGAATCTAAACCCATCTACAAAACACTTGCTAAAATTGTAACTGAACAACAGAAAGCTATGGAACATATTCAAAAGTTGTTAGACAAAAGCGATGACCTGTTGGATGCGGAAATGACCCCATCTCAGTCCTTAATTGAAGACACCAAAAATCTTCATGTTAAGTACGAGGAACTTGAAAGTCATCATGAAACGCTCTCAACAACTCATGAAAAGCTTTCCTACGATTATCTTCAAAGGAAGCAAGAACTTGAGAAATTGAGAGAGGCTCATGAAGATCTTCAAAAAGAGAACGAGTCACTTCACAATAATAGATCAATCCCGCCAGAAGGATTTGAACCACCATGTCTAAAATGCCTTGAGCGTGATAATGCTACTTCATTGTCAATGTTCCACTCATCGCTATCGCTGCAATATCTTCAATCGCTAATGTGGTAACTAACCCCTATGCCGAGGATACCACTACTATTGCCGATGAAAATGCCAGATGAAGACATTGCTTGAGACTGGGATGTACAAAAGTCTCGAAGGGCATCAGGCACTATGTGATGTCCTCAGAAAGAAGATTATGAACCAAACCCTAGGAAAGAGGGTGTTGGGTTCGAGAGGAAAATGAATGTTGATGGTTCTTATCGAAGCGTGAGCAAGACTTCAAAACCACATGGGTTGTCTGCAAAGGGACCTTCAAGGGACCCATCCACCTTATCCGCTTCACTTGTGCTAACCCGATTATCATTGATGAATCCTTTGATGCAAACTATAAACTGTTTAAGAATCAGAATGGTGAAGTGTTTGCCAGGTATATTGGTACTAACTGCAGGAATAGACCACCCATGAAGAAGATCTGGGTGCCCAAAAGGTGTCTTGAGAATCTTCCTGTGAATGCCATCATGGCACCACCAGGGAAGAAGACAAACCCCAGACCAAAGGCTTCATATGGTCCAAAGGCTTCATATAGACAGAGGTCTCACCAGAGTCACCCTAACGCCAATGTTTTGCAGGGAAATCATACTCAGACTTATGAATATGAGCGTGTTTCTTCAAACCTCTATGTTCATAAAACCAAAAACTTTTCTGCTTATTCATATGAGTATTATTCACCTCCTGCAAGGCTGTTTGCTAGGGCTCCAAAGCCGAAGTTCTCGATGATGCACTTAGACTCATTGCTTCTAAGCCACCCCTAAAGATGTGTGTGGTTAAAAAAATTAACTTTCTTTTGCAGGGAAAGGTCTCCAGCCGGAAATCAAAGGCGTCCGATGCTTATGCTAGGGACCTAAAACATCTTGTGGGGCGCAAGATAAAATGCCCAAATGGTCTTACTATGTATTTTGTTCCTGAATCACTTGCCAATCATCCTATCAGCCCTAACCTGGATCTGAGCTTTGATAATCCGCTTGTTCGTCAAATGTTTATGCTTCACAATACCCTTGGTGAAGCCTATCCCCCTAACTATACTGTAGGGTATGACACCACATGCTTCAGAATGGATTATGGACAGTGGATGCACTAATCATATGACTAGTGATCGAAGTCTTCTCATGGACTCAACCTTACGTTCATCTGACAAGAGTCACATCACATTTGTTGACACTGGTAAAAGCAAGGTATTGGGTCTAGGTAGAGTTGCAATCTCAAAGGATCGGCACATGGATAAAGTGATGCTTGTTGAATCCCTTGGTTTCAACTTAATGTCTGTTTTGATGCTTTGTGACTTGAACATGATTGTGATATTTGGAAAATATCATTGCCTTGTTCTAATGGAATCTGACAAGTCTCTAGTCTTTGAAGGGTATCGGAAGGATGATCTGTATATGGTAGATTTCTCAACAGGACCACAGTTGGCCGTATGTCTTCTAGCAAAAGCTTCAGAGTGCTAGCTCTGGCATAGAAGGCTAGGGCATGCTGGCATGAGGAACTTGTACACTCTCGCGAAGAAGAAACACGTCGTAGGCATCGAGGGTGTCAAGTTCAAGAAGGATCATCTATGTGCTGCCTGCGAAGCTGGAAAGATGACGAGGGCCAAGCATCCCTCGAAGACAATCATGACGACATCTCAACCCTTTGAGCTGCTACATATGGACTTATTTTGCCCTACTCACTACTCTACTCTTACTACCACTGCTTGCCTCTATGGCTTTGTTATTGTTGATGATTATTCAACATATACATGGGTGCATATAATCCTCTACAAGAACGAAGTGCAAGATGTCTTCAGACGCTTCGCCAATCGTGCCATGACGAACTATGGCATCAAGATTAAGCACATCAGAAGTGACAATGGCACAGAGTTCAAGAACACAAGCCTCGAAACTTATCTTGATACATTGGGTATCACTCATGAGTTCTCTGCTCCATATACACCTCAGCAGAATGGCATCGTGGAGCGCAATAACAAGACACTCATTGAGATGGCTCGGACGATGCTTGATGAATACAAGACTCCAAGGAAGTTCTGGCCCGAAGCCATTGATACTGCATGCCATGTCATCAACCGTGTTTATCTTCACAAGCTTCTGAAGAAGTCATCCTATGAGCTCCTGACTAGTAAGAAGCCAAATGTAAGCTACTTCAGAGTATTTGGTGCTAGGTGCTGGATCAAGGATCCACATCACACTTCAAAATTTGCACCGAAAGCACATGAAGGTTTTATGCTTGGTTACGGAAAGGATTTGCACTCCTACAGAGTCTTCAACCTCTTTCACTATTAAGTGGTTGAAACTGTGGATGTGCGGTTCGATGAGACTAACGGCTCGCAAAGAGAGCACCTGCCAAATGTGCTAGATGAAGTCCCTCCTAGTGAATCAGTCAAGCTTATGGGTACTGGAGAGATCATACCTTCTGAGGCACAGGCTAAAGAGGAACTTATCATTTATGCGCCTAATCAGCCTGAAGACAATGTTCAACCTGAAGCCAGTGCCCAAAATGAAGACAATGGTCAGCAAGAGCAAAATCTTCGTCCAACTCATCCTCATGTTGCAAACGAAGTACAAATTGAGAAGATAATCGATAGCATTAATGCACTTGGTCCACTCACTCGTTCAAGAGCAACGCAACTAGCAAATTTATGTGAGCACTTTGCATTTGTCTCAATATCTGAACCCAAGAAAGTTGTTGAAGCCTTCATGGAACCTGAATGGATTCAAGCTATGCAAGAAGAGCTTCAACAGTTCGAGCTGAACAATGTGTGGGAATTAGTCAAGCATCCTAACCCTCTCAAGCACAATATCATTGGCACCAAATGGATCTATCGCAACAAATAAGACGAGCATGGTCAAGTGTTCAGAAACAAGGCTCGTCTCGTTGCTCAAGGATACACTCAAGTTGAAGGGATTAACTTCGATGAAACGTTTGCTCCGGTGGCTAGGCTTGAAGCCATTCGCATACTGATAGCCTATGCCAACCATCACAACATCCTCCTGTACCAAATGGATGTGAAGAGTGTTTTTCTCAATGGCAAGATTGAAGAAGAAGTGTATGTTGCACAACCACCTGGCTTTGAAGATCCAAAACATCCTGACATGGTATACAAGCTCAAAAAGGCACTGTATGGCCTCAAACAAGCCCCTCGTGCTTGGTAAGTCACATTAAAAGACTTCCTGAAGAGCAAAGGCATCAAACCTGGTTCCCTGGATCCCACTCTCTTCACGAAGACATATGATGGAGAACTGTTTGTGTGCCACATCTATGTGGATGACATTATCTTCGGCTGCACTTGTCGGCGTTATGGGAACGGGGTCCCAGACTTGCTCGCTCATGCCCACGGCGTGGTTTCATGAGCGGGCCCAGACGCCCATCTTCACCAACAAGCTTTCAAGACCCTCGCGAGGAGCCAAACCTCGCGAGGCGGATGACACAAGACCTCCTCGAGAGCGCCTTCACCAGGCTGGCTCGCGAGTGGTGGAGAGATCAAGGCAAGGCAAACCTCGCGAGGCTCTTATGACGTGAGCCATGACGATCGAGATCAGGCAGGCGGCAGCGTGCACAGTGTCCTTGTTTCCTCTTTGGTGCTAATGAGGCAAGCACAGGCGAGGAGTACCGAGGCGTCAAGCAAATGTTTCCATATCGGTGCAACGAGACCAAGACCAGCAGGACGACAAGATGGAGGTCACCATGGAGCCCAAGGCAGCATCACCACCAGAGCATTTTGCACGTGAAGACCACCTTTAGTCAGGATAGCTTGTACTAGTTGTCCCCTTTTAAATTGGTCGTTGTGGCATCCCTTCCCGCTCAATATTTGGGGAGAGGACCAGGGCCTCTATAAATAGGATTAGCCACCACAGTAGGAGGCAACTAATCTCAACAGAGCCTCAACCATCTCATCTTGGACTAGATCCAACCCATCCTCACACCCACCAAGCACAAGAACACCTCCCCTCAGGAGGTTGTTCTTCCCCTTGTACTGTTCATCCGCAGCCCAAGAGGCAATCCACCACACCACACTGGAGTAGGGTATTACACCACAACGGTGGCCCAAACCAGTATAAATCTTGTGTCTCTTGTGTTGCGAGTTTGTCGACCTAAGCTTAGAGATCCCAGCGAGGTTGAGGGCTTGATTCAGTAGGGGGGATCTTCGTGCGCCGCCAGTGTTCGAACCTTGAGGGTTTTGCCGGAACCCGAGGTCCGACATTTGGCGCGCCAGGTAGGGGTGCGCCGGAGCTCTTCTTCCACCAATCAATCCATTCGTTGATCTCCCGACACTCCGCGGCTCCGATGTCCGGCGACTCAAGGACCAACGCCGACCACTGGGCAGCCTGGCCAGCCCGGGCGGCGCCGCCCGCCCAAGAAGACCTCAACCCCGCACCCCAGGCAGCACGCGGACCACCAAACACTGCGGGGCGTGGGCGACGCGGTCACCCACCATCCGCCCTCACCCCACGACAAGTGCGGGCAACCGCAAGGGCCTCAAGCCATGCCGCGGCCATTGCGCCGCACACCCGACGGGAGCAAGCAAACATGAGGCCCGCGCTTACAGTGGCTCGGGAGCTGCTGCGATGCCGGTTAATGAAGAGCGGCCGGGATGCATTGCTAGAGCGCGTCACCGAGCTCTTGGACGCCGCAGCCTCGGGAGCACCGCCCTTCGGCTCTCTGCTCACACCTCAAGCTGCAGCCGAGTCGCATGGCGGGCCCCGTCGCGCCCGCGTGCCCACGGGCGCGCCACCAGGCTTCATCGACACCGGCGCAACCAACGGAGCTGGAGGCCCGCTAGCACCCATGCCACCTCCGTTGGGCGTGGGCACGAGCGCTGCCACCTACGGCCCTGTTGGGATGCAACCCTACCATCCTCAAGGCGGCATGCTAGGCCGGGCAACATGGAGCGTGGGGCACTACGGCGAGGTCTTCAAGGCGGCGGCCTCGGAGGCCTACGTGCCTGCATGGTCGACTAGGAGTACATGCTGGAAGACGACCCAGGCTCGTTCCTCGAGCTGGTCTGGGAGGAGGAAGCACTAGAAGTCGGCACCTTTCAGGAGCCCTCCGGAAGCCTCACCAACCGCGCCAGCGACGACAGCTACAGGGTACCACTAATTCCTCAGGAGCAGGCTTACGCTAACCATGGGACGCAGGAGGATCATGTCGCAGTAGTGGATGGCGGCCCCAGCTCGTCGGCCTCCCTACCGCCAAGGGGCACACTGGGGGCTCTAGGAGAGGGGCCGGGAGGAAGGCCCCTCCCCGCGCCGCACGGAACAAGGCGTCCCCCGGAGGTAGGCCCTCTGCCAGGAAGGTGCTCTAGAGCCTTCCCCCGACAGAGGACCCGTGGTCACCGAGGGTGCCGCTGGCGTCCCCTTTACCCCTTGGTGTCGTCCTGGTTTCCTGTCACCCCCAACGGTGGTCGAGGGAGGCACAAGGTGGGGCCCTCATCTGGCGATATGAAGTAAGGCTCACGCCCGTGAAGGTCTCTGCTCGTGACACTCTCACGTAATAATGAGTGGGGCTATACACGCCCCGGAATCTCAGGAGTGCCGCCCTCGGGCCTCAGGGGCTCCCTCCCACGTCCTAGTGGCAGAACTTAGCTCCGCGCTGGTGAGAAGACTCGAAGACAAGAAGACTAGACTAGGCGCCAGACGCGGCCATTTGCTTTGGATCTTTTTCTGTAGCCCTGCCTTCTGGATTTGGATTTAAGTTGAGGTTGAATTTTCGTTGATGTGCGGGGGTGCCTTTTCTCGTTCGAGCGATTTCTTGCTATCTGGTTCTTGCCTTAATTCGGAGTTCGCGCCCGTTGCTTCCCCCTCGCGAGCGGGGCTGATCATGGAACACGTGCGCCACGCGTACGTCGCACCATGGCGGGTGCCCGCTTCTCACAAAGCCCTCTCGGTGGATCGGCAAGCTCCTCAGGAGCCTCTCAGAAACTCGCGACCACACGAGTCAGTTCGGGACTCCTCCAGGCTAAGGTAAACCGCGACAACAAACTCGCCCCAGGATTCGTGGGATCATAAAGACACATATTCAACTTGGCCTAAAAGGATAGAGGCAGTAGTGTATTTACATGAGGGGCTTCCCTCAAAAATGCTCTTACAATCTCAGGGGCTGTGCCCGAGCTTCTGCGTGCAGGACGAACAGCAGGAAACACGGGATCAATCGGACATGTCGCTCGCTGCGTCCCCTAGGTCATCCTCAGCGCATCGCTGGCCTCGCTGTCACCATCGCTAGCATCACCATCACCTTCACCGGCGCCGTCATCACCCTCATCGACTATGCCGCCTTCATCCGCCGCGACCACCACCGCGTCATCCTCGGAAGTGGAGGCTCTGACCAGCGCGTCCACATTGTCCTCCACCCACCACGCCAGGTCGCCCAGATGGCCTCCGGAACTGGATCAATGGCATCATCAAAGTCAAAGTCCTGGTAGGTGTTCTGGAGATGACTGAAGACAAGGGAGAATGCGCGCCCCAACAGGCCACGGCTCCTCTCTTCGACAAGCTGGCGAGCTGTCTCGGAACGATTCTCCAGGCGCGTCACCACGTCGATGAAGAAGCAAAGGTGACTGGCGTTAGTCGTCCACGCGGGGATGAGGGGAATTTTCATCACAGACGTGGCCGAGGGCAACATTTGCCCTGTTCCTGAGGCCCTGGAGCATGGGGGCGTGCACGCGCTCCAGCATCCGCCGTTGAAGCACTTCCTCCCTGTTCTGTCGTGCGACGGACTCAGCGTCAGCAACCTGCCGCTGAAGAAGAAGCAGCTCGGCGCGGGCGGAGGCCCGCTTCGCCTGCGCTGAGACTAGAGCGACTGCGGTGGCCTCCTCGTGCCGCTCCACCTCAGCTAACCTGGACTTAAGGGCAGCAGTCCTACCTGCAGCCTCAGCTTCCACAAACTTCAACTTCAGGTCGTGCCTACCCTCAAGATCCGCACGAGCCTCGGCCACCCGGCGATCGACCTCCTCCTAGGCCCTGGCCTCGCGCACGCCAACAGCATCTTCCGCTTGGCCAACTTGACGCTCCCTCGTCTCCAGCCACTCAAGCTCAAGGCTACGCTCCACGGCTTCCAGCACCAACACTTCCTCGCGTTTCCGGATCTCCTCCTCTTCGATGGGTGTCCCCCTCATCGACGCCTCTGTGCGCCTCCACTTGCTGCTCCAAGGAGGCACTTCAGGCTTGGATCTCCCACACGCGTTTCTTCACGGCCTCGCGACGGCGGTCAGCTTCCCGGGCCTCTTCCTGAGCTCGGGAGCAGGCCTCACGCGAGGCTGCGAGAGAAACCTCCGCCTTCGCATTATCAAGCTCATGCTGGTGGCGCCCGAGGTTGATAGCCACCTTCAGCTTATACCGCCTCCACTAGCCAAGACCTCGGCACAAGGCGCGCCACATCCGCGAGCTCTTCACCAAGCCGGTTCATCGTGCCCATCGCCTCCTGAAAGAGCTCGTGGCGGACGACGCTCCTTTCTTGCACCGACTTGATCATGATGCTGACTCCGTCCTCCGCCGCTGGGGCCGGAGAGGGGGCCCGAAGCGGCTCGCCCCCTTTCAGCGGGGGCTGGGGCCTGGCGCCCACCCGGTTGCTGGCCAGGCCTCACGAGGGGCCCGAGCGAGTGGAGGTCCGCTGCTTGAAGAGGAGCCCAAGACCGAAGTCGCCCAACCGCCATCGACTAGGGAGGAACCCTTGGCACGCTTGTTGTATTCCAAGCTAGGCCGCAAAGGGGAGATGGTGAGGGCGCGAGCTCAAGATGCCTTGTTAACGGGCTGGCTTCCCCGGTTGACTCTGCGCCGTGAGCAGCGCGTGGGCTTGCAGCGCTCAAATCTAGCGGGAGAAACGAGGCGAGAGGAGGTTGCTTCTCAAGAGATTCCGCGACCTCGGCGGAAGGGATCCTGAAGAGCCATCGTCAGGAAGGGAAGCAGCACTCGAAGAATCACTAAGATAAGGTACTTAATTGTCAACGGCGATGTACTTTCTTCGTTTTAACGGCCCGAAGGTGCCGCTGCCGTGCCTTGGGGACCCCTTCCTCTTGTGGAGCTCCTCGAAGTCCACACAAAGCCGACCGAAGCGTTGGACATGGCGGCCAACACGAGTCGCAGCTGGAGAAGCGCTCGAAGGGACAACCTCAGGAGCGCCAAGCTGAGGGGGCTATCGGGCTCTGCCTCGCAGCGACCTGCCGAGGCCTCAGGACCCTCGGCCTCGGGAGTCACGGGCTGCATCGCCCCCTCAACTGCCGCCCCACGGCAGGAATCATGAGTTCCCAAAGACGACGCCTCGGGAGCCCTAGGCGACATCAACACCTCGGCGCCCGCGCCATCAGCCTCCAGTGGTGCTTGCCCCCCTGCATCCACACCTGGGGCGAGCTCGACGCCAGCGGAAGGGAGGGGAACCACGTCGACGGGGTTCTTACGGGGCCCCACCAGACCAACTGGACGTAGCCCCCACTCATCGAAGGAGGGCATACGCTCCACAAATTCCACCTTGTTCGAGCAGCGGTATAGCAGGCAACTGTTCCCCAGCATGTCATCTGGCAACATGACACCCGTCAGGACCCCGAGCACCGTTCGCCGCGCCTCAAGGGGGAGTTCAGACTCCTGAAGTCTCATGTGGTCCTTGCTACTGAGCAAGGCCCACATTGGCCGGGAATGGCGCTGAAGCGGAGCAACCCGGCGCCGGACGAACTCCTTCACCACCATAGGTGCAGTCACACCAAGTTCTTTCAGCCCCTTCAACCTAAGCCAGACGGGGACAAGGCGCGGATCGGCGAGCCTTTGATGGCACCAACCGGAGTTGGGAATGGCAGGCGCCGACGGAGAATGGAGCAGAGGGCTGAGCACCCCGACATCAACAAACACACACTATGTCCGAAACTCGCTCATGGAAGGTGGAAGCTCGAAGTCAATCCCCGCGCCTACTGTCGCCGCCACAGCCTAGAAGCTCAGGCACCCCGAGCTCTGCTGGGGATCAGTCACGTGTAACAATAAGAAGTGGCGAAGAAGGGCCACGGAAGGGGCAATGCCCACCATGGCCTCGCAAACAAAGGCGAAGACAGCAAGAAGGGTCACGGATTGGGGATCAAGGTGCATCATGTGGATCTGATAATGGGCAAGCACTGCGTTGAAGAAGGCGAAGAAAGGAGGAACCAGGCTAGCCCAAAGGGCGTCGATGAAGAACGGGACCTCGGTGGATGTCCGGTCGATACGAGCACGGGACGCAGGCCGGGCTACCGTCCCTCCCCACTCATAGAAGCTGGAGGCAAGCATGGGACACACCTTGTCCATGGCTTCTTGGTTGAGCACCAGCGACCTGCCAACGGCAGGCTCAATGGCCGGGCATAGCTTGGCGGAGGAAGGGGACTCTTCCCTTTCTCCGACTGGTCCGGCGCCATGGCAATGGGAGGATTGAGCTCAGATCGGATCGGGAGAAGAGGCTGAGCTTTGAGGAAGCGGAAGAATTGGGGAGTGCGCCGCAACAACGGAGGGAAACCGTGTAGACCGCGGTGGCCGCCTAGCCAGGTGGGTATCAAGGCAGCATGGGGAAGCGGAGACGCCCATGTCCAATCAACCGCCACGCGTCGACCAAGGCCACAAGCTGTTGGGGACTGCGGCGCTCCGCACTTGCCCTTTGGCTTCGCCTCGAAGCCAAGTCCGGGAGCGCCTTGGGCCCGGGGGCTACTGTCGGTGTTCTCGGAACGGGGCTCCCCATACTTGCCTGCCTGCAGCCCACGGCGTGGCTCTGCGAGCGGGCCCGTATGACTTTCACCAACAAGCTTTCAAGACCCTCGCGAGGAGCCAAGCCTTGCGAGGCGGACGACACAAGACCTCCTCGGGAGCGCCTTCACCAGGCTGGCTCGCGAGGGGCGGAGAGATCAAGGCAAGGCAAACCTCGCGAGGTTCTTATGACGTGAGCCATGACGATCGAGACTGGCGGGCGCCAGCGCGCGCAGTGTACTTGTTTCCTCTTTGGTGCTAAGGAGGCAAGCACAGGCAAGGAGTACTGAGGCGTCAAGCAAAGGTTTCCATATCGGTGCAAGAAGACCAAGACCAGTAGGACGGCAAGATGGAGGTCACCATGGAGCCCAAGGCGGCGTCACCACCAGAGCCTTTTGCAGGTGAAGACCACCTTTAGTCAGGATAGCTTGTACTAGTTGTCCCCTTTCAAATTGGCCGTTGTGGCATCCCTTCCCGCTCAATATTTGGGGAGAGGACCAGGGCCTCTATAAATAGGATTATCCACCACAATAGGAGGCAAGTGATCTCAACAGAGCCTCAGCCATCTCATCTTGGACTAGATCCAACCCATCCTCACACCCACCAAGCACAAGAACACCTCCCCTCATGAGGTTGTTCTTCCCCTTGTATTGTTCATCCTCAGCCCAAGAAGCAATCCACCACACCACACTGGAGTAGGGTATTACACCACAACGGTGGCCCGAACCAGTATAAATCTTGTGTCCCTTGTGTTGCGAGTTCATCGAGCTAAGCTTAGAGATCCCGGCGAGGCTGAGGGCGTGATTCGGTAGGGGGAGATCTTTGTGCGCACCCCAGTGTTCGAACCTTGACGGTTTTGCCGGAACTCGAGTTTCGACAGCACTAACGAGAAATACAACGATGAGTTTGGAGACATGATGCAAGAGCAATATCAGATGTCCATGATGGGTGAGCTGAAGTTCTTCCTAGGTCTTCAAATTCATCAGCAAAGCAACATCATCTTCATATCTCAAGAGAAATACCTCAAAGACTGCCTGAAGATGTTTGGAATGCAAGATTGCAAAGGTTACACGACGCCAATGCCAACCAAATGTCATCTGGGTCCTGACGCCAATGTAAAGAGTTCGATCAAAAGGTATACCGCTCCATGATTGGTTCTTTACTTTATTTATATGCATCTAGGCCAGATATCATGCTTAGTGTTTGCATGTGTGCCCGATTCCAAGCGGCACCAAAGGAATCACATCACTTAGCCGTGAAGCGAATTCTTCGATATTTGGCTTACACCCCAACACTAGGATTGTGGTATCCAAAGGGCTCAGAGTTTGATCTTGTTGGATTCTCGATGCTGATTATGCTGGTGACAAGGTTGATCCCAAGTCCACTTCAGGCACATGTCACTTTCTGGGACGATCACTTGTCTGTTGGTCTTCAAAGAAATAGAACTGTGTGTCTCTCTCCACTGCTGAATCTGAATACATTGTTGCTGGATCATGATGCGCTCAGCTGCTATGGATGAAGCAAACTCTCAAGGACTATGGCATCCATCTGAAGCAAGTGCCACTCTACCGCGACAATGAAAGCGCCATCAAGATTGCCAACAACCCAGTTCAGCACTCGAAGACAAAGCACATTGAAATTCGTCATCACTTTCTCAGAGATCATGTCATGAAGGAAGATATTGATATCATTCACGTCAACACTGAAGAGCAATTGGCAGATATCTTCACAAAGCCTTTGGATGAGAAAAGGTTTTGCAAGTTGCGGTGTGAGCTAAATATCTTAGAATCCTCAAATGTCCTATAATTGGACACACATCCTAACACTTATGCATATTGAAGACTTAGATGTGCAACACACAAAGTAAAGTATGTCTTCAATCAATGAAGACATACACTCTAAGTGTGAATTCATTAATGAGGAATTTGACTTCGGAGCGCCACGATAACTTTTGCGCCTGCTACGTCTTGAGCTTGCGTTGGTTTTCCTCGAAGAACCAAGGTATCAATCCAGTAGGAGGCTCCTCAAAAGTCCCACGCACCTACACAAACAAACTGAGAACTCGCAACCAACGCAATAAAGGGGTTGTCAATCCCTTCACGGCCACTTGCGAAAGTGAGATCTAATAAAGATAGTATGCTAAGATAAATATATTTTTGGTATTTTATAATATAGATGCAAAAAGTAAAGATGCAAATAAAAGTAGATTGGAAGCAAATATGATAAGAGATAGACCCGGGGGCCATAGGTTTCACTAGTGGCTTCTCTCAAGATAGCATAAGTATTACGGTGGGTGAACAAATTACTATCGAGCAATTGATAGAAAAGCGCATAGTTATGAGATTATCTAGGCATGATCATGTTTATAGGCATCACATCCATAACAAGTAGATCGACTCCTGCCTGCATCTACTACTATTACTCCACACATCGACCGCTATCCAGCATGCATCTAGAGTATTAAGTTCATAAGAACAGAGTAACGCATTAAGCAAGAAGACATGATGTAGAGGGATAAACTCATGCAATATGATATAAACCTCATCTTGTTATCCTCGATGGCAACAATACAATACGTGCCTTGCAACCCTTTCTGTCACTGGGTAAGGACACCGCAAGATTGAACCCAAAGCTAAGCACTTCTCCCATGGCAAGAAAGATCAATCTAGTAGGCCAAACCAAACTGATAATTCGAAGAGACTTGCAAAGATAACTTAATCATACATAAAAGAATATAGAGAAGATTCAAATATTATTCATAGATAAACTTGATCATAAACCCACAATTCATCGGATCTCGACAAACACACGGCAAAAAGAGATTACATCGAATAGATCTCCACAAGAGAGGGGGAGAACATTGTATTGAGATCCAAAAAGAGAGAAGAAGCCATCTAGCTAATAACTATGGACCCGTAGGTCTGTGGTAAACTACTCACAACTCATCGGAGGGGCAAGGATGTTGATGTAGAGGCCCTCCGTGCTTGATTCCCTCCCCAGAGAGTCTTGGCGAAGGCTCCAAGATGGGATCTCGCGGATACAGAAGGTTACGGTGGTGGAAATTGTGTTTCGTGGTGCCCCTGGATGTTTTCGGGGTATGTAGGTATATATAGGAAGAAGAAGTACGTCGGTGGCCACTGAGGGCCCACGAGACAGGGGCGCGCCTATAGGGGGCACCTCCTATCTCGTGAAGGCTCCGGTTGCTTCTTGACTTGCACTCCAAGTTGTCTAGATCACGTTCGGTGAGAAAATCACGTTCCCGAAGGTTTCATTCCATTTGGACTCCGTTTGATATTCCTTTTCTTCGAAATACTGAAATAGGCAAAAAAAAAACAACAATATGGGCTGGGCCTCCGGTTAATAGGTTAGTCCCAAAAATGATATAAAAGTGGAAAATAAAGCCCAATAAAGCCTAAAACAGTAGATAAAGTAGCATGGAGCAATCAAAATTATAGATACGTTGGAGACGATCGCATCCCCAAGCTTAATTCCTGCTCGTCCTCGGTAGGTAAATGATAAAAAGAGAATTTTTGACGCGGAGTGATACTTTGGCATAATTTCAGTGTAAATCTTCTTAATTGTGGTATGAATATTCAGATCCGAAAGATTCAAGACAAAAGTTCATATTGACATAAAAATAATAATACTTCAAGTATACTAACTAAGCAATTATGTCTTCTCAAAATAACATGGCCAAATAAAGTTATCCCTACAAAATCATATAGTCTGGCTATGCTCCATCTTCCCCACACAAAATATTTAAATCATGCACAACCCCGATGATAAGCCAAGCAATTGTTTCATACTTTAACATTTTCAAAACTTTTTCAATCTTCACGCAATACATGAGCGTGAGCCATGGATATAGCACTATATGTGGAATAGAATGGTGGTTGTGGAGAAGACAAAAGGGAGAAGATAGTCTCACATCAACTAGCCGTATCAACGGGCTATGGAGATGCCCATCAATACATATCAATGTGAGTGAGTAGGGATTGCCATGCAACGGATGCACTAGAGCTATAAGTATATGAAAGCTCAACAAAAGAAACTAAGTGGGTGTGCATCCAACTCGCTTGCTCACGAAGACCTTGGGCATTTGAGGAAGCCCATCATTGGAATATGCAAGCCAAGTTCTATAATGAAAAATTCCCACTAGTATATGAAAGTGACAAAATGAGAGACTCTCTATCATGAAGATCTTGGTACTACTTTGAAGCACAAGTGTAGTAAAAGGATAGTAACATTGCCCCTTCTCTCTTATTCTCTCATTTCTTTTCTCTTTTTATTTCTTTGGGCCTTTTCTCTTTTTTTATGGCCTCTTTTTTTTTTCTTTTTTTTCGTCCGGAGTCTCATCCCGACTTGTGGGGGAATCATAGTCTCCATCATCCTTTCCTTACTGGGACAATGCTCTAATAATGATGATCATCACACTTTTATTTACTTACAACTCAAGAATTACAACTCGATACTTATAATAAAATATTTCTCTATATGAATGCCTTCGGCGGTGTACCGGGATATGCAATGAATCAAGAGTGACATGTATGAAACAATTATGAACGGTGGCTTTGCCACAAATACGATGTCAACTACATGATCATGCTAGCAATATGACAACGATGGAGCGTGTCTATCGGATTTCGGGTTCCGGCAGACCCTTGAGGTTCGAACACTAGGGTGCGCGCGGAATCTCGCCTTCTACCTACCTGCACCCCGCCGCCTCGCTAGGATCTAAACTACGAAAGGAACATCACAAGAAACACAAGGTTTATACTAGTTCGGGCCACCATTGTGGTGTAATACCCTACTCTAGTTTGTGGTGTGGTGGATTGCCTCTTGGGCTGATGGTGATGAACAATACAAGGAAGAACAGCCTCGCGAGGGTCTGTTCTTGGCTGGTGCGATGAACTGCTAGGGGGAGTTCAGTCGCCTCTCTCTATCTCTCTCGTTTGTTCTCTTTCTATCTTCCTGCCTCCTTCTAATCCCGGGGGGTCTTGTTCTTACTATGGTGGCTAGCTCTACTTATAGGCGGAGGCCCTGGGCCTCTTCCCAAATATTGAGCGGGAAGGGCGCCGACAATTGGCCATTTTGAAGGGAACATATGGTACACTTATCCTGGCTAAAGTTGGTCCTCGCCTGTCAAAGGCTCTGGTGGTGACGCCGGCTTGGGCTCCACAATGACTTCCTTCTTGCCATTGGACTGGTCTTGTTCTCGTTGCACCGAAATGGATGCCTTTGCTTGATGCTCTCGCCTGCGCTTGCTCCCTTTGCACCAAAGGGAAAGGAGGACATCAGCTGGCTGGCGCCCGCCTGGCGCCCTTGGTCGTCATGGCTTGCGTCATGGGCACCTCGTGAGGTACCCCGCCTTGATCTCTCCGCCTCCTCGTGAGCCAGCCTGATGAGGCCGCGCCTAAGGAAGCTCCCTGTCGTCCGCCCGTGAGGCTTGGCCCCTGGCGATGGTGGAATATGCAGCAGCGGCCAGGCGCACGAGACACTGTGTATATACACATAAACAGCGACTAGCAGACCGAGTAGATTAAAAAACTGATTCCACTTAGTCTCAGACCAAGTCGTAGAGAATCTTCAACCTGGCGGCTTCGTAGGTGGCGCAGCAACGAACATCAATTGTTGTCGGATTAAACGGATCACAGATGCAACCCTAACTCTTGATCTCAATTTCGTACACGCCAATACAACTGTTCGTCGAGCCCGCAGATCCTTCCGCGAGTTCTCTTCTTTTCCCGTATATCACGAACTTCTCGATCCTTGGGAGAGATCCTCCAAGAACTCAACACCACCGTCGCAGGCCCCACAAAGGCGCCAACCGTCGTGGCTTTGTCATGGCAAATGTCCTAGTGTAAGGATTTAGTCGCGAGGCCAACGATCTATGTGGTAGCTTGAGAGGGTTGAGCGGAATCGAGAGACGCAGGGTGGATCAACACGCAAGACAAGGGTTTAGACAGCTTGGGCCCCGGAAACATCATCCGTAAAACCCTACATGCTGTTTGAGGCTAGGTCTCATTATCATCACGAGGGAGTCGCCAGAACCGGCTCTCCTCTTTGTGTCTAGCCCTAAGATTGTTTCTTCTTGCTTGTAGCTTGTCCCTCTTTGGGGAGCCCTGCCCTCCTTATATATGTTGAAGGGCGGGTTACATGTGGAGTCCTATTAGGATTAGGACTAGTCTATCTCTAATACAAACCGGATACAAGTCCAGGTCTTAACTCCTTGTAAGACAAATATTCCTTATTCCTTTCCTCTTAAACCGGCCCACCATAGTATGAACTGGCCTTCATGAACCGCCCGTTGGGCCACCAGGTCTTGTCGTTCCTCGCCAACTGTCGGATTACAATGAGTCGTGAACCGCCAAGTCTCAGCGGGGTCTCAAATAAACCGCCAAGTCCGGCCGGGTTAACTTCCGGCCGGTTTACACCGCGGGGTATATCCCCGACATTATCCCCCAAGTTTAGCTTGGATTTATCCATGGTAAACTTATGCTGCAAAATAAACACCAGAACAAATTTGGCAGGTTGTGCTCCGGGTTAAGAATTCTTGTAGACCGGCACATGATCGTCCTTAAGTCCTTTGTCATTTCCTCCTTCTAGAAAATCCGGGTCAATAACCAGCTTCATACTCAAATTGCTGATGTTGGCTTCTTATAGAAAAAATATTGTGAAGAATAATCCACTTGAGTCGGCTTCCAAAGCGTTGGTTTAAGAAATATTGCTCTTGAAATACTCATCTGATATTCAACCGGTTTGAAGATGCAGAACTTGCCGGTTTTATCATTGCCAAAGACCGTCGGGTTATAAAAACTTGATAATTTCGAGTCATGATTGTTGCAGACACCGGTTCATGATTGTTGCCAACGCCGGGTTGCAGCCACAGGGTCATAATGATTGGTGACGCCGGGTCAACCTAGTTTGCTCAATCAGAGAATTTGAAAATATTTCTTCGATAATAATATAATACCTGTAGCCCCAAGTCTTTGAGCGAGAACAAAGTGGTGGCTTAAGACTTTGCTTCAATATAAATACTGCCACTTTCAAAGAAATCCATGTTGTTCATCCCAAAGGACTAGTAAAAATTGAATACTCCATACTATGTAGCCCCCAAGTGCGGGTTGTCATGCTTGCAAAGAACTCGGACTTGTAATTGTCTTATACTCATAAAACTTCAACCAGTGTAGCCCCCAAGGGCCGGGTCATTATGCAATAATGAGCAGGGACTTTATAAATACTTCAATGAAAATAACATCATATGATGTAACCCCATCATGGGACTTGAATCCACGTCCACAAGGTTAAGAGCCTTGTGCTTTACCAACTGAGCGAAGGACCCTTCAATATAATGAAAAAGATTTGTACCTTCAATCTGCTGATGGAGCAATTGGTAGCCCCAAGGGCCGACTCATTATAATGTGATGAGTCGGGTCTTCAATAATATGAGCAAAAGAATTACTTTGCATTAGCCCCCAAGTGTCATGGTGCATGCTTGCAGCGACATGAGACTTGCATATTTGTTGTAATCTCAACTTAAATAATGTAGCCCCCAAGTGCTGGGTTGTAAGCCTGCAGCAACTCGGGACTATTCCTTCAATTGTAGAATAAATCATATCCATTGACAATATGATAGCCATTGCGCTAAAAGCGACTTTGAAAACCTCAATTATAATATTGGTTATTGATAACCATAATAAAAATCCAGCTGTGTTGGCTATTAAAGATAACATAATCTGGTATGAAAAACCTTATTCATTCAATATCATAATGAAAATTCAGCCAAGTTTGGCTATTTGAATAATATAACCCAATGATTTATAAGCGCATGATTCCAATGGCGCAATCCAAATTGGTACTGGCGACTTATAGTCCAAAGCCAGGCCGGTTTAATAAACACCGGATAATTTCATCATGCTTTATTCAACCTGTCTCTGCATACAACAAGTTTAAAGTGTCCTGGCGGTTTACCATCGGACGGGTCATAATGCCCAACAAATAACCCAAGTTTATAACCAATGTTGCACTTTAAGAATAATCAATGAAATATATCATACCTGTGACATTGAATCACATCATTGGTTTACCAATTTTATGTAGTAAGGGTGGTAACCCCAATCTTGAGTAATGATAACTCCTTTCATACTGTGCCAGTTTATGATGAAACCGTACCGGGTTGTGATAAACACCGGTTTAACCATATATAATACTGGCGACTCGTAGTCAAACCAGACCGGGCGGATAGTCTCCGGATTATGATTTGATCATGTACTGACAACTTGTAATTGAAAGTCAAGCCGGGTTAATGAACACCGGTTTACTCCATAATAAGATGGTAACATAAATCAAACCGGGCAGATAGTCTCCGGATTAAGATTTGACCATGTTCCGCCAATTTGTAATTGACAGTTTGAACCAGATTAACAATGTCGCTTTAGAAACGCAACAGAAGTAAAAGTTCTTTAGCAAAAAAGAACAGAATTCAAGCAAAGGCAAAATAAAACCATTGCAAATGAGGCTTTACTGAGCCAATCAGATGGTGTTACCATGGTCGGACACGACCAAGCTCCCAATAAGGTGTAGCTATGGTTCAAGTCAGCCGGTCCCCAATCAAACTGTGGCATTATGCCGATCAAGTGGCGTGGCAATGGTTCGGGTTCACCAAGCCCCAAGTGACTCTATGGCCTTAGGTCGATCAAGAGGCGTGATCTGGTTCAGACTTGACCATGTCCCTGTGATCCGGTGGCTTTCGCCTATCAAAAGGTGTTGCATTGGTTCGGACACGACCAAGCCCCCAAGTGATGTTGCGGCACTAGGCCGATCAAGAGGCGTGGCTATGGTTCGGATACGACCAAGCCCCCAAGTGACCAATAATATGATAAGCCAATAAGGCATGATACCCATGTTTGGACCGCGCTTCACGGCAGCAGGTCCTCTTTGACACCCTTTAACTTTTTGCAAGAGATAAATCCTTCTTGAACCGGGATTTTGAACCGGATATTGAAAGCTTCAAAGCTTTGTGGGAGACATCTTTCCCTTGAACCGGATTGTAAACCGGAATCTTCATTTTCGGCCGGAAATTTTCTGATGGCCTTTCAACTCAAACTTGCGAGAAGTTAATTCCTTTTTGAACCGGACATTTTTAAACCGGATTTGAGCGCTTGAGAGCTTTGTGGGAGGATATATTTCCCTTGAACCGGATTTTAAACCGGAATCCTTTCTGATGATCCGGAACTTCTTCATTGAGCCGGGATTTTCTAACTGTCATATACTTACTAAGCCGGAAATTTTTGACGGCCTTCAAATAACAGAGCCTCCGGACCGGGTTATCTTTCCTCCATCGCCCCGGGTTCTTAAATTTGCTGGCAAGATTTGCTTAGTCATGTCATCGTAGCCCCGAGTCTCAAGGTGACTCGAGGAGTTGGCTTGAAACTCTCCATATTTGATTGTGATATAAACCGCATAACTTGTATATCATTGGTGTTGATAACACGATGTGAATCCACGTAAGGTTGTGATGATCTGCGGCGGGTTATAAATGATCCCGTATGAGCCGTGTCGAGAACTTTCGCCAATGGTTCCTTCCAATCGGCGATTTGAAGTTAACCAACTGTAGTGACGGCGACTTGTGCGCTTGCCCATTGAGCCATCCAAAGTAGATGGCGGTTGATAGTATATGATAATTTGCCTCCATTTTGAAAGAAAACCGGCTACCCAAGCTGTGACTTGCTCATGCGATAAAAAGCGGCCTGGTATGTTGATGTAGACCAGGTCGCAATAAATGGACGGTAGAGACGCCCACAGATAGAGGTGGCTTGGGTAGATGAACCGCCACGGTGTTGTAAACCGGTTCGACGGGCGAAGTCAACGCAGGCACGGTCCCGCAAGCTGATGTAAACCGGGCCGTAAGGGCAGCGCCTTGCACGCGTCCCATTCACCGTGTAATGTGGCACGGACGAACACCGGTAGGACGTTGCCGGTAGCGTGCCGCACCCATGGTATAAACCACGTTTATAATGAATAATTGTCCTGCATACAATATTGCAGACCAAGGCAAAGATAAACCGCTCTTTGACAAAAATAATATGCACTAATAAAATATATTTTAGATGAATATCACCTGATGTGCCAGGCCGGAAATAATCCGCCATGAAATCGATGATCGCTAGGTGGAGTTGAAGTTGCTCAGGGTGAACCGGCCGTGGCGTGGTAAACCGTGCGCGGACGGCTGAGTCGGCCGCAACGCTTAGAAGTCGGCGCGACACGTGAACCGCCGCGAGGGAGGACAGGCGAGTCATCCATGGCGTTGTAAGGCGGCACGGATGGGCGAGTCAGCTGGCGCGTTTTGATGTAAACTGGACCGTGACAGGCGGCTACGACCAAAGCAGTAGAGGCGAATCCAGCAGCGGTGCCGGGTCGTAGCAGCAGGTCGGAGGGTACGGCTAGGTGACTTGCGACCGGCTCGAAAAAAAGATCGAGGCGGATACCAATCCTTCCAGTTGCTATTCATAGTAACTTTCAACCGCTGATAATATGCTTTGGCCGTATGTAGAAAAACAAATCCGATCTAATGCTTATCTAGTACGGGTCTTCTGTCCTTCACGTAAGCAATAGCCATCAAGTCCAATCAATAACCTTGTCCTTGTCTTCACATGAGAAGCACTCTTCCTTGAATCAATTGATGTGAAGTAGCGGCAATACTCATTGCGGCGAATCCTTGTTGCTTCACGACCCACACACCTCGGTACTTGATCCAGCAGATTACTCATG
Organism: Aegilops longissima; assembly: GCA_021605205.1. NCBI lineage: Eukaryota > Viridiplantae > Streptophyta > Magnoliopsida > Poales > Poaceae > Aegilops > Aegilops longissima. The sequence continues at coordinate 635,322,820 of CM038682.1, forward strand.
GAATATGCAGCAGCGGCCAGGCGCGCGAGACACTGTGTATATACACGTAAACAACGACTAGCAGACCGAGTAGATTAAAAAACTGATTCCACTTAGTCTCGGACCAAGTCGTAGAGAATCTTCAACCTGGCGGCTTCGTAGGTGGCGCAGCAACGAACATCAATTGATGTCGGATTAAACGGATCACAGATGCAACCCTAACTCTTGATCTCAATTTCGTACACGCCAATACAACTGTTCGTCGAGCCCGCAGATCCTTCCGCGAGTTCTCTTCTTTTTCCGGTATATCACGAACTTCTCGATCCTTGGGAGAGATCCCTCCAAGAACTCAACACCACCGTGCGCAGGCCCCACGGTGGGCGCCAACTGTCGTGGCTTTGTCACGGCAAATGTCCTAGTGTAAGGATTTAGTCGCGAGGCCAACGCATCTATGTGGTAGCTTGAGAGGGGTTGAGCGGAATCGAGAGACGCAAGGTGGATCAACACGCAAGACAAGGGTTTAGACAGCTTCGGGCCCCGGGAAACATCATCCGGTAAAAACCCTACATGTTGTTTGAGGCTAGGTCTCATTATCATCACGAGGGAGTCGCCGTAAACCGGCTCTCCTCTTTGTGTCTAGCCCTAAGATTGTTTCTTCTTGCTTGTAGCTTGTCCCTCTTTGGGGAGCCCTGCCCCTCCTTATATATGTTGAAGGGGCGGGTTACATGTGGAGTCCTATTAGGATTAGGACTAGTCTATCTCTAATACAAACCGGATACAAGTCCAGGTCTTAACTCCTTGTAAGACAAATATTCCTTATTCCTTTCCTCTTAAACCGGCCCACCATAGTATGAACCGGCCTTCATGAACCACCCGTTGGGCCACCAGGTCTTGTCGTTCCTCGCCAACTGTCGGATTACAATGAGTCGTGAACCGCCAAGTCTCAGCGGGGTCTCAAATAAACCGCCAAGTCCGGCCGGGTTAACTTCCGGCCGGTTTACACCGCGGGGTATATCCCTGACACCTGCGATCGTGGAGGTCGGCGGTTGGCCTCCTCTGGCTTTAAGTACGGAACGATGAGCGCTCCTCTGGTTCGCTTCTGCTTGCTTCTTCTTCCCGGTTCTTGCTCCGTCTTGCTTCAATGGCTCCGATCCGCCGGTTCTCCGCGACAGAGAAGGGCAAGGCTCCTCGAGAGGGTCCTGACCCGCTCCCGCCGAAGAAACGGCTAACCCTTTGCCATCGGGGCGAGGGCGCCCACCAGGTGGTGCCGAGGCCCTGGTGCGAGCGGCCTCCACCGGGGTTCCCGCTTCCCTTGTACGCCCAGATCGAAGGCTCTGAAGGGGTTGATGCCGAGCGCCACGGGCGGCGCCGGCGGGTCACGAAGGTGCGCGTTGTTCCTCCTGGAGTCCATGCCGAGGGTTCCTCCCGGGAGTTCGTACTCCATGCTGCCATGCCTCCTCGGTCTTGGATTCGCCTTCCTCCCTTCTTCGCCTCCGCGATTCCGCGGGGAGGACCCCTGGATCTCGGGCTGCAGCAAGCCGGCTGCGGCACCCTCGCAAGCGGGGCAGAGGTTGAGGTCGTTGCCCCGGGCGAGGTCTTCATGACTTGAGGCTGGGGTGAGATCGCCCGGGTCTGCAGGACAAGGGGCGATCTCGCGATCCACCTGGAGTACGACGGCGCCTCGGTCATGCTCTTCAAGGTCTTCGATGCGGAAGGACGCCAGCTGGAGTGCTACCCCGGGAGAGGTGTTCGAGGCCCTGCCGTGGCGAGGGCCAGGCCCGCTGGCCACTCTCTCGGCAGCTCCTCAGGCGGTGGAGGCGTCGGAGGATCCAGCGACTCCGCCGAGCTCTTCGCGACTCCGGAGACGAGCGACGACAGCTACGAGCCCCCGAGCCTGCGCCGCTCTCGGAGCAGGGCGGGGTTGGCAAGCCGTCGCCGCCTCGATCCGATGAGGTTGGCGCCGTGCCCGACGGTCCGCTGTTGATGATGGCGTCTTTTGCAGTGGCGCGTGTAGCTAGCGTTCTTTAGGATCTACTCCCTGCGAGGAATCAAAAGCGCGCCCCGTGGGGGCTTGTAAGGTGCATGTGGCCCTGTTTGTTAATATGATCCCTGTCGTGAATCAGCGTGAGTTGCTCATCCCGCCTTAGCTCAGTTCTCCCTTTCGAACCGAGCGAGGGCTTGATGCTCTGCGCCGACAGGTCCCAATCCCAAGGCAAGCTTCAGCCATCGCTGGTATGCTAGGTCGCGATGCCGTGGTCGAGGCCAGGAGGTGAGCGGCCCGGGGTCCGGTAAGAGCCCCTGAGTCGCGATGCTCGGAGGTCCCCTTAGCGTAGCGGCCATCGCTCGTGAGAAAGGGGAGCGACGTTGCTAACTCGGGATTGCGTTTGGTGAGGGGACAGTGTTGTGTTAGTTAATGCTTCCGGAGGGTGACTTATCTCGAGAATCAGGAGTGCGTTGCCGGGTCCTTGCATCGGCAGGCGAGGGGTCGCTTGGCGAGGTCCTCACGTGTCCCTCCCCTCTCGCCTTTGCTCCCCTTTTCTGCTCTACGTCCTCAGGTCCCGGCCCTCGAGCGAGTCTCAGCCGTCGCTGGTATTCCAGGTCGCGATGCCGTGGGCAAGGCCAGAGGGTGAGGGCCGGAGAGCCAGTAAGAGCCCTGAGTCGCGATGCTCAGGCACCCCCCCTTTAACGTGCAAGCGGTTCGCGCGGGTGAGAGTGAAGGAGGCAGCGTGGGGGCCTCGCCTGATGCTGCTCCTTGAAGGAATCCTGTGGGCTCATCACAGAAAAAAACGAAAGTTCACCGTTACGACCGTCAGTCAGCCGTTGGTTGCCCTGGAAGGGTGATGAGGCACTGAAGGCTTGATGAGGTAGCTCTATGCGGGGCTGCCGCGGCCAGAGCTCAGCCACTCAGGTTTCTCGGTGTTGCGGGGACGGACCCACGCGCAAGCGCTGTGCCGTTAGGGAGCAGCTCCATCAGTTGGTGTCAGTCGAGCGGGCAACTAGGTCAAGCATGTTAATCACGAAGGAGCAAGTCCATTTAGATAAGCGCAAAGAGGACGAACATCGCTCGGTCGGACCCGAGCGACTTGGGGATGATGCAGCCCGAGGGGTGCCCCAACAAGGTAAGCTAGGAACAGGAAGTAAAAGGGATACACGCCGCAGGGACGGGCCCACGCGGCCTGGGAATAATGCAGCCCTGGGGGGGCGCTCCTAGCTGGAAATGAAACTTGAACGATGTCACCTGGTAGCATTGAAGACGAAAGGTTGTTGGTGCGGCAGACTCGGTGGGCCGCGGGAGCCGATCCTCACGAGCCCCCAGGCCCAGGGGCCTCGGGAGGCTCTGGAGGCACTGGTGGCTCCTCGTGGACCATCTCCATCTCCGCCAGGGCTGCGGAGCGCCTGGCCTCTTGAGCTTCCAGGATGCTCCTCATGAGGCCCTGATACGTGGCAGCCGCGTTCGGCAAGCCGTAAGGCATGCGAACGTAGCTGTGGGGTGGACCTTCGCAGCGCCCCACGCGAGAGGGCCAGGGGCGCTCCTGAGAGGCGACTCGGTCGAGCCCTGGTATGTCGATGCAGACGCGCAGCCCACCATCCTCGCCTGGATGGGGAGCCACGGCAGGTAAGCGGCGGCTGCCACGCATGACTCTTGACTCTTTTAGCTCCTGAACGATCTTGCTGACGAACTCCTGAGGGTTTATCCCTCCTTGCCTTGCTCCTTCTTGAGGGAAACGTGCTTCAAAACATGCCTCCAAGTGGTGCCCAAGCGCCTCCCTCGTGACCCTAGCAAGGTCGGTGGCCCTCCAGGGGGGAGCCCTCGAGCCCTGCCTGAGGAGGGCGCCGGGCGCACTTTCCTATGCGATAGAAGGAGGTTCCCTTGAGCAGCGCGACCTGCGGGGCCTGCCTCCCGAGGGGCCGGGCCGACGATGTCTTCTTCTTCTTGGGAGCGGTCTCGGGAAGCCTCCCGCTTCAGTGATCCAGTCCTCCAAAGATGCGGCTCGAAAGGCTCGCTCCAGGAGCACATCACGATTTCTCTTCGCAGGGCACCGTGATGACTCCGCCACTTCCTGGCATCTTGAGGACGTTGTAGCCGTGGTGGGTTACGGCCATGAACTTGGCCAGCGCCGGGTACCCGAGGATGGCGTTGTATGGCAGGCGAATGTGGGCGACGTCGAAGTCGATGAGCTCGGTGCGGTAGTTGTCGCGTCGCCAAGGTGACAGGGAGGCGAACCTGCCTGATCGGGACCGTGGAGCCGCCGGTGACCCCGAGAAAGGCTTGGTCGGCCGGAGCTGATTGTAAGGCACTTGGAGATTGTTGAACGCTTCCATGGACAGGGCGCTGAGCCCTGCCCGCCATCGATGAGGGTCTTGGTGACTAGCACGTTGTCGATGATTGGGGAACAGAGCATCGGGAGGACTCGGCTGTGGCCGCACACTTGAGCTGATCCGCTGAGCTGAACGTGATGGTGCACGCCGACCACCTGAGGGGGCGTGTGGCTTCGAGCTTGGGGAGGACTGCATTCACTTCACGGGTGAACTGCTTGAAGATGCGTTGAGAGGTTGGGGCTTGAGCTCCGCCCAAGATGCAGGCGATTGCGCGCGGCTCCTGGAAGCCCCCAGCCCCCTCGTCCTGATGATGGTCTTCATTTCTCCTTGGCTGCGGTGGCAGAGGAGGGAGGCCTGCGTTGCCTTGCGGGCGATCCTCGCGAGGCTGATCCTCTAGCCTCCCTCGCGAGGCGGGTCTTGCCAGCGATCCTCGCGAGGTTGGTCGCGCCATCCTTGGCGAGGGCCGCGGTCTTCCCAGCATCCTGTGTTCCTTCCTCCTCCTCGGCCGTAGCCCCGGTCGCTGCGGTCGGGACGTCGGCCGATCCTCCCTTCTCGCACGGCTCGGAGTTCTTGACATTCGCTTGTGTTGTGGGTGTGGAGGTCGTGGTACATGCAGTACCGGCTGCCCTTGGAAGACTTGGGCTGATCTCTGCCCCGCTTGGTGTCCGGCTCTGCCACGAGCACGGCAGCCCCCTTGCGCTTCACGTCCTTGGCCTTGGGTTTCTTCTCTTCTGGGTCTGCGGCTGGCAGCTTGAGGAGGGAGAGACACCCTTCCTCGGCCCTGGCGCACTTGGTTGCCAAGTTGAAAGCTCCAAGGAGGTGCACAGATCTTCATGCATCGCCATATCCTCCTTCATCTTGACGTCGCGCACACCGTCGGAGAAGGCGGAGATGATGGCCTCCTCGGTCACCTTGGGAATCTTGAGGCGTGCGTTGTTGAAGCGCTGGATGTACTTCTGCAGGGTCTCTCCTGGTTGCTGCTTGATGCGGCGCATGTCGCTCACGGCGGGTGGCCGATCACGAGTACCTTGGAAGTTGGCGATGAAGCGGGTACGCATCTCGTCCCAGGAAGAGATCGTGCCTGGGGCCAGGTTCAGGAGCCAGGTGCGAGCCCCGTCTTTGAGCGCCATGGGAAACTAGTTCACCATGACCTTCTCGTCTCCGTCGGCGGCTTCGATGCGAGGAGGCAGGAGCTCGTTGCCCAGCTGGAGGAACTCTGCCGGGTCGGCCGTACCGTCGTAGCGAGGAGGCAGGTTCGGCTTGAACTTGCCGGGCCACGCGACGCTGCGTAGCTCGGGGGTGAAGGCTCAGCAGCCTGCTGTGGCCACGGGAGGCCTTCGATGACGAAGAGCTTGGTCTTGCGGGTCCCCGTGTGCTGCAGCTGGGAGCAGCGCGGGGTCTTGACGTGCCGGAGCAGGAGCATGGTCGCAACGAGCTGGAGCGGGGAGCACTCGGGCAGCTTCTTGAGGGCGAGGGACCTCCTGACAGCTCGGCTCTTGCCGCGCTGGCGTCGGACGGAGCGGGTTCCGCCCGGGACCACGCGCCTTGGGGCCAGGGCGCCTTCTTGAGGGGGAGGCGGCCGAGGCGCCCCCGGAGCTTCGTCGCCCGCGCAGGACGGGGTTCGGTGCAGCGGGACAGACGGCGCGGGGGAGCCCCTGCGGCGCGGACGAGCTCGGCGACGCGGTCGAGCCATTCTTCGTAGACGTCGTCGACGGGACGGTAGCGCAGGAGCTCGTTTGCCGCGATGAGCGCAGCTCGAGCCTCCATGGGCGTGCGGAACGCGCGAGACGAAGAACCAGCCGGGGCGAGCGAGGGGGTAGCAGTGCGGCCGTCTTGCCTCACGGAGGGATGCTGAGACGATGCTTGCTGCTCGTTCCCTGCCGGGACGGTGGCGGCGTTGACGGCAGGCGACGGGGAACGACGAGGGCGCCCGCCGACGGGAGCCGTCTGGGTGACGTGGGAAGCGAGAGCGGCTCGGCGCTCGACACGGGCCCGACGAGCGTCAAACATGGATGCGGTGGTCGATGGAGAACAGGGCGACGGAAGACGAATCACGGCGCACCCCTACCTGGCGCGCCAAATGTCGGATTTCGGGTTCCGGCAGACCCTTGAGGTTCGAACACTGGGGTGCGCGCGGAATCTCGCCTTCTACCTACCTGCACCCCGCCGCCTCGCTAGGATCTGAACTACGAAAGGAACAACACAAGAAACACAAGGTTTATACTAGTTCGGGCCACCATTGTGGTGTAATACCCTACTCTAGTTTGTGGTGTGGTGGATTGCCTCTTGGGCTGATGGTGATGAACAATACAAGGAAGAACAGCCTCGCGAGGGTCTGTTCTAGGCTAGTGCGATGAACTGCTAGGGGGAGTTCAGTCGCCTCTCTCTATCTCTCTCGTTTGTTCTCTTGCTATCTTCCCGCCTCCTTCTAATCCCGGGGGGTCTTGTTCTTACTATGGTGGCTAGCTCTACTTATAGGCGGAGGCCCTGGGCCTCTTCCCAAATATTGAGCAGGAAGGGCGCCAACAATTGGCCATTTTGAAGGGGATCATATGGTACACTTATCCTGGCTAAAGTTGGTCCTCGCCTGTCAAAGGCTCTGGTGGTGACGCCGGCTTGGGCTCCACAATGACTTCCTTCCTGCCGTTGGACTGGTCTTGGTCTCGTTGCACCGAAATGGATGCCTTTGCTTGATGCTCTCGCCTGCGCTTGCTCCCTTTGCACCAAAGGGGAAAGGAGGACACTGCGTGGGCTGGCGCCCGCCTGGCGCCCTTGGTCGTCATGGCTTGCGTCATGGGCACCTCGTGAGGTACCCCGCCTTGATCTCTCCGCCTCCTCGCGAGCCAGCCTGATGAGGCCGCGCCTAAGGAAGCTCCCTGTCGTCCGCCCGCGAGGCTTGGCCCCTGGCGAGGGTCTTGAGCTCGTGTTGATGAAGATGGGCCGTGATGCCCCCCCCCTTTGAGCCACGCCGCAGGCAGGCAAGTCTGGGGACCCCCGTTCCCAGAACGCCGACAGTGTCATTATAAACGGAACGATGGAAAGTTGCATGGCAATATATCTCGGAATGGCTATGGAAATTCCATAATAGGTAGGTATGGTGGCTGTTTTGAGGAAGATATATGGTGCGTGTATGATACCAGCGAAAAGTGTGCAGTATTAGAGAGGCTAGCAATGGTGGAAGGATGGGAAAAAGTGCGTATAATCCATGGACTCAACATTAGTCATAAAGAACTCATATACTTATTGCAAAAATCTAGAAGTCATCAAAGCAAAGTATTACGCGCATGCTCCTAGGGGGATAGATTGGTAGGAAAAGACCATCGCTCATCCCCGACCGCCACTCATAAGGAAGACAATCAATAAATAAATCATGCTCCGAGTTCATCACATAACGGTTCACCATATGTGCATGCTACGGGAATCACAAACTTCAACACAAGTATTCTTTAAATTCACAACTACTCAACTAGCATGACTCTAATATCACCATCTCCATATCTCAAAACAATTATCAAGCATCAATCTTTTCTTAGTATTCAACGCACTCAAAATAAAGTTTCACATATCTTGAATACCAAGTATATTAATATTTAAGCAAATTACCATGCTATTAACGACTCTCAAAATAATCTAAGTGAAGCATGAGAGATCAATAGTTTTTTTAAAACAAATATACCACCGTGCTCTAAAAGATCTAAGTGAAGCACTAGAGCAAAAATTATCACGCTCAAAAGATATAAGTGAAGCACTATGAGCAAAACTATCAAGCTCAAAAGATATAAGTGAAGCACATAGAGTATTCTATCAAATTCCAATTTATGTATGGCTCTCTCAAAGGTGTGTATAGCAAGGATGATTGTGGTAAACTAAAAAGCAAGAACTAATATAACACACGACACTCCAAGCAAAACACTTATCATGTGGTGAATAAAAATATAGCCCCAAGTAAAGTTACCAATGAACGAAGATTTAAAGAGGGATGCCTTCCGGGCATCCCCAAGCTTAGGCTTTGGCTATTCTCGAATATCTTGGGGTGCCATGCGCATCCCCAAGCTTAGGCTCTTTCCACCCTTTATTCCATAGTCCATAAAAGCTTTACCCAAAACTTGAAAACTTCACAACACAAAACTCAATAGAAATCTCGTGAGCTCCGTTAGAGAAAGAAAACAAAAGACTACTTTAAGGTACTGTAATTAACTCATTCTTTATTTATATTGGTGTTAAACCTACTGTATTCCAACTTATCTATGGATTATAAACTATTTTACTAGCCATAGATTCATCAAAATAAGCAAACAACACACGAAAAACAGAATCTGTCAAAAACAGAACAGTATGTAGTAATCTGTAACTAAAGCAAACTTCTGGAACTCCAAACAATCTACCAAAATTAGACGACCTAGAAAATTTGCTTATTGATCAGCAGAAATTAGAATCACTATTTTATCACGTTCTGGTGATTTTTCACAATTCGGGCACTGAGCGCAAAGTTTCTGGAAATTACAGCAAGATCAAATAACTATCATCCAAGAAGATCCAATAGGTTTAACTTGGCACAAACACTAACTAAAAGATAAAACTACATCTAAACAGAAGGTATATGGATTATTTATTCCTAAACAGAAACAAAAACAAAAAACATAAAGAAAATTGGGTTGCCTCCCAACTAGCACTACCGTTTAACGCCCCTAGCTAGGCATAAAAGCGAGGATAGATCTAAGTAGTGCCATCTTTGGCAGGCAATTCTTAAATGAGGCATCTACCTTCTTTAGAATTTTCTTTATTTCTAGTAATTATCAAATTTTTAGGCAAAAGATAGAAAAATTCATTCATAGCAAATGGTTCCTTAATGATGGCAAAAAGATTGGGATGAACACTTATAGATTTAAGATCCGCAGTTTCCTTACTAGATGATTCACCCTTATTCTTAGGAACATAAATAAGCTTAGTATTTTTAGTAGACGAACTTGGAGTGTTTTTTACGGAAGAAAAAGCGGTTCCCAAGTTAGTAATAATATCCTCAAGTTTATCGATTCTAGTGGAATCTAGATTTATTTTCTCATTAACTAAGGGTTCCTTTTCTTTAATATTTTTCAAAGTCATTCCTACCTTAGATCCAAACTTGGTAATTTGATTGTGGATCTTTTTATCAAGATTTTCAATTGATTCAATGGTAGCAACTTTATTCTCAATAATTTCAAGTCTTTGCATAACATGCTCCAAGGTTAACATAGTTCCATCAACAAAAAGAGGTGGTGAGCCAAATAAATCTATTAAGGCATTATAAGAATCAAAAGTATGGCTTCCCAAGAAATTCCCTCCGGTAATGGTATCAAGGATATATCTATACGAAGGATTAGCACCTACGTAAAAATTACGAAGAAGAACTGAAGTAGATTGCTTCCCGGTAGATCTATTTTGAGCATTGCAAATTCTATACCAAGCGTCTTTTAGATTTTCTCCCTCCCTTTGCTTAAAATTTAGAACTTCATTCTTGGGAGATAACGGAGAAGATATGAGACTAGTCATGACGACAAGAAAGCAAACTAACACACGAGCAAACAGAAAAACGGCGAGCAAAAAGAGAGAGGAGATTGGGAAAGAGAGGGCGAATAAAACGGCAAGGGTGAAGTGGGGGAGAGGAAAACAAGAGGCAAATGGCAAATAATGTAAATGCGAGGGAGATAGGTTTGTGATGGGTACTTGGTATGTCTTGACTTGAGCGAAGACCTCCCCGGCAATGGTGCCGGAAATCCTTCTTGCTACGTCTTGAGCTTGCATTGGTTTTCCTCGAAGAGGAGAGGGTGATGCAGCAAAGTGTAGCGTAAGTATTTCCCTCAGTTTTGAGAACCAAGGTATCAATCCAGTAGGAGGCTCCTCAAAAGACCCACGCACCTACACAAACAAACTGAGAACTCGCAACCAACACAATAAAGGGGTTGTCAATCCCTTCACGACCACTTGCGAAAGTGAGATCTAATAAAGATAGTATGATAAGATAAATATATTTTTGGTATTTTATAATATAGATGCAAAAAGTAAAGATGCAAATAAAAGTAGATTGGAAGCAAATATGATAAGAGATAGACCCGGGGGCCATAGGTTTCACTAGTGGCTTCTCTCAAGATAGCATAAGTATTACGGTGGGTGAACAAATTACTGTCGAGCAATTGATAGAAAAGCGCATAGTTATGAGATTATCTAGGCATGATCATGTATATAGGCATCACGTCCATAACAAGTAGACCGACTCCTGCCTGCATCTACTACTATTACTCCACACATCGACCGCTATCCAGCATGCATCTAGAGTTTTAAGTTCATAAGAACAGAGTAACGCATTAAGCAAGATGACATGCTGTAGAGGGATAAACTCATGCAATATGATATAAACCCCATCATGTTATCCTCGATGGCAATAATACAATACATTCCTTGCAACCCTTTTTGTCACTGGGTAAGGACACCGCAAGATTGAAACCAAAGCTAAGCACTTCTCCCATGGCAAGAAAGATCAATCTAGTAGGCCAAACCAAACTGATAATTCAAAGAGACTTGTAAAGATAACTTAATCATACATAAAAGAATTCAGAGAAGATTCAAATATTATTCATAGATAAAATTGATCATAAACCCACAATTCATCAGATCTCGACAAACACACCGCAGAAAGAGATTACATTGAATAGATCTCCACAAGAGAGGGGGAGAACATTGTATTGAGATCCAAAAAGAGAGAAGAAGCCATCTAGCTAATAACTATGGACCCGTATGTCTGTGGTAAACTACTCACAACTCATCCGAGGGGCAAGGATGTTGATGTAGAGGCCCTCCATGCTTGATTCCCCCTCCGGCAGAGTGCCGGCGAAGGCTCCAAGATGGGATCTCGCGGATACATAAGGTTATAGTGGTGGAAATTGTGTTTCGTGGTGCCCCTGGATGTTTTCGAGTGCGTGAGGTATATATAGGAAGAAGAAGTACGCCGGTGGTCACCGAGGGCCCACGAGACAGGGGCGCCCTATAGGGGCGCCTCCTATCTCGTGGAGGCTCCGCTTGCTTCTTGACTTGCACTCCAAGTTCTCTGGATCACGTTCGGTGATAAAATCACGTTCCCGAAGGTTTCATTCCATTTGGACTCAGTTTGATATTCCTTTTCTTTGAAATACTGAAATAGGCAAAAAAACAGCAATATGGGCTTGGCCTCCGGTTAATAGGTTAGTCCCAAAAATGATATAAAAGTGGAAAGTAAAGCCCAATAAAGCCTAAAATAGTAGATAAAGTAGCATGGAGCAAACAAAAATTATAGATACGTTGGAGACGTATCAGCGCCGTGTCTGGGTCTAATACTTCCTATACGGTGGGTAACGCCACCACCAAATCTTTGTTTGAAGTGTTTTGTTGGGTGCCTCATTTGCAAAGTCTTCGCATTTGATTTGTCTTCAACATTGATTTGACTTCATATTTATCTTCACAATGTTGATTTGGTCCTATTCAAATTTATACATATATTTGTGTTCTGTCCTCTACAACATTCACTTATAGCTATGTCTTCTTGCTTGAATCTTTTGTTCTAAGTGAATGTGATCGGACCCTAACCTCTTCTATGATTCTACCTCAAATTCTATCTATCCAAATCATATGCATTCTATTGAAACTGTCGAATGTCTTCTCTGCGTCCTTGTCAGCAGAAGATATAGAGAAAAAGGTTGAATCTGTTTTAAATGTTATATCCTTATTGCCTGAAACCCGGAGAAGCCGGAACGACCACCTGACAGTCCAGGCATGCGTGGGAACATGGAACAACTTCCAATGTGTTGCATGTTCGCCACGTGTCCCTCAGATGTGAACCGCCAGGGGCACTTGCATAATTGCGCTGTGCTGTCCCTTTCCTTATAAATACACATCACATCACGGTCAAAATCCTTCTCCCACCTCTCCACCTCGCGCAAACCCTAGCGCCACCGCTAGCTCTCGACGATGCCAGCGATGAAGCGCTTAGCTGCCGCGACCTCACCAACGCCGTCCCACACCGGCCGCGGACCTCGTCTCCTCCGCCGTCGCCATAGGTTTCTTCCATCGCCAAGTTAGGGCACGGGAGATTGAACTGCTCGGCCTCCCACTCCACTCCGTCTAGCAGTTCTTCGTGTGGTAATTAAAACTTACCTTTTACTGCCTTTTTGATTCGATAGATCCATCCTTCTCCACCAAAAGTGGTTTCTAAACCTACAATTTTGGATCTATCATGTTCTGCATCTCATATCATGCCTAGTATATTCACTTATGATTCACAACTAGTTAGATTCCTCACTTGTACCTATTCTTGGATTCGTACAAATCTGGAACCAACTCTCAACAAATAAGTGAATGTCTTCGCGCTATGAGGTCAATGTCTTCAAACTGATTTATCTTCAAAATCTTCTGAGAATGCATTTGACCTCTTCCCCTTCCCTTGCATCTCTAATGTTGTCATAGGTACATGTCCATGGGAGAATCCCTTGGTTCTCATAGTCTGCATTCGTTTGCAGAGTTCTTACAACATCACATCAATTCTCCTGAAGCCAGTTCCTGTCTGACCAGCAGATGGAAGCCTTTGCAAGTTCTGAAGCCACTCAGTTTGAACTTCATGGCCATAGAAAAGTCAGCAAGAAGGGCGGCAGACAGCGCCGTGGGAATACATCCAAAAATTTGCCACAAGATCTCTATGAGTTATACAAGACAGACACTGAATAAACCTATGGCGAAAGCAAGACTCGAATCCAATGGATTCGCAGATACTGGGCTGAACAATGGTTTCTGTAAAAATATGTGACTGGAGAGTATGCGGAGAAGAATGCCATCAAGCGACCATGGGGAGACATTCTCTTCAAAAATCTTCCACCCAGGTCCCGAACTGAAGCCATTGCTCAAGGTTTCTATCCTTGCATGGTTCGCGGACCACAACCAGAGAATGCTGATCCATCTTCTCTGCTATGGTGTCATGACAACATTCTGTTCAAGCGCAACTACAAGTTTGCCAAGGATTCTGCTGTGAAGAGCAAGAAAGCATTTGGACTCGACTTCAACCCCGGTCCATCTGCTCCTCGGGCTGATGGCACTCGTGATGCTGAACCCAATGTCATCGGCCCCTTCTAAAACATCGAAGGTCTCATCACTCACATTGCTGTTCAGGGGGCAGCCGTGGAGCACTCTGATGACGACGCTGATACTGATGAAGTGCCTGCTCCACCTAAGCCACATAAGCAGAAGAGAACAAAGGCTTCAAAGCCCTCTACTACACCTAAACTTCGCGTGCGAAGCCACTGGCCACTGCACCTCCTGAAGCAAGTGTGCAGTCTGAAGATCTTTCTCGCATCTCCAAGAAGACCGAGAAGTCTACAAAGCAGAAGAAGCCCATACGGAGCTCTGGGCAAAGACTGACCCCGACCGACATTTTGCGGAATGAAGAAGCCACCATTGATCTGTCCAGCGACGACGATCTTGGTGATGATGCTCTTGAGATGCTCATAAAGAGCAAGGAGGAGGCGGAGATCTTCAATGATCTGCTCCTCTTTGATGTGGATATTTTGAACAACTTCATTGATGAATGGTTTGAAAACCCAAGCATCAACATCGATGATCTTGAGCTTCCAATTGGCATCAGTGTCTCTTTCCACAGTGCCATTGCTAATGAGCTGGCTCTGGCTCAGAAAATTGTCTAGCTGAAGAACAAGATTGATCATGAGAAAGCCCAATTCAAGAGGAACATGGCCAATCTCAGTGTGGTTGATGTTTAAAGCTTCAAGAAGATGCTGCATGAGCTCAAGGAGCAGTTTCAAAAGAAACGTGAAGTAGCAAAAGGATCAAGAGAGCGGATGAAACTCTCTGCCAGTAAATGTGTTCAAGTTCACAATGAAGCCGAAAAGTGCAAGGCACTTGGGCGTCCTGGCATCGACCCCAAGTTAGCTGCCAAAAAGAAGAAGCCTGAAGTGGCCCAAGCTGAAGCATCAGGGCGGGAAGCACCTCGCATTGTCTTCCCCGCCAGCATGACAGGCTCGAAGCCCAAGTTCCCCATAGCTGCTTCAGAACTAAAGAAGACAAGGGCAGCTGAGGCCGAAGCTAGAAAGTGCAAGAACAAGAACGCCATTGATGATGCACCACAGACCAAGAAGCGGAAGACAAAGTCTTCGAAGAAAGATCGGGCTGCTCCCTCAGAGCCTCTTGTTGTCGAGCCCATCTCAGTTGCTCGTCCTGCATCCACCAACCAAGAGCGTCAGCTAGTACTTCATGATCCTGCTTTCACAGAAGCTCCTGAAGCTAAAGACATTCCAGCTGTTGACCCCATCACAGTTGAAGACAATGGTCATCAAGACAATGTAGATGATGATGAAGTCCTTCCTCAGATCGAGCACCAACCGGTATCATCGCCTGTTCTCACGAATAGCAAACTCATCAGCATTGGCCGTCCCTTCACGCCAATCGCTTAGGATGCATCGTGGGCTGATCACCCCCAATAAGACACACCAAGTCAAGAATCACCAAGTACTCCCCCACCTCAAGTCACCACTCTGGTGCTTGACGATGACGACTATGTGATCTAGCCAACTCCCTCTCCAAAAGCGTCGTCCGCATTCCGCAGGCTTCGCAAAGGACCAAGGCCACAAGTTGCTCTGCCGAGCGTTCCAGAAGGAGAAGAGCAAAACAACTCAGTGGCACGACAAGTGTTTCTTGACGCCACTCCAACTGCGAACGTCTCTGAGTCTGAAGCGAAAGCTGCTGAAGACATTCCGGCTGCATCAGTCGATGACCAACAAGAACCCCGTCAAGAAGAAGAGCGCGTTGCCACACCCCCTACCAACCAAGAAGTTGTTCTCGAGGAGAACGAGTCAGTGCCCGACCCTCCAGCTACTCAAGTGGAGGTTGAAAACACTGAGGCGGCCACCCACAACACTACTGAAGCCAATGACGTTGTCATGGCTGACGCTAATGTGGTGCCTGAAGTGAATATGGTGCCTGAAGCTAATGTTGCACCTGAAGCCAATGTGCAGCTTGAAGCCCATGTCAATGTCAATGCTCCTGTACCGCCTCCAAGGCCTTGCACTATTGAGCTGGCATTTGACCGCGGCCAACCTGTCATGGTCCGATGGCCTATTCTGGTTCCTCCTCCTGCTCCCGGACCACAATTTGACTATCATGTGGAGCACGGGCCACAGGTCCAGAAGCCAAATGAAACGCCCTCGATGCGGCTATATCTCCCACGTGTCGAAGCACGACTTAGAGGCATAACCGCATTGAAAGCAATGTCGCAAGTGAGGTAATCTTCACACAACCCATGTAATACATAAGGGAAAAGAGATACATAGTTGGCTTACAATCGCCACTTCACACAATACATGGGTAAAACATTACATCATTCAGAGTACACTCAAGGTCCGACTACGGAACCAAAATAAAGAAGATACCCCACAAGCTAACACAGATCCCCGAATCGTCCCAACTGGGCACCACTACTGATCATCTGGAAACGAAACATAGTAACGACCACGCCTCGTCGAACTCCCACTTGAGCTCGGTGGAATCATCTCTGACCGCCTCATCGGAACTCGCAATGTGTTTGAAGTAATCGTGAGCCACGGGACTCAGCAATCTCACACCCGCGAGATCAAGACTATTTAAGCTTTAGGGAGGACATGGTAGTAAAGTTGAGCTGCAGCAAGCGACTAGCATATATGGTGGCTACATCGCAAAAGAGAGCGAGAAGAGAAGCAAAGCACGGTCGTGAAACTAGTAGTGATCAAGAAGTGATCCTGAACTACTTACGCCGACATAACTCCAACATCGTGTTCACTTCCCGGACTCACGAGAAGAGACCATCACGTTACACACGCGTTGAGGTGTATTTTATTGAGGTCAACTTTGTGTTATCTACAACCGACATTAACAAATTCCCATCTGCCTCATAACCATGGGCACGGCTTTGAAAGATATTACCTGCAGGGTGTCCCAACTTAGCCCATTATAAGCTCTCACGGTCAACGAAGGATTATTCCTTCTACCGAAGACCCGATCAATCTCGAATCCCGGACTACAAGACATTTCGACAAAGAATAAAACAAGACCAGCAAAGCCGCCCGATTGTGCCGACAAATCCCGATAGGAGCTGCACATATCTCGCTCTCGTGGCACACCCGGATGAACACTCCATACAACTAAAACCAAACCTCAAGTTGCCTTGAGGGGCGCCGCAGGGTTCTAGTTCGGCCAGCACTCAAGGAGCACTGGTCCGGGGTTAAAATAAAGATGACCCTCGGCTCGCGAAACCCGGGGAAAAGGCTTAGGTGGCAAATAGTAAAACCAATGTTGGGCTTGCTGGACGAGTCTTATTCAAAGCGAACTGTCAAGGGGTCCCATAAATCACCCAACCGTAAGGAACGCAAAATCAAGGAACATAACACCGTATGACGGAAACTAGGTGGCAAGAGGGAACAAAACACTGGCATAAGGCCGAGCCTTCCACCCTTTACCAAGTATATAGATGTGTTAAACATAGCAGATATATTTATATATTGTGATATCCCCAACAAGTAAACATGTTCCAAAGAGGAACAACATCTCCATGTTCCAACAAGGAACAAATTTCAGCTTCACCGCAACTAACAACGCTATAAGAGGGCTGAGCGAAGCGGTAACATAGCCAATCAACGGTTTGCTAGGAAAGGATGGTTAGAGGCTGACATGGCAATATGGGTGGCATGATATAGCAAGTGGTAGGCATCGCAGCATAGGCATAGCAAAAGAGCGAGCAACTAGCAAGCAAAGATAGAAGTGATTTCGAGGGTATGGTCATCTTGCCTGAAATCCCGCAAGGAAGAAGAACGAATCCATGAAGAAGACAAACGGACAAGGTCGAATGAATCCTCACAACTCCGGAACGAAACCGAAGCAAACGAGAGAAGCAAACCGGAAAGAAGCAAACAACATAGTAAACACACAATCATAAACATGGCATGATGCGCAATCAAGTATGATGCATGTCCGGTTTAATGAGGCATGGCATGGCAATATGCAACAATCAATACTACAGGTTAAGTGGAGCTCAATATGCAACGAGTTGCATATTGACGGAACACCACAACACTTATTTAGTTCTCTCTCGTTAGGTACACAACAATATTAAATGTTGTTAAACATGGCAAGAGGTGGAGCATAATTAAACTAACTATTTAGGCAAGTTTAAATGAGGCCGGAAATAAGAAACAACAATTCCGGAAAATCCCCATATGCATATTTCGAATTTGGAACAGATCTGACCTAAAGCATATTTTAGAGTTGTTAAACATGCAAAGTAAAGTGGACTATGTTAAACTAGGCATTTTTCTACCCCATCTACATATATAATTTATTTAAAATGGAGCTACGGTTATTTAGTTATGAATTAAATCATTTTAGCATGGCATTTAAGCAAATTAATGCAACCAACAATATTAAACATTTAAATGTTGTTATCATGATGCGGATGACATGAGCAAGTTTATGCAATTTTTATGAAAACGTTAACATGAACATGATATGAAGCATTATGTCACCGTGGTGGAAGAAAGGGGTGCCACGGCAACGAATCCGAAAATGGTGTCACGGCAACATATCGGTTCCGGTAGCTCACGGAGATACCGATGCAAAAGGAAGGGGTGACGGAAGCGAGTAATGCAAGGATGGTGGGGTGATCCCGGATTCCGGGTTCCCACGGAACGGTAGAATGGCAAAAGAGGGGCATCGCAAGGATGATTCGAACACGGTCGGTCATCACGGGGTTATACCTCCGGAACGTTCAAACGGGACGGGTCGAGTTTCGTAGAGGGAAGGAGTCGGAAGTAGACGCTCCACGCTCGCTTTCAAGAGGTACTTGACGAGTCCGAACCCTTCGGGTTGTCGTGGTACTTGCGATCTCGCGATGGTAGTCGACACGGCGAGGGGAAGTCGTTGTTCACGCTCGATGGTAGTGGTACACACGCCATCGGAAGTAGTCGCTCACGCTTTTGGAGTTGAACTTGCCGCCGTGGTACACGGGTCTTCGGAGATGGTAGTGGTACATGGGTCTTCGGAGATGTCCGGGTCGCCGGGTCGTAGTGGTACTTGGCGCTTGTGAAGTCGACCTTGACGGAACCGAATGTCCTCGAGAGTAGTCGTGGTACTTGTCGCATCCACGTGTAGTCGAACTTGACGGAGCCGTATGTCCTCGAGGTAGTCGTGTAGTCGTACATGATCGCTATCGCACAGGTTCAAGTCGTACACTCTCCGTAGATGTTCATGGTCACGGCGAGGAGCGCTGCTGTGGTACTTGTCGGTCTCACACGGGGCAGCAACATGGCAGTCTTGGCGTCGGGCAGGACCTCCCGAAGTGGAGCAGGGAGGCGCGAGGAGAGGACCGGGAGGCCGCAGGGACGACGAGGGTGCACGGAGCTGCGTGAAGGAGAGGCGGGCCATAGGAGGCCTTCGCTGGCGGCGGAGCTAGGCTTCACCGAGCAGGGGCCTCGGGCGTCATGGGGCGGCGCTTGGAGCTCGGGGCAGAGGAGGGCCACGGCCATGGCGTCGGGCAGGGAGGCGGACGGCGGCTCGCGGGAGAAGGAAGGGCGAGGAAGAGGTCACCGGGGACGGGAGGAGAAGGGATGGCGGCGGCGACCGCGGCAGGGAGCGGTGGCGCGGCACCAAGGGCGCGGAGACGGGATGGAGGCGGCGAGGGGAAGGTAAGAAGGCGCGGCGGCGGCCTGGACTCGCTCGGAGGGCGACGGGGCCTGGGGACGCGGGGGAGAAGAAGAGAGGCGGCGAGGGAGAGAGCGAGGGAGATGGGATCGAGGGAGGAAGGAGGCGATGGGGAGCACGAAGGGATCGGGCGCAGGGGGCGACGGCGCTGGAGGGAACGAGCAGGGGAGCGAGGAGAGAACGAGAGGAGATGGGGGTTCGGGCTAGGGTTACGGTGAGTGGCCTGGAGGCCATGGGCCTGGGAGGCCTTGGGCCAGCCTGGGGGCAAATGGGCCTGCTGGCCTGCTGGGCTAGCTGGGCCAGCCTGGGAGGCCGAGGCCTGTAGGTGGCTGCTGGTTGGGTTGTCTTCTTCTTGCTGCTTTTTCTTTTCCATTTCTTCAGTGAAATACAAAAGGAAAGAGCAGGGGAAAAGAAGAGGAGCTAGAGAAATATAAAAATATTCTCATGATCCTGAGCATGCTCACTATTTAATAAAAATAGTTTGAGATTTATAAAGGAAGTAAAATAATTCAAGTTTGAATTAAATTGAACTTGAACCATTTTAAACCCTAACCAAAACTATTCCGATTGGGATGAAGTTTGGCAGAGAGGCTAGGTACATGGTGTTAGAATTTTGGGGAAAAGATGAGCATTTTGGTGGAGGCAAATGGCACTGCAAGAATGGAAGAAAAGGAAAGGAAGGAGAAGGAAGGAGCAAAGGTTTGAAGAGGTGACAAGGGTACGCACAAGATGCTCATGGAAACAACATGAATGACAAATGCAACATGGCAAGCACGGCTATACTTGATATGACCAAGATGCAACATAAGATGGCATGATGACAAGATGCAATGCAAGAGATGACATGAAGAATGCACAACACAAAACAAATCACAAGGCAAAACTCGAAACCCCGAAGGCAATCAAACTCCGGTCTTGGGGCGTCACAACACTCCACCACTACGAGAGGATCTCGTCCCGAGATCTAGGATGGCACCGGAGAAAAGCGGAAGAGGAAGAGGTAAAACAAAGTTGCTTCTTTGACAAACGAGTGAAACCAAAGAACCTTGAGAGGTTGAACGAAATGAAAGAAAGAAAACAATGAAGATGAAGAATGTTGAAAACACTCTGTTAGAAAAAAGGAACAGGGATACGACGAAAACCAAGAGGTTAGGGGACAAGATAGATATTGACACCACTCCGGTTAAAACTAGATCGAGAAGGAATAAGAATGATATAATTTGGGCAGCACTCCGACTAAAATAAGAAGGAGAACTTGATAAGATGAAAAGAACTTGAAGAGATGACACAACACTCCGGTTAAATGGACAATGCAAGAAAAAGAACATGATCTTTGCAAAACGAGGTGATGGGTGAAGAGAGCAACATCACAAAGCCTCCGGAAGAAAAATTGAAGATAGGTCATTGGAATAAAGGAATGGAGAAGAAAAAAGACAACTTGTACCACAAATGAGTTTGGAAAGCACCGTTAAAAAGAAGGATAGAACGGAGTTGTTTGAAAAACAACAACGATAAGGATAAGCTTGTAGTGGGCTTATGAAAACATCTCAAAATTATGAGGTGAGCTTCTGCCACCAACGGAAACAACTGATTGGATTGATATCAACAAGGAGACGAGAAACTTATTTCACCGAGAGGACAAAAGAAGAACTTGGGTCCTTTATAAGCACCATAAATAGCAACAATCCTTAGGGAAAGCTTTAGGTGCAATATAGCCCAAGATAACTCCAATGAAGAGATTGATGGATTTAAAATACCTCATTCTTAACAACATGTGAATCATGAAACACGAACTCAAATTGTCGAGAATGACATAACACCATCTCAAGAGATAAGGTAGAAAGAATTGCACTTCGAAATGCAAGAAGAAGAATACTTGAACTCCTCAAAACAAAACATGTGTTGAGCACCATGTTCAATTTTTGAGTATAGCTTGGCGGATCATAACTCCGAGAGAAATCTTGAAGAACAATTGAAGAATGAAAAGAATCCTTGAGGAAGCACCATGTAGAACCTCCATGAAGAACTCCGGCAAGAAAGGATGATAAAAGAAAGAGACGTTGAAAACACAAGGTGAAACCTTGCAGTGATAAGATGAAGCTTTGAAATGATATAATCGAGAAAACTTGGAACACCGGAAAGAAAAATGAACAAATGAAATCAAGAATTTTGACGATCCTCCGGAATAAGGAATTGAATCACTTGGAAGAAACAAGAACAAGAATTACATTATGCTCATCCTTCACCAATTGAATTGATGACAAGCAATGGATTTGGCATACTACTTATTCCCATTGAAAAGTGATTACAGATAGAGATATAGCGCAAACTTGAGAAGGTATTGATGGAACCACCGGTGGGATTTGGAAACAACAAATGAATTGATATGATAATGAAGGAAGTGAAATCTTGAACGAACCACCGTAATAATTGAAAATGAACGTAGCAAAGGCACAATTCACCGGGAAGAATTGTAAAACGAATAAAGATGCTTGACAAAATTTAGATACATTAGAACGAAGAGATCATGAACTGATTGGAGGATATTTCGACGATGCACCGGTGAGATTTGGAAAACCAGAGTTGAATGCTTGAATGAATAATTCTGAGATGATGGGCTCCGAAGAATCAAACTGACAGACTCCTGAAATACTCCGGATGGATTAAAAGAATTCTCACAATCAAAACAATTATGAGGATGGCACGAAGCTAGAAGCATGAATCTTGAAGAGAATGGAGCAAGATTAAAGAGAAACTCATCTTCAGTCTTCAAAATTCGAGAATGACGACGAGAAACATCACCATGAATTATTGAAGCACTCCGGAATGAAAATTAGAAAGGTTGAACCAACAATGAAAATAATTTGAGAGATCTTGGAGAAAGACATTTGACTGATGATAACTCATTCTTACGTCAAACTTTGCAATGAATTTGGGAATAGCTCTTGAAAATTAGAAGAGTCAGGTAAGATCCTGGAAAACGACCTGTGGGTTAGGGCCCACTCAAAAGAACCACCGTTGAACAATTGTTTGAAATAGATATTGCACCGTAGAATTAAATGGCTTGAATGAGATAGCATCCTCAAAAGAACTTGAGTGAATTGAGAATGGAAACTAGAATCTTCTGAGATATCTTCAACACTCCTGAACAATAGAATAGCGAGAAGTGGATGATTAAGAGATGCACCGACATGAGAAAGCATTTGAAACGATGAAACGAATACGATCAACACCGAAAACTTGACTTAAATCCACCGGAGAAGAAAATTAGAATGGAACAATGATAAGGTTGAAGCTTCCTTAGCGCCTTCATGAGAAATCACCGGATAAAACATTAAAGGAAAAGAATGAAGAAACTTCACTCAATAAAATGGATACTTGATTAAGAAATCTGAGTCCTTGAAGAAAAGGGTGGAGGGCGGAAAACAAAGGCAACTTAGGTCGGATGAAACGAACACCGTTGAGAAAAGGTTAGAATTGATCTTGCGAATGTTGGAATGATCGGATCCACTTGAAGAGAAGCACGACGGTTGGAAAAGAATTAACATGACAAGCTCAAGGATCAAAAGGATTAGTATTCACATAGCAATATGAGAACACCAATTAGGAAAGGTATGGAATCCACACTTGGCATTGAAGCAACTCAATACCACAAAACAAAACAAAACAAAGGATTGGCTTCAAGAATGAGCCGAACAAACACATGATAGAGATTTCGCCCAAAGTGTTCGTGGTGGGGCCCACACGGACACGACGATAGCGGACGCCACGAATGACTAACAAGACGCCCCGAATCAGCATAGCCAAGGATTCTTTAAGACGCCTCGCGACCATCAGAATCGACCGTGAATGGGCGGACCACTAGACGTTGAACCCCAATCTCAAATCATACATCCGTCGGAAAGAAAATCCTGTAAGCTACTAGAATTCCCACCTATAAACTCCCAAACTTTCTGGTTATGCAATCTGGTGTTGGGGATACAGGGACACAAAATATATCACCCAAACTAACAATACCTAGATCCAAATGTATCCATCCGTCAACACATAACCAAGAAATCCTCGAAATCGTGTACCTCGACCTTCAAAAACATCCGTTATACAAGTCATGGCAATACTCCCTTTTCGCCACAAGATCGGGCTATCGGGTTATCTCACCAACAACTGTACAAAAGAGATTTCGATGTCGGTAAAACTCGTATTCCGAATCGCAACGATAAAATTGTGACGACAACACCTCGGAGCTCAACTCCCGGGACACCGCCACAACCCCTAAATGTCGAGGCACCAAGAACAATGTTCTCGCCACAAAACCATCGAACGATTCCAAGATACCCACGTGATCCTAAAAAAATTTTTAGTGAAAATTTGAGGAGAGAAAAGTCAAAACTCTACGTCAGAGACCTCACCAGAGCGATTTAAGGACCGAGGAGTAAAAGAATCCTACTCTCGATATATATAATCCTAAGACTCAAAACATTTTCCATTCTAGACTCAACAACGCCAAGAACAATCAAGTAGGGGCTCCTAAGTCGGGAAGGCTCGATTACCAACTTGAACGCCTCGATGCGGCTATATCTCCCACGTGTCGAGCACACGACTTAGAGGCATAACCGCATTGAAAGCAATGTCGCAAGTGAGGTAATCTTCACACAACCCATGTAATACATAAGGAAAAGAGATACATAGTTGGCTTACAATCGCCACTTCACACAATACATGGGTAAAACATTACATCATTCAGAGTACACTCAAGGTCCGACTACGGAACCAAAATAAAGAAGATACCCCACAAGCTAACACAGATCCCGAATCGTCCCAACTGGGCACCACTATCGATCATCTGAAACGAAACATAGTAACGACCACGCCTCGTCGAACTCCCACTTGAGCTCGGTGGAATCATCTGCACCGCCTCATCGGAACCTGCAACTGTGTTTGAAGTAACTGTGAGCCACGGGACTCAAAGAATCTCACACCCGAGATCAAGACTATTTAAGCTTTAGGGAGGACATGGTAGTAAAGTTGAGCTGCAGCAAGCGACTAGCATATATGGTGGCTACATCGCAAAAGAGAGCGAGAAGAGAAGCAAAGCACGGTCGCGAAACTAGTAGTGATCAAGAAGTGATCCTGAACTACTTACGCCGACATAACTCCAACACCGTGTTCACTTCCCGGACCACCGAGAAGAGACCATCACGGTTACACACGCGTTGAGGTGTATTTTATTGAGGTCAACTTTGTGTTATCTACAACCGACATTAACAAATTCCCATCTGCCTCATAACATCAGGGCACGGCTTTGAAAGATATTACCTGCAGGGTGTCCCAACTTAGCCCATTATAAGCTCTCACGGTCAACGAAGGATTATTCCTTCTACCGGAAGACCCGATCAATCTCGAATCCCGGACTACAAGACATTTCGACAGCAATAAAACAAGACCAGCAAAGCCGCCCGATTGTGCCGACAAATCCCGATAGGAGCTGCACATATCTCGCTCTCGAGCACACCCGGATGAACACTCCATACAACTAAAACCAAACCTCAAGTTGCCTTGAGGGGCGCTGCACAGGGTTCTAGTTCGGGCCAGCACTCAAGGAGCACTGGTCCGGGGTTAAAATAAAGATGACCCTCGGGCTCGCGAAACCCGGGGAAAAGGCTTAGGTGGCAAATAGTAAAACCAATGTTGGGCTTGCTGGACGAGTCTTATTCAAAGCGAACTGTCAAGGGGTCCCATAAATCACCCAACCGTAAGGAACGCAAAATCAAGGAACATAACACCGTATGACGGAAACTAGGTGGCAAGAGTGGAACAAAACACTGCATAAGGCCGAGCCTTCCACCCTTTACCAAGTATATAGATGTGTTAAACATAGCAGATATATTTATATATTGTGATATCCCCAACAAGTAAACATGTTCCAAAGAGGAACAACATCTCCATGTTCCAACAAGGAACAAATTTCAGCTTCACCTGCAACTAACAACGCTATAAGAGGGGCTGAGCGAAGCGGTAACATAGCCAATCAACGGTTTGCTAGGAAAGGATGGTTAGAGGCTGACATGGCAATATGGGTGGCATGATATAGCAAGTGGTAGGCATCGCAGCATAGGCATAGCAAAAGAGCGAGCAACTAGCAAGCAAAGATAGAAGTGATTTCGAGGGTATGGTCATCTTGCCTGAAATCCCGCAAGGAAGAAGAACGAATCCATGAAGAAGACAAACGGACGAGGTCGAATGAATCCTCACAACTCCGGAACGAAACCGAAGCAAACGAGAGAAGCAAACCGGAAAGAAGCAAACAACATAGTAAACACACAATCATAAACATGGCATGATGCGCAATCAAGTATGATGCATGTCCGGTTTAATGAGGCATGGCATGGCAATATGCAACAATCAATACTACAGGTTAAGTGGAGCTCAATATGCAACGAGTTGCATATTGACGGAACACCACAACACTTATTTAGTTCTCTCTCGGTTAGGTACACAACAATATTAAATGTTGTTAAACATGGCAAGAGGTGGAGCATAATTAAACTAACTATTTAGGCAAGTTTAAATGAGGCCGGAAATAAGAAACAACAATTCCGGAAAATCCCCATATGCATATTTCGAATTTGGAACAGATCTGACCTAAAGCATATTTTAGAGTTGTTAAACATGCAAAGTAAAGTGGACTATGTTAAACTAGGCATTTTTCTACCCCATCTACATATATAATTTATTTAAAATGGAGCTACGGTTATTTAGTTATGAATTAAATCATTTTAGCATGGCATTTAAGCAAATTAATGCAACCAACAATATTAAACATTTAAATGTTGTTATCATGATGCGGATGACATGAGCAAGTTTATGCAATTTTTATGAAAACGTTAACATGAACATGATATGAAGCATTATGTCACCGTGGTGGAAGAAAGGGGTGCCACGGCAACGAATCCAAAATGGTGCCACGGCAACATATCGGTTCCGTAGCTCACGGAGATACCGATGCAAAAGGAAGGTGACGGAAGCGAGTAATGCAAGGATGGTGGGTGATCCGGTTCCGGTTCCCACGGAACGGTAGAATGGCAAAAGAGGGCATCGCAAGGATGATTCAACACGGTCGGTCATCACGGGTTATACCTCCGAACGCTCAAACGGGACGGGTCGAGTTTCAGAGAGGGAAGGAGTCGGAAGTAGACGCTCCACGCTCGCTTTCGAAGAGGTACTTGACGAGTCCGAAACCCTTCGGGTTGTCGTGGTACTTGCGATCTCGCGATGGTAGTCGTACGGCGAGGGGAAGTCGTTGTTCACGCTCGATGGTAGTGGTACACGCCATCGGAAGTAGTCGCTCACGCTTTTGGAGTTGAACTTGCCGCCGTGGTACACGGGTCTTCGGAGATGGTAGTGGTACATGGGTCTTCGGAGATGTCCGGGTCGCCGGGTCGAGTGGTACTTGGCGCTTGTGAAGTCGACCTGACGGAACCGAATGTCCTCGAGAGTAGTCGTGGTACTTGTCGATCCACGTGTAGTCGAACTTGACGGAGCCGTATGTCCTCGAGGTAGTCGTGTAGTCGTACATGATCGCATCGCACAGGGTTCAAGTCGTACACTCTCCGTAGATGTTCATGGTCACGGCGAGGAACTTGACGCGCTGCTGTGGTACTTGTCGGTCTCACATGGGGCAGCAACATGGCAGTCTTGGCGTCGGGCAGGACCTCCAAGTGGGAGCAGGAGGCGCGAGGAGAGGACCGGGAGGCCGCAGGGACGACGAGGGTGCACGGAGCTGCGTGAAGGAGAGGCGGGGCCATAGGAGGCCTTCGTTGGCGGCGGAGCTAGGCTTCACCGGAGCAGGGGGCCTCGGGCGTCATGGGGCGGCGCTTGGAGCTCGGGGCAGAGGAGGGCCACGGCCATGGCGTCGGGCAGGGAGGCGGACGGCGGCTCGCGGGAGAAGGAAGGGCGAGGAAGAGGTCACCGGGGACGGGAGGAGAAGGGATGGCGGCGGCGACCGCGGCAGGGAGCGGTGGCGCGGCACCAAGGGCGCGGAGACGGGATGGAGGCGGCGAGGGGAAGGTAAGAAGGCGCGGCGGCGGCCTGGACTCGCTCGGAGGGCGACGGGGCCTGGGGACGCGGGGGAGAAGAAGAGAGGCGGCGAGGGAGAGAGCGAGGGAGATGGGATCGAGGGAGGAAGGAGGCGATGGGGAGCACGAAGGGATCGGGCGCAGGGGGCGACGGCGCTGGAGGGAACGAGCAGGGGAGCGAGGAGAGAACGAGAGGAGATGGGGGTTCGGGCTAGGGTTACGGGTGAGTGGCCTGGGAGGCCGCGGGCCTGGGAGGCCTTGGGCCAGCGCGGGGGCAAATGGGCCTGCTGGCGCGCGGGGCTAGCTGGGCCAGCCTGGGAGGCCGAGGCCCAGGTAGGTGGCTGCTGCTGGGTTGTACTGCTGCTGCTGCTTTCTTTTCTTTTCCATTTCTTCAGGCAGAAATACAAAAGGGAAAGAGCAGGGGGAAAAGAAGAGGAGCTAGAGAAATATAAAAATATTCTCATGATCCTGAGCATGCTCACTATTTAATAAAAATAGTTTGGAGATTTATAAAGGAAGTAAAATAATTCAAGTTTGAATTAAATTCGAACTTGAACCATTTTAAACCCTAACCAAAACTATTCCGATTGGGATGAAGTTTGGCAGAGAGGCTAGGTACATGGTGTTAGAATTTTGGGGAAAAGATGAGCATTTTGGTGGAGGCAAAATGGCACTGCAAGAATGGAAGAAAAGGAAAGGAAGGAGAAGGAAGGAGCAAAGGTTTGAAGAGGTGACAAGGGTACGCACAAGATGCTCATGGAAACAACATGAATGACAAATGCAACATGGCAAGCACGGTTATACTTGATATGACCAAGATGCAACATAAGATGGCATGATGACAAGATGCAATGCAAGAGATGACATGAAGAATGCACAACACAAAACAAATCACAAGGCAAAACTCGGAAACCCTGGAAGGCAACTGAAACTCCGGTCTTGGGGCGTCACACCAAAGCCCAGACTGCCAAGGTTTCCAGGTAATGTGTCTTCGCCAGGATCGTTCAATGTGAATGGCTTCAAAGCACACAACACCTTTTGATAGTGCCAAAAACCCATATTCGAAGCCAAGAATTTCATATGATCGGTTTTGGAGCTATCAGCAGCGCAATTATTATTCTTGTGTCCTATACAAACAAGGGCGCATTTTTTCCCATATGTGTCTAGACTGTGAAGCCATTGCTGGCCTGCCCTGCTTGGAATAAGCCCTAGACTGCTTCAGAGATGCTGGTCTTCTGCAGTTTGTGACCGACAAAGAAAATTGGAATGAGGAGCTTCTGCTACAACTCTATGCCACTCTTCACATTTGCGGCTACAACAGGGATCTGAAGACTTGGGTCCTTGAGTGGATAACTAGCAATGTACACCATGAAGCCAAAGCCCAAGATATTATTGAGCTTACTGCCCTGCCCACTCCAGGTGAACTATATGAACCTGGTTGTCAGCTTCACCACAATGCTTTGGAGAGCATATTCCAGAAGCCTGAGCCGAATATGAGCCAAATGATGAGCATGATGAAGCCACTGCCACAAGATGTTGAATATCCAAAGGAATTGTTTGTTGAAGACCTGGAGTATCTGCCCCGCACCATTTATCATATCATACGGCGAACTCTATGGCCTGTCAAAGGACATTCTCCTGCAGCGAAGCTTGAAGGAGCAATGAAGACATTGGTTTTCTATATCCTCAATGGCATCAGCTTCAATGCTCAGGATTTCTTCATCAGGCAACTTGCTGCATCTGGCTCTGATCTATTTGGTCTGAAGTTTTATTCTCCATGGGTAATGCGCCTCATCAAGCTTCACTCTTCTATCAACTATTAGCCCTCTGCGCGCAACCATCTTATCTTCTTGCCATAGGTTGATATGTCTGTCGAAGCCATCTACCCTGAACCTGCCAAGGAGCCTATATATCTTCACAATGCAGATCACCAAAGCATCACCCAACCTATTGAAGGAGTTCTTGCTGCTACTCGAGTTTGTCCTCTGGCTGGTACTACTCGTGCACCTCATCATGCAACAACTGAAGCCACTGAAAGCACTATTGCTCAACGGCCTCGGAAGCGATCTCGCGTTCTCAATGACCGAGAGCTTCTCGTGGCATTACATCAAAAATAGGATAAGCATCATGACTGGCTCAAGCGTTAGATGCAGATCCTCTAGGTGGATGTTAATCGCATTCGAAATTTTGCCACCAAGAATGCATTTGTCACTCATGAAACCTGTTGCCGGTTGTGGAAGAGTCTGACATTACTAAGCTCTGAAGATGATCTTCAACAAGATGGCTTCACAGAGTGATTCAAATTTGATTCCACTCCTCCAAGGAACACTATCTTTTGTCGGACTCCCTCTCTCGAAGACTCTGAGTACTCCTCCTCAGCGGCAACTGTCAATGCCAGAGTCATCGATGACGAAGATGATGCTACTTCACCAACTACAACTTCACCACATATCGACACTGCACCAAGCTCTTCTGCACCACCGGACTTCAACATCAACCCTGCACCTTCACCTACTCATCATGGGAACGAGTAGACGCTCTATGTCTTCAAACCTTTTTGGTCCTTATTGACAAAAGGGGGAGAAGCATATGAGTTGATAGTCTTCAAGCGGGTCCTTATGAGTGGTTGCTATAGTTTTTGCCAAGTGTTTACAACTCTCGCTTTTGATACATTTGGTTCTTTGAGTTGTAACACTTAAACTTGATGGTCTTCTGCTACCTTTTCTGTCAACTATGTGATGCGACGATAAATTCCGCATGTGCGATGATAAATTCCGCACGAAGCCCTTTCGCAGACGTCCATTTTTCATTATGCATGTCATTATCTTCATTATATCCTTTCATGCATGATGAATTGTCTTCATAAGTTGAAGAGGATCTCCACAAGTAAAGCCTGCCATGTGCATTTGCATTCAAACGCAAACTATTTATATGCACATCTTCAGGGGGAGCCTTTTGCTACTTATGAAGACAATACCTTAACCCTTACTATTTCACATACTTTTATCCCCGTTGAAAATTTCAATCAGGTTGTCATCAATCACAAAAAAGGGGAGATTGTAAGTGCATCTAGTGCCACCCCTAGTTGGTTTTGGAGTATTGATGACAAACCTGGTTGAGGGACTAATGTGTTTGTGAGAATTGTAGGATAACACAGGTAGTAGTCCCTCATCGATTCGGTTTACCTACCGAAGATGACCCCTAAAAATGTGTGAAGACATTGAAGACAATGGTGGTATGTGAAGATATTCACAATGAAGATTATGACTCGAGAAGACATTCACGTGAAGAATATGGAGTGCGAAGACATAGCTGTTTCGTAGTTTCCTTTTCTTCTTTGTTGAGTCATAGGAACCGTCGTACTGTTAAGTGGGGTCCAAGTGAACAAAGTTAGAGTGACTGAAGTGATTCTCAACAAAATCCTATGTCTTCTAGCGAAGACAATGAGAGCAAATCTTATCCAGAGCTGGATGAGTCAGCTTTACTTGTAGCCCAAGTCAAGCTGCCGCATGTGTTTGAAATCTGACCGTTGGACGCGTGTCAGTTCCTTAGTGACCCAGGGTCATTTCGGACAAATCAGGCCGGGTTGCCTAGTGGCTATAAATAGCCCACCCCCTACACCATAAATTGGTGGCTGCTCACAGTTAGTGCAAGGCTTTTGTCGTTTAAGAGCAACCCACCTCGAAGCCTTTGAGAGAAAGATCCTTGCGAGGACAAAGCCCAAAACACCCAGATCCAAAGAGTGTTAGGCATCACTAAAGTCTTTCTGTCCGCGTGACCTGAAGACTTGTTACACTTGAGGACTATGAATCCTCCAGCTGGTTAGGCGTTGAGTTATGAGCATCCAAGAGTCATTGTGGATTGCCGGTGAACGAAGTCTGTGAAGGTTTGGAAGTCTACCTTGAAGACTTACCAGAGTGATTGGGCGAGGACTAAGTGTCCTTAGCTCAAGGGGAATAAGGTGAAGACGCGGTCTTCTGAGTTGAATCTCATCCTCCCTAACCAGACGTACAGTTGTCACAACAACTGGAATTGGTCCAACAAATCCTTGTCCTCACCAAGCAACTGGTTCTATCTCCTCCCTCACTTATTTACAGTTTGCCTTCGTGAAGTCATTTGCATACTTGCCTGATCTGTTTGACTTCACTGTGTGACGACTATTGTTGTTTGGCTTCATACCTTCTTCCATTCTGATCTATACTTCCTAGCTGCCAATAGTCTTTGTGCTTTCGCTTCATTTTTTACTTGACTATGGCTTGTCTAGTGTAGTCTACCTTCCGCTGCATATCAATAGGTTCAATTGTTGTGTTTGTCTTCAAAGCCCCTGTGTTCTGAAGACTTCCATAAAAATCGCCTATTCACCCCCCTCTAGTCGATAACTAGCACTTTCAGTAGTGAACACTCTGTGTTGTTGTTCCAGAAAAGTAAGTATCAACAGTTTATGTGACATTTCATGTCCGCTTCATGAAGCATTGTATGCACACAGTATATTGATGATTTTATTTTACCTTCATATCTGCTTAATTTGTGTTCTGATCGATGTGTTGATAGAAGCGAACATAATTCCTGAGAGAAGCCTAATACTCTGAATTTGTGTTCCTTTATTGTCCGAGCTTTACATTTCCTAGGCAAGTATTATGTAAATCATACATTGGTCATGGTTCTTAATGGTTGTCTATTTTCTTGGATCTTTAGAAGAAGGGCCATTTGCATTTCTGTCCCTAACTCGAACCACCTACTCAGATTTACCCCTAATTTCGAAGCATGCTCAATTTTGCCCCTCTGCCGTTAAGTGATGTTACAGGAAATGCCTTTCCGTTATGTTTCCGTCCGGTCAAATGGGTTTGACCGTCTACACAATGTTTTTTGGACAATTTGCCCCTACCCGTTAAGTGTCACTTACATGCGGGAACCACTCAAAAAATAAAATAAAAGGAAAAACACTTTCTCTCACTCCCCCTCTCTCACACACTTACATGTGGGCCCCAACCAATAAAAAGAAAAACACTTTCTCTCACCCCTTTTCTAAAATATATTGTGTTAATTAAGGGTGGGTCCACTGCTCAGCCACACAAAAAGACAATTAAACTAGTGCTCACAAAAATATTACTAAGCTAATGGCTCGCTACACTAATCTCGTCGGCGACCAAATCCAGCGGTGGAGGCACGCCGGGAGGCTGAGGGAACCTGGCGATAGCCCTGGCTCAGTCGCGTCTAGGGTTGGCCTCTTAGGACCATATGGTCGCCAGAGCTAACAGCGACGACTGTTCCCGCGGTGGCTGTTCCCGGCGGCTCTGGGCGTCCCAAGCGGGGGAACTAAAGTGCGAGAGGGAGAGGGTCGCTGAGTGTGCGAGGTTAAGGAGCTAACTAACAAGGACGACAGTCACGCCGCTGGGGCTCAGGGAACACCAGAGTGATGACTTCGACGATGGCGGCCATGTAAGTGCTCTGATCTTGTGGGGAAGACGACCAGAGATCACAGAGTTTGTTGTCGAGGAGGTCCACATCTTCTGAGGCACCTCATGTTGCTCGGGAAGTTGCAGGCCAGGGAGCTTCAATGGCGCCGAATCGGTGGCGGCGGTCCGAGGCTGGAGGCGGGGAAGATGTGTCATGGTGCTCGGTCCTTAACTTCTCTTGTCAAATTCGTAGGCTGGGATCACAAGGGCATCTCGTACGAGCTCCGTGGGGAGGTGGTGGTGCTTGAGGTTGAAGTTTTCCACGTGTCTGACCGACGACGGTGATGACACGCTCTCCGGCATGCTTGCGGAAGAGGTCTAGAGGGTGGGAGAGAGAATGAGGGCGTCAGTGGATGCATGTGGCAGCGTCATGGGAGGCCAGCGGCAGCGATGAGGCTGGGGCCTCTGGTTCGCCGGACGTGATAGAGGTCGTGAGGTAGGGAGAGAGAGATGATTTGTTTCTTTTGTTTTATACTTTTTGTTAGGCCCCACTTGTAAGTTAGAGAGAGGTGGGAGGAACTTTTTTCTTTTCTTTTTTGTAGGCCCACATGTAAGTGATACATAGAGAGGTGAAAGAGAGTTTTTTAGTGAGAGGACCTAGCTGTAAGGAGGGCCAAATTGTCTAGAAAACGCCAGGTAGACGGTCAAACCCCTTTGACTAGACGAAAACGGAACGAAATGGCATTTACGTAACGTCACTTAACGGCACAGGGGTAAATTTGAGCATGCTTCAAAATTAGGGGTAAATCAGAGTAGTAGGATCAAGTTAGGGACTCAAATGTAAAAGACCCTTAGAAGTATGTTACCCTTAGGGTACTGTAAAAAAGGCATTTTATAAAATATAGGAAATTTAAATATGTGTGTTTGAAATAAGACAAAGGGTGACGTTGAGTTAAACAAATTTTAGGGGATAATCTTTATGGGGGAGTCGACTATTCCCCTTCCACCCCAACCGTACCCTCAGCATCCATGTTCGTCCCCTCTCTCATGGCTACGAGGAGTGAGAAAGGGTGGCAGGAAGGGATAGAGGGATATATGGAGAGAGGAAGAGCAGAGGATTTGGTGATAAGAGTGAGGGTTGAGAGAACGGGATGGGGTTTGAGATTGGTCTTTTCAGAGTGGAATACTTTCCCTACTTTAGGAAATATGGCAAATCACATTTAATTAGAGATGGCTTTGTAGGAAATTGCATGAGCGAGCAGTTTATATTTTTTCATCAACTCGTACAATTTTTTTGTTAGGATAGAATGGTAAATGCATTGGTTGGTTGCTTCAAGAGTTAATAATGGGCACAGTGACATATCAGTTGCATGCCCAACAACGGACATCATATTTTATTTTGTGGTAATGCACGACACCCAATTTTATGTTACATTGTGGCAATGGATCAGGAGACATCAGATCTGTCTTCTTCGCTCGGGGGGCGTCACGGGCGGCGCACGCCTCGTCCCCCTGCGATGTATGGTATGAAGGAGGGAGGGCGCCATGGCTATGATGAGATAGGCATCATCCTGGTTTTAAGGAAAGAGCTCCAGTTAGAAATGTCTTGCTAAGGCGCGAAACAAAGTGCGAAGGGAGGATCCGATAGGAAAAGGGAAGGATGCATCGTGTGGTGGGGATTTTGTGTTGCGACTCGAGATAACATGACGGATAGTCTAGACAACCTCATTTCTCTCCCACATATGACTAGATTTAAGGGAGCCCAAACTGTCCAAGAAGTTGGATTTTGAGTGGTGATCATTTCATTTATTATCCAAACACACCTGATGTACAAGAAAAAAATTAGCTTCGACCTTGAAGATGACTTTAATCCTTTATCTGATTTATGTATATATCCTATAGCCCGTAGCAACGCACGGGCATTCTACTAGTTAAGTATGGTTTTTGGGCCAGGCCGAGATGACTCGCGCGTGAGCGCCACGAATGGTAAGTAGCGCTAAAGGCGCAGGCAAGGAATGGGGATCCTATTTCGTGCGCAGGTTGCTGGTAATTATTTTTCGAATTTGTGACTGTTTTCTAAATAGTGAAATGTTTTGAATATCATGAACATGTTTCAAATTTGTGAACATTTGTTTGAACTCATGAATATTTTTTGAATAAGTAAACACGTTTTTACAATTCATGAACTTTAAAAAAAATCGAACATTTTTTAAAACTCAAGTATAGTTTTTGATACTTATGAAAACTTTCTGAATCGAAGAGCATTTTAAAATTTATGGACTTTCTTATAAAATTTTCAATAATTTTTGAAATTTATAACATTTTTTATATATAACAAACATGTTTTACAAAATTATGAACAATTAATTAATGAACATTTTATGATTCGCCAACATTTTTGTTTTTGCAAACAAATTTTATATTAAATTGTAAACATTTTTTGAATGCAGGAGCATTTTTTACAATTTGCGAACATTTTTCGAATTAGAGAATATATTTTTGAAACCCGTGATCATTGTTTGGAAACTGGTGTACCACTTTGAAATATGAAGATTTTTTTTGAATGGAAACTGCAGGGCTTGGCCCCACAGTATTTTATTAAAAAATAGAATAAAGTACAGCCATAATTACAGTGCCACAAGCAGTGGCAAATAAAAGAAAAAGCTAGTCTAACCTATAAACAAAAAGGAAGAAACAAAAAGGAGGGGAATCCCTCAAGGAGGAAGGAAAGCAATCCAATGAAGAAGCTCCTCCTTATGTCTTGATTTTATCCTGTGTGCCATCAGGGAGATATCATGAATGAAGCCAACCTTCCATCTACCAATGGTTGGCTTAATCTTCCTGAAAATCTTGTCATTTCTGACCAGCCAGATATTCCACCATGATAAAAAGACCACTTCAGCAAAGAAGGGTTTGGAAAAATCCAGTTTGGCCTGCGCTGCAATCTGTACCATGTCAAAGTTAGAAGGCCAGTATATCTGCAAATAGTTCCATACTCTGGTATTGAAG
The DNA here is from genome assembly GCA_021605205.1 of Aegilops longissima. NCBI lineage: Eukaryota > Viridiplantae > Streptophyta > Magnoliopsida > Poales > Poaceae > Aegilops > Aegilops longissima. The sequence goes on from CM038682.1 coordinate 635,358,335, forward strand.
TAACATTGGAAGAACAGATGATTTCTATCCTCCTATAAACCAGCTCTGCATACGACACATTCAGGTCCATCCTCAATCCTCCAGTGTCTTCTCTGAATCATATCCTTGGTGTTGACTCTATCCATAATAACTAGCCAAGCAAACATTTTGATGGACATAGTACAACCACTTTTCCATATCCAATTCAACAAAGGGTTTGCCACAATGGGCTTGTTAACCAGATCATAGTATTTCTTGGTTGTGTATTATCTCCTTTTGCTATCATTCCAAGACCAGTAGTCAGGCAGCAATCTATCTCCAGCAAATCCATCAAGAGCTTGAGAAAGGCATTGAAACTCCATATAGGCCTGCTCAGACAAAGGTAGCTGGAAGAGCCCCAAAAGATTCTCAGTATTGAGGACTTGCTGTACAGAAATGTTCTGGTCTAAGCAGTAGGAGAAAAGCCTTTTGTATTTATCTTGGAGCAACAAACTAGAAGGACCAGACCAGCCATCTTTCCAAAACAGGGCAGTATCTCCACTGTTAACTTGGATTGGAGAAACAACTCTGAATTTTTCCATAAGTTTGGAGACATCTCTCCACCAGAAGGATCCACACAATGTGGTGTCATGTGGCACTATATCAAAATAGTAAGAGTTCCATATTGAGTTCACCCATGGAATATCCATTTGTTATAAAACTTGTGCAGGTGTTTGAGCAATAAAGCATCATTTTGCACACTGAGATTCAAGATTACAAGGCCTCCTCTATTCTTTGGCCTGCAAACCAGGGGCCAAGCAGCCAGTGATTGTCCAGACTCCTGACCATATTTCCTCCATAAGCATTGCCTCTGCATCCTTTCCAATTGTTTCAAAATACCAGGGGGAATTTGCAAGCTACATGAGAAGAAAATGGGCATAGAAGAAATCACAGAATTAAGCAATTGCAACCTTCCCCTTGTGGCAAGAACCAGGAGCTGGCAGTGAGCCTCCTTTCCATGCAATCCACCAGAGGCATGAATTCAATTAATTTTGGCCTTGTTGTTCCCATTGGTAGTCCAATATAGGTAAAGGGCATTGTCCCAATCTTACATCCCAGGATACCAGCGAGATCAGAAGCTAGGGAATCATCCACATTGATTGGGATCATTGATGATTTGTGGAAATTGATTTCCAGACCAGTTGATTGAGAAAAAATCATAAGGGCCTCTTTTAGTACCACCAACTGATCTCTCTGAGCAGGTGTAAAAAAATTGTATCATCAGCATATTGCACCACTGGAAAATTAGGGTCATGGGAAGGAATTTGTAAAGATATAAGACCCCTCTACACCATTGAAAGGGCTAGCTATCGACTAGAGGGGGGGGGTGAAGTTATTCAACATGGACTGTAAGATATCTGCTGCAAGAATAAATAACAGGGGAGACAAAGGATCTCCTTGTCCGACCCCACATTTGCATTTAAAATGCCTGCCAGGGACTCCATTTACGAACACAGATGAGGTTCCAGAGGACAGCAGCTCCTTAACCCAGGAAATTCATTTCTGTGGGAAACCTTTGGCCAGCAAAATGGCCAGGATAGCCTCATGCTCAATGGAATCAAAGGCCTTCACAAAGTCCAACATAAAGAGAATAATGGGCCTCTTTGATTGCTTGCATTGATGAATGTACTCAAAACTCCAGGCAATACAATCTTGAATTGTTCTTGTTTTAATGAATCCATACTAGTTCTTATGAATACATCTCAAAATCTCATGTTGAAATCTGTTAGCAGCCATTTTAGTTAACAACTTAAGCCCAAAACTAGTAAGGGAGATCGACCTGTAGTCCCCCACTCCCTCTAGAGCATTTGATTTGGGGACCAACACAATGAAGGAATCATTAATGTTCTCAAGCTTTGCCCTCCCTGCATGAAATTCATGTGCCAAAGAGATAAATTCATTAGGAATAATGTGCCAGCACTTATTGAAGAAAAGCCCATTAAATCCATCAGGCCCTGGAAATTTATCCACTGGCATTGCCTTCACCACCTGCTCAATTTCCTCCTTCCCAAAAGGTTTAACAAGCACATCAAGCCCAGGAACCCTCTGTATCAGACTGTCTAAATCCAGGCCCATAGTTATTCCTCCGGCTTGGCCCATTCTACTCTTGAAAGCAGCATGAAAAGCCTCATCAATGACATCATGTTGAGATGTTACAGATCCATCCCCCAAAGTCAAAGTGGCAATAGAGTTTCTTCTATGTCTCTCAGAGGCCATGGCTTGGAAGAATTTTGAATTTTCCTCCCCCACCTTGATATATCTGATGGTACACCTTTTCTTCCAACAAACACATTGCAGGTGCACCAGGTGAGCATGGTGAAGCTTTACTAACTTCCTAAAGTTGAATTCCTGTCTGTATAGAGGCCTTGAATCCTCCAGACTGTCAATCCAGCAGATAACCCAGTTACACTTCTCAATCAGGGTTTTGATATGTGAGATACCTTTTTGTCAAGCTTTTAAATCTTTCCTCAGAGTCTTTAATTTATCTGAGATTATAGCAGTGATATGTTGCTTTGAAGAAGACTTAGACCATGACTGTTGCACACAATCCAAAAAGCCAGGCTGCTCAATCCAGTAATTCTCAAACCTGAAAATGTGAGCTTTTGGATTAAAGGTGGAAATGGTAACTAGGCATGGCACATGATCTGAAGTAGTTCTAGCAAGAGGCAAAACTTGGGTCATTGGATAAGAATCAATCCAATTTGCAGAGGTGAAAACCAGTCCAACTGTTCCAACAGTGGTGAGTCTTGCATATTAGACAATGTGTATTTTCTACCTTTGATAGGTAATTCCAGAAGGCCCAGATGACCAATAATTTCATTGAAGATAAACATATCATTAACATCCCCTCCAGGCAACACTACAAAAAAAAGACACATCCGTGACATTTTGGGCCGAACGAATTTTTTTCTGTCATACATATGACACTTCTATGACGATAATTGTGACAAAACCTGGTATCATCATAGATGTGGTGGGCTCCTACTTCTATGACAAAAACATGACAGAAAATGGGCTTTTTGTCCTGGGCAGGCCGGAGACGCAGCTGCATGACATTCTTTGGGCCGTCCATAACGGAAAAAACTGTGGTAGAAGCGAGGGGGAGGAAAATTTCGGGAGTTCCTGCCACGGTGGGAGGTCTGGGCTGAGCGATCTGCTTTCTCGTGTACGACGCTGCTGCGTGTGTGTGAGGCATCGCTCTAATCGAACCCGAGCGAGGCGTTGGGCTCTAATCAACCCGAGCGATTGCCTCAGAGGCTACGCTTCATCGAACCCGAGCGATCGATCGATGGTCGTTAATCGAACCCGATCGAGCGATTCCTTCGCTACTACTGCTAACTGAAGTCGATCGATTGGATGAACAGTGATCGGTGGCGTTGCCTTTGGATGAAAAGGACCCCGTGGTGTGGAGGGCTGGATGAACAATAGACGGTGGAGGGGTGCCCGTGGAGGGGTGGTTGAACAGGACCCCGTGGTGTGGAGGGCTGGATGAACAGTAGATAATGGAGGGGTGCCCATGGAGGGGTGGTTGAACAGTAGCCGGTGGAGTAGCGCGCGGTGGAGGTTGGATGAACAGGAGCCCGTGGAGGCTGGAGGAGGTCGACGGTAGCCCGTGGAGGCTGGTGGAGGTCGATGGTGGAGATGAACAGATCCGTGGAGTCCTGCTTTTGCGACGCCACACCCTCCCGGCGAACAGACCCCGCTTCGACCGTAGGGAGGTCCGTTTCATCCGCTTTGGCGGCACGCCACACCCTCCCGATCAAGAGGACCCCGCTTCGACCGTAGGAGGTCCGTTGCCTGCTTTTGGCGGTCCGCCACACCCTCCCAATCAACAGACCCCGCTTCACCACGTGGAGGTCCGTTTAAATCCGCTTTTGCGGACGCTGCACCCCTCCCGATGAACAGGATCCTGCTTTGACGTGGCGGTCGAACACAAGGTCGCTTCCATCGTTCGCGCACGCCAGCCTCGCTTCCATCGCTGTTCCATCCAAGCCTCCCAACGAACACGACCACGCATTCCGTTCCGACCCAGCCGGTTGGCTCCCACGCGTTCCGTTGCCTCCCGATGAACACGACGCATTCTGTTGCCTCCCCATGAACACGACGCATTCGTTGCCTCCCCATGAACACGACGCATTCCGTTGCCTCCCCATGAACACGATGACGACGCTGTTTCTCCGTTCCGACCCAGCCATGTACACGAGCCATGGCCGTACGTATGCGCCAGTAGGCGTTCGAGACCCCACCTGTATGTACACATACGTGGCCGTATTTTCTTTCTTGCACCCTGGCCGCTGTACGTACGTGTACATGTTACATGCGCGCCTCTACTACGACATGTACGCGCCTCTACTACGACACGTGCGCGCCTCTACATCCATCAGTATATATGTACGTACACGTTCGCGACCAGAATGACAACGCTACGTACGCTTTGATCAGGTGGGTCCCGACTGTCAGGCACTTCCTTGCGTGCGAAGATGTAGCTGGTGGGTCCCAGCAGTTAGGGGGGCGAATCGTTTTTTTGCCCGTACGCACTTCCTTGCGTGCGAAGATGTAGCTGTTGGGTCCCAGCAGTCAGGGGGGTGAATCTTTTTTTTGCCCGGACGCACTTCCTTGTGTGCGAAGAGCTGGTGGGTCCCAGCAGTCAGGGGGAAACGCATTTTTCAAAAAATACAGTGGCCCGTCCGGTGGGTCCCTGCTGTCAGGTGGAGGAATCATTATTTTGCGCGTAATAAGGAGGCACTTCCTTGCTGCGGCCGTTGACCCAGCTGGCAGCCTCTCCACGTACAGTCCACGTCCGATGGAAGTCGTTCCTTGACCACGTTGACCACGCCGCGCCGAGAGCACCACGGCGGTGGACGGCGGCGAGGACTAAGAAGGGGACGACTCGGAGCCGGGGAAGACGCAACAGTGGATGCCCACGCGAAGAGGAGTACGAGAGTTCACTGGTTCGGCTACGGTGTGAGGCTGCTGTCACCGCAGAATAACAGGGGGTGTGGGTGAGTAGAGGGATGGCCTGGCCAGTGGTGGGAGTAGTAGGGGGCGGTGAGGCCTCCGCGGCATCACAGCCGGCCACGGGAGGCAGGAGCACGCGACATGACCGGCGCTAGTTTGGGCGGCTGGAGCAAGAAGACTAGAGGTTGAAGAAGCACTACGGCCGTTGGATGAACATCGTATGGTAACAGGAGCTAGAATCATTCATATTGACTAAGTTGACAAAGCCCTCCGTCCCCGTTAACTTGGTAGGCCCACAAGTCAGCCTCCCACTATGCTGGGTTCCAGCTGGTAGGGGGAATATTCATTTTTTTGTGCGTAATAAGGAGGCACTTCCTTGCATGCAAAGATAGCTGGTGGGTCCGACATGTCAGCGGGGGGCACGTTATTTTCGTGAAATACAGAGGCCCTTCCGGTGGGTCCCAGATGTCAGGTGGAGGAATCATTATTTTGCACGTAATAAGGAGGCATTTCCTTGTGTGTGGTCGTGGACCCAGCTGTCAGCCTCTCCACGCACAGCCTACTTCCGATGGTGTCGTTCGTTGACCATGTTGACCACGCCACGCTGAGCGCATCCAAAGTGGTGGACGACGGCGAGGCCTCGGACAGCAACGAGCTGGAGATGGGAAGACTCGGGAGTAGAGTCGCAGATGGAGAGGTGTACGAGGGTTAACTGGTTCTAGTGCGGTGTGGTTCGGCAGTCGGTGGAGGAGAACAGGAGGTGTGGAGGGGTGGAGGGATGGCCTGGCCAACGGTGGAGTAGCGCTTCAGCTTGCCGGAGGAAGCCCAGCAGCTTGCCGGAGGGGACACCGAAAACGCACTTCTCTGGGTTGAGCCGCAGGTCCACATGGCGCAGGCTTGCGAAGGTCTCCTCCAGGTCCTGAATCAAAGTTCTCGGCTCCCGAGATTTTACCACGATGTCGTCGATGTAGGCTTCAGCGTTTCTCCAGAGCTGATGACCTAGGGCAATGTGCATCGGCCATTGGAAGGTCGCACCTACGTTGCGCAGCCCGAACGACATGCAAGTGTAGCAGTATGATGACCCACAAGTATAGGGGATCTATCGTAGTCCTTTCGATAAGTAAGAGTGTCGAACCCAACGAGGAGCAGAAGGAAATGATAAGCGGTTTTCAGCAAGGTATTCTCTGCAAGTACTGAAATAAGTGGTAACAGATAGTTTTGTGATAGGATAATTTGTAACGAGCAACAAGTAACAAAAGTAGAAAAAGTGCAGCAAGGTGGCCCAATCCTTTTTGTAGCAAAGGACAAGCCTGGACAAACTCTTATATAGAGGAAATCGCTCCCGAGGACACATGGGAATTATCGTCAAGCTAGTTTTCATCACGTTCATATGATTCGCGTTCGGTACTTTGATAATTTGGTATGTGGGTGGACTAGTGCTTGGGTACTGTTCTTACTTGAACAAGCATCCCACTTATGATTAACCTCCATTGCAAGCATCCGCAACTACAACAAAAGTATTAAGGTAAACCTAACCATAGCATGAAACATATGGATCCAAATCAGCCCCTTACGAAGCAACGCATAAACTAGGGTTTAAGCTTCTGTCACTCTAGCAACCAATCATCTACTTATTACTTCCCAATGCCTTCCTCTAGGCCCAAATAATGGTGAAGTGTTATGTATTCGACGTTCACATAACACCACTAGAGGATAGACAACATACATCTCATCTAAATATCGAACGAATACCAAATTCACATGACTACTAATAGCAAGACTTCTCCCATGTCCTAAGGAACAAAGGTAACTACTCACAAAGCATATTCATGTTCATAATCAGAGGGGTATTAATATGCATATAGGATCTGAACATATGATCTTCCACCAAATAAACCAACTAGCATCAACTACAAGGAGTAATCAACACTACTAGCAACCTACTAGCACCAATCCCAGACTTGGAGACAAGAATTGGATACAAGAGATGAACTACGGTTTTGAGAGGAGATGGTGCTGGTGAAGATGTTGATGGAGATTTCCCTCTCCCGATGAGAGGAGCGTTGGTGCTGACGATGGCGATGATTTCCCCCTCCCGGAGGGAAGTGTCCCTGGCAGAACAGCTCTGCCGGAGCCCTAGATTGGTTCCGCCAAGGTTCCGCCTCATGGCGACGGAGTCTCATCCCGAAAGGTTTCTTATGATTTTTTTTCCTCGACGAAAGACTTCATATAGCAGAAGATGGCCATCGGAGAGCCAATAGGGGGCCCACGAGGCAGGGGGCGCGTCCTGGGGGGTAGGGCGCGCCCCCACCCTCGTGGGAAGGTGGTGGCCCCCCTGACGTATTTCTTCCGTTCAGTATTTTTTATTATTTCCGAAAATGACTTTCATGGAGTTTCAGGACTTTTGGAGTTGTGCAGAATAGGTCTCTAATATTTGCTCCTATTCCAGCCCAGAATTCCAGCTGCCGGCATTCTCCCTTCTTATGTAAACCTTGTAAAATAAGAGAGAACTAGCAAGGTAACCCGCGCATTTGCGCGGCTAGACTCAATATTTGTTGTTTAACTTGAATTTATTGTCTTCTAGATGTTGTCGTTAAATGCACTGAATATCATATGTCATGTGAGCCTTTTCCACTTGGGTGGTAAGTGTAAATGATCAATTACTTTCATTTCGGTAAATCATAGTAAGACATGAAAGACACATGCTCGTTAATATTGTGGTCCACAACTAAATATATAATGTTTCTTTTATTTTTAATAATTTTTGTGTTAATTATTCTAATTAATTTTCAAAATTATTACTAAGAAGGATTATATGCATACATTAATACGCATTTTGCTCGGACATACATATTGAAATAAGCTTTATTTTGTTTTGTTTGAGATTTCATATGTCAAACTATTAGGGTGAATCGACAATTTGTGTAGCTTGATATGTTGTATTGTTATATATGTATTTTCATAAAATAATATTTCATTCTCATTTATTCCGCTTTGTGTTACAACATTTAGTATACATCCACCCAATAAGAGGTGTATCTCTATTGATTTATATGCACAGTCTAATTCATTCTGTTCTTATTTCAAATATTTTATATGATATTTCAGAAATGTGTTTTTATGTTTAAATACAAATCTAATTAGCTCCCCAGAGATTCTTTTTTTGCTAAAATCATCAGTCATGTTACTGTATGGAATTAGATGGATCATAAAACACCTGAATTTTTTTGAGAGGTTGCTTTATTTAACAATTTCTTATACTAAAGAGTATATTAGTATTATTGGGGTAATAGTCTTCCTATACAAACCGAACTGCTATCCCCTAGCTTTTTTTTCAAGACTTTCCTCTAGCCATGTCAATGTACGTGAGATTATTTAGGTATGTGAGTGTGTTTTTTCCCCCTCTCCTATCCTATTCTCTCCGTATGTTTTTTCTAAGACTCCTCTAGCCATGTACATCCGTGAGATAATTTAGGTATGTGTAGCCGAGTACGTCTGTTGTCCGTGTCTTTCAAAATAATAAACAATGCCTACGGAGATCAAATTAAGGTGTAGATGTGTTGAAAGATGTGCACGTGTCCCTCTATTTATGGGTTGCCTCAAAGGGACTGCACCTATCCCTCTTTTGGAAGCCAAACAATTGTACTCGAAGTCAGACTTGCGTTTTGAGTCCCAGCAGCACACGAAACCAATTTGATTTACGTATCTCGAATGAAAAAAAACTGCTTTTACATATCTGATTGAATCTAGTGCGTCGAAGGAAGCTAATATGCCAATGAATCTCCTCCGTTCAAATATCCTAACTTTGAAGTATTAAATCTCTGCCGTTCGTTTTCTATCGTTTTAATAATATAATAGATAGGCATAAGTATTGTGACATAATGTGTAATAACAGCCCATAATGCAATAAATTTCGATATAAAAGCATGATGTAAAATGGACGTATCAACTCCCCCAAGATTAGACCTCGCTTGTCCTCAAGCGAAAGCCGATAACGATAAATATGTCCACATGTTTAGAAGTAGAGGTGTCGAAAAAATAAAATACGGACATGAGGGCATCATGATTATTCTCATAACAGCAACATATATGGATATTGTCATATGATTTCTTATGCTCAAATAATAATCTATTCACAATGCGAAGTATGAATCAGAAACTTTATTGAGAACCAACAAACTATAATCTCAGTCATTGAAGCAATTGCAATTTATCATAACATCAGAAAGAGTCTATTTTAGAGCTTTCTAGCAAGTCCACATACTCAACTATCATTTAGTCTTTCATAATTGCTAACACTCACGCGATACTTGTGGTTACGGAGTTTTAATCGGACACAGAGAAAGATAGGGGCTTATAGTTTCGCCTCCCAACCTTTTACCTCAAGGGTAATGTCAACAATAATAATTCATGCTAACCCATATCCAATTAGATATATGTATCAGGATCTTTCCAACACCCTGTGCTTGCCAAAGGATAAAATATAAAAAGGAAAGGTGAAGAACACCATGACTCTTGCATAAGGTAGAAGATAATAGCAAAAGATAGGCCCTTCACAGAGGGAAGCAGAGGTTGCCATGCGCTTTCAGGGTTGGATGCACATAATCTTAATGCTAAAGAACGTCACTTTATATTGCCACTTGTGATATGAACCTTTATTATGTTGTTCGTCGCTTTTATTTCTTCCACATCACAAGATCGTATAAAGCTTATTTCCTCCACACCAATCAGTCATACATATTTAGAGAGCAATTTTTATTGCTTGCACCGATGAAAACTTTCTTGAAGGATCTTACTCAATCCATAGGTAGATATGGTGGACTCTCATGGCAAAACTGGTTTAAGGGTTTTTGGAAGCACAAGTAGTATCTCTACTTGGTGCAAAGAATTTGGCTAGCATGAGGGGGAACGGCAAGCTCAACATATTGGATGATCCATGACAATATACTTTATCTCAGATATAAGAAAACATAACCCATTACATTGTCTTCCTTGTCCAACATCAACTCTTTAGCATGTCATATTTTAATGAGTGCTCGCAATCATAAAAGATGTCCAAGATAGTATATTTATATGTGAAACCTCTCTTTCTTTATTACTTCCTATTAATTGCAACGATGACCAAAACTATGTTTATCAACTCTCAACAATTTTCAATTATCATACTCTTTCTATGTGAAGTCAATACTCTCCATAAGATCAATATGATCTCTTTGTTTCTTTTATTCTTTTCTCTTTTTCTTTTATTCACTCAAACTCATGGCAAAATAATCAAGCCCTTGACTCAACACTAAACTTTATTATATAACTCACGGACTCGATTACATAGAAGGATCATAAAGCAAAACTCAAAACAAGATCATACCAAAACTTTATTCTACTAGATCAAGATACTACTAATAGGACCGAACTAAGAAAAACGATAAAGATAGGAGATGTGGTTGTGATACGATATCGGGCACCTCCCCCAAGCTTGGCAGTTGCCAAGGGGAGTGCCCATACCCATGTGATTATGTCTCCTTTGCTGGTGAAGGGATTGTTGATGATGTAGGCTTGTCGTCCATCTTCCAAGGCATAGGCTCACCATCATAGAAGGATGATCGAGTCTCCGGGATCCTTAAATCTGCAGCCAAGCTCATCCTTTTGAATCTATATTCATACTCACAGTTTTGGTTTTGCAGGTCTAGATTTGGGCTTGGAGGTGCTCGATTTTCTCGTGGAGCTTTAAAGATGGCCTCTCGAATGTCCTTGGCATCCAGCTTGTGGTTGTTGGTGAACTCCGTGATCATTATGTGATTGGAGTCAAGTCCACGCTCCACCATCTCTTGGCACTTGAAAACCTGTTGCTCCATTGCTTCAAGCCTTGTCTCCACGCTTCCGGCCCTCCGTGGTCCCTCAACATCGCGGATGTGCAGCAACCCATCATGCATCTCAATGGTTTGAGGGTGTTGCAGCACCTCCGCGAGGTTGGGGTTGATGACCTTCTCGAAGAACTTGTCCTTGGGGCGCTTGGAGACGTCATGATGATCTAGTTCTGTCAGAAAAAACAGCTCGAAACAAGAACAGAGGCAATTGTGTGATACGGGGGTCAAAACCTTCGGGAGATTATATAATGAATTTTTACCGACCAAAATACGTATCGTGCAAGAAAACGGAGTGCGGAGAGCACACGGGGTGTCCACGAGGTAGGGGGCGCGCCCTCCACCCTCGTGGGGCCCTCGTGTCCTTCCCGGACTGCTTCTTATTTTTCTATTTTTCTAAATATTCCAAAACGGAGAAATATTGCCATAAAAATTGTTTTGGAGTCTGTTTACTTACCGTACCACATACCTATTCCTTTTTGGAGTCTGAAACATTCCGGAAAGTGTCTCTTATGTATTCCTCTGGGGTTACGGTTTCAATAAGATTGGTTTCAACATTTATAGGATTACCTGAGATATAACGTTTGATTCTTTGACCGTTTACCACCTTCGGATTTTTGCCTTCGAAGTTGTTGATTTTTATGGCACCGGAACGATAGACCTCCTCGATAAGGGCCTTCCCATTTAGAGAGAAGTTTTCCTGCAAAAAATCTTAAACGAGAGTTGTGTAGCAATACATAATCACCTACATTAAACTCACGCTTTTGTATCCTTTTCTCATGCCATCTTTTAACTTTTTCTTTAAACAACTTGGTATTTTCATAAGCTTGGGTACTCCATTCATCAAGTGAGCTAATGTCAAATAACTTCTCACCGGCAAGTTTGAAATCATAGTTGAGCTCTTTAATAGCCCAATAAGCCTTATGTTCTAGTTCGAGAGGTAAGTGACATGCTTTTCCATAAACCATTTTATACGGAGACATACCCATAGGATTTTTATATGCAGTTCTGTAGGCCCATAATGCATCATCAAGTTTCTTGGACCAATTCTTTCTAGATCTATTAACAGTCTTTTGCAAAATTAATTTGAGCTCTCTATTGTTCAATTCTACTTGACCACTAGACTGCGGGTGATAAGGAGATGCAATTCTATGGTTAACATCATACTTAGCAAGCATTTTATGAAAAGCACCATGAATAAAATGTGAACCACCATCAGTCATTCAATATCTAGGGACTCCAAACCTCGGAAAAATAACTTCTTTAAGCATTTCAATAGAAGTTTTATGATCAGCACTACTAGTTGGAATAGCTTCTACCCACTTAGTGACGTAATCAACAACAACTAAAATATGTGTATACCCATTAGAGGCGGGAAAAGGTCCCATATAATCAAAGCCCCAAACATCAAATGGTTCAATAACAAGTGAATAATTCATAGGCATTTCTTGACATCTACTAATGTTACCAATTCTCTGGCATTCATCACAAGATTACACAAATTTACGGGCATCCTTGAAGAGAGCAGGCCAATAAAAACCGGATTGCAATACCTTATGTGCAGTTCTATCTCCAGCGTGGTGTCCTCCATAAGCCTCGGAGTGACACTTGCGTAGGATCTGTTCCTGTTCATGCTCAGGTACACAACGTCTAATAACACCATCTACTCCTTCTTTATAAAGATGTGGGTCATCCCAAAAGTAATGTCTCAAATCATTGAAAAACTTTTTCTTTTGCTGGTATGTAAAACTAGGTGGTATAAATTTAGCCACGATATAATTAGCATAATCGGCATACCACGGAGTACTACGAGAGGCATTTATGACATTTAATTGCTCATCAGGAAAGCTATCATCAATAGGTAGTGGGTCATCAAGAACATTTTCTAACCTAGACAAGTTGTCTGCAACGGGGTTCTCAGCTCCCTTTCTATCAACAATATGCAAATCAAATTCCTGTAGCAGGAGAACCCATCTAATAAGTCTAGGTTTAGCATCTTTATTTTCCATAAGATATTTAATAGCAGCATGATCCGTGTGAATAGTTACTTTACAATCAACAATATAAGGTCTGAACTTACCACAAACAAATACAACTGCTAAGAATTCCTTTTCAGTAGTAGCATAATTTCTTTGAGCATTGTCTAGAGTTTTACTAGCATATTGAATAACATTTAATTTCTTATCAACTCTTTGCCCTAGAACAACACCTACAGCATAATCACTAGCATCACACATAATTTCAAAGGGTAAATTCCAATCAGGTGGCTGAACAATAGGTGCAGAGATCAATGTTTTCTTAAGTATTTCAAATGCTTCTACACAGTCATCATCAAAGACAAATGGTATATATTTTTGTAATAAATTAGTCAAAGGCCGAGAAATTTTTGAGAAGTCCTTAATGAACCTCCTATAATGTGACGCCTGGATATTCAAACTACAGTAATTCTCTGCTAATGATGCCACGTCACTTCGATTACTGTTGCTAATCTCGCGTTAGTTCGAAACCGATTCTAATTCAAATCCAAAATCAAGCAAACAATAAAAGTTTTCAAATATTAAAATTAAAATGTTTGGAGTAAACCAAATATTGAATATATAATTATGGTGGAGAAACCACACCTTTATAAAATGTTTAAATAATATGAGATGAATAAAACAGCAGCAAAAACAATTATTTAAATACCTTTTGTAATTAATAAAATGTCAAACTAATTTATTGGGTACTGGAATTTTTTGAGTATGGACTAAGTTGAAATACTAATTTATATACTAATTATATATTTTACTAAAACTAAAATAATAGGATACAAAGCTATAACAGAAAAAGTAAAATAAATAAAAGGTAAAAACAAAACAAAAGAAAGCACCCCCCATTGGGCTCCGGCCCAGTTGGCCTACCCAACTGGGCCAAGGCCCACCCGCACTCCTTAACCCCCACTCCCCTCCCAGTCAACCACCGGCACCCCCCACTCCCCCAAAATATCTCCCCCCTCTCCCCCGATTGGATCGGGATCGAGGGAGGAGACCGCCGACGCCGCCGCCCGGATCGCCCGTCGCCGTCCACCATCGCCGGACCTCCTCGCCGACCTGCCTCCCCCTACGCATGACGTCCCCACCCCGCTCCTCGACACTCGCTGCCCCAAACCATACTCTACCCAGTGAGCTCGCCGGTCTCCCTCGCTCACTCACTCACACACAAGACTGCCCAGCCCACAGACCGCCCTTGCCACTTGCAGCCCGCCTGCTGCCGCCACGCCGCCGAGGTTCTGCTGCGCTCCGCCGCGCCATCACCCTACCTAGCCTCGCGCCACGGGCGGCCTCGCCCTGGCTCCTCGCCAGGCCAAGCGTGCATGCTCGTGCTGCCCATGCCGCCACTGCTCCACCTGGCTCCGGCGTGCGTGCCCGCCGCTGAGCCCACGCTTAGCCGCTGGCCTCGTCTGCTGCCCCCTGCCGCCAATCCCGCCATGGTCCCTGCTCGCCTCGCCCTGCTGCCGATCGCTGCATGCCGCCGCCGCCTCCTCCTCGCCCATGGTGGTCCGCCACACCATCCACGGCCCGGCGTCCACCTCCGGTGGCCGCCCTGCCACAGCCCGCCCGCCAGGCCTCGCTGGCGCCAGCGCCCGCGCGGCCCTCAAGCCGCCCAGATCAGTGCGCACCATGACCAGCGCCCATTCGGTTAAGACGACGCCCAGTGCCCATTTGGCCCCCTGGGGCCTTTGACATGTGGGGCCCCACTCCACAGAACGGTTTAAATAATAATAATAATAAATATATATATTGAAAATAATTAATTATTTTAATTAATTTTGATTAATTAAACTAATCAAATAACTAAACTAATTAAACTGTTAGTTAATTAATTAATCAGGCAATGACAATGGGGCCCACCCCTAATTAATCCTGATTAGGTTAATTAAATATCTTTAATTAATATGTGTCACTGGCCAGTGGGACCCACTGGTCAGGTTGACCAGTCAACCCCGGTTGACTGTTGACGTCAGCATGACATCATGCTGATGTCATAAATCTATTTTCAAATTAAATTAAATAATTAATTAAATTCCAGGAATTAATAAATTCTTTTGAAAATCATATTTTTAATCCATAACTCGGATGGAAAAACTTTGTATATGATAGTTGCTTGGAACGACGAGACAAATCCGGATACGCAGCCCGTTCGTCCGCCACGCATCCCTAGCATAGCGAACATGTAACTTTTCCCCTCCGATTCATCTGTCCGAAAACATGAAACATCAGGGATATTTTCCCGGATGTTTCCCCCCTTCACCGGTATCACCTTATACCGCGTTATAACACATCTAGCTCTTCCTGTTGTCCTGTTATGCACTTGCTTGCTATGTATTTACTGTTTCTCCCCCCTCTTCTCTTCGGTAGACCCCGTGACGATGCTGATGCCCCTGTGGTTGACTACGTCACCGACGACCCCTCCTTCTTTTCTGAGCAACCAGGCAAGCCCCCCCTTGATCACCAGATATTGCCTACTCTTCTTTATACTGCTTGCATTAGATTAGTGTAGCATGTTACTACTTTCCGTTAATCCAATTCTGCTGCATAGCCTGTCCTTGCTACTATTGTTGTTATCTTTACCTGCTATCCTACTTCTTAGTATAGGATGTTTGTGTTCCATCAGTGGCCCTACACTCTTGTCCGTCTGCCATGCTATACTACTGGGCCGTGATCACTAGGGAGGTGATCACGGGTATATACTATATACTTTATATACATGACACATGTGGTGACTAAAGTTGGGTCAGCTCATTGAGTACCCGCAAGTGATTCTGATGAGGGGGCTGAAAGGACAGGTGGCTCCATCCCGGTAGAGGTGGGCCTGGGTTCCTGACGGCCCCCGACTGTTACTTTGTGGTGGAGCGACAGGGCAGGTTGAGACCACCTAGGAGAGAGGTGGGCCTGGCCCTGGTCGGCGTCCGGGGATACTTAAAAATAACACGCTTAACGAGTTCTTGGTATTTGATCTGAGTCTGGCCATTTGGTCTATACGCACTAACCAACTACGTGGGAAAGATATGGGCACTCGACGTCGTGGTATCAGTCGAAGCCTTCGTGACGTCAGCGATTGAGTGGCGCGCGCCGGATTGGAACAAAAGCCTGCTCTTGTATTAAGGGGCTAGTTACGCTTCGGCGCCCTCAAACGTCTTGGTGTGCAATGGGCGATGGGCCCAGACCCCTGCGCCATAGGATTTAGACCGGCGTGCTGACCTCTCTGTTGTTCCTAGGTAGGGCTGCGACATGTTGATCTTCCGCGGCCGGGCATGACCCAGAAAAGTGTGTCCGACCAAATGGGATCGAGCGTGTTGGGTTATGTGGTGCACCCCTGCAGGGAAGTTTATATATTCGAATAGTCGTCGGTAATAGGACGACTTGGAGTTGTACCTTGACCTTATGACAACTAGAACCGGATAGTTAATAAAACACACCCTTCCAAGTGCCAGATATAACCCGGTGATCGCTCTCACACAGGACGACGAGGGGAGGATCGCCGGGTAGGTTTATGCTATGCGATGCTACTTAGTGAACTTACCATCTACTCTCTTCTACATGCTGCAAGATGGAGGTGGCCTGAAGCGTAGTCTTTGATAGGATTAGCTATCCCCCTCTTATTCTGGCATTCTGCAGTTCAGTCCATCGATATGGCCCTTTACACATATACCCATGCATATGTAGTGTAGCTCCTTGCTTGCGAGTATTTGTATGAGTACTCACGCTTGCTTTTCTCCCTCTTTTCCCCCTTTCCCTTCTACCTAGTTGTCGCAACCAGATGCCGGAGCCCAGGAGCCAGACGCCACCGTTGACGACAACTCCTACTACACCAGAGGTGCCTACTACTACGTGCAGGCCGCTGACGACGACCAGGTGTAGGTTAGGAGGATCCCAGGCAGGAGGCCTGCGCCTCTTTCGATCTGTATCCCAGTTTGTGCTAGCCTTCTTAAGGCAAACTTGTTTAACTTATGTCTGTACTCAAATATTGTTGCTTCCGCTGACTCGTCTATGATCGAGCACTTGTATTCGAGCCCTCGAGGCCCCTAGCTTGTATTATGATGCTTGTATGACTTATTTATGTTTTAGAGTTGTGTTGTGATATCTTCCCGTGAGTCCCTGATCTTGATCGTACACATTTGCGTGCATGATTAGTGTATGATTGAATTGGGGGCGTCACATATAAAAACCGGCGTGACCAAGGAAACTTCTTATACCTTTGATGTCCTTGGGACATGGCATCTTTTCAATAGCATCAACCTTGGCTTTATCAACATCAATAACTCTTACAGAAACTTTATGCCCCAAGACAATACCTTCATTAACCATAAAGTGGCACTTTTCCTAATTCAAGACAAGATTAGTTTCTTCACATCTCTGCAAAACTCGATCAAGGTTGCTCAAGAAATCAGCAAAAGAGGATCCATAAACGGAGAAGTCGTCCATGAAAACCTCACAAATATTTTCACAAAAGTCGGAGAATATAGGCATCATGCATCTTTGAAAGGTAGCAGGTGCATTACATAAACCAAAAGGCATACGTCTATAAGCAAAAGTACCAAAAAGGCAAGTAAAAGTGGTTTTAGATTGATCGTTGGCTGACACATGTATTTGAGAGAAACCAGAATAACCATCTAGAAAGCAAAAATGTGTATGTTTGGATAATCTTTCTAGCATTTGATCGATAAAAGGTAAGGGGTAATGATCTTTCTTAGTAGCTTTATTTAATTTGCGGAAATCAATTACCATCCTATAACCTGTAACAATTCTTTGCGGAATCAATTCATCTTTATCATTAGGTACGACAGTAATACCTCCCTTCTTAGGGACACAATGGACAGGACTTACCCGCTGACTATCAACAACGGGATAAATTATACATGCCTCAAGGAGCTTTAGTATTTCTTTTCTTACCACTTCTTTCATCTTAGGATTCAGGCTTCGTTGATGATCACGAACTGGTTTGGCATCTTCTTCCAAATTTATTTTATGTTGACATAGAGTGGAACCAATGCCCTTAAGATCATCAAGAGTATATCCAATAGCATCACGGTGCTTCTTCAGATTTTTCAATAGTCTCTCTTCTTCATGCTCTGAAAGGTTAGCACTAATAATAACATGATATATCTTTTTCTCATCGAGATAAGCATATTTAAGAGTATCAGGTAAAGGTTTGAGCTCAAACACGGGATCACCCTTGGGTGGAGGAGGATCCCCTAGGATTTCAATAGGCAAATTGTGCTTCAGGATAGGTTCCTGTTTAAAGAATACTTCATCTATTTCCCTTCTTTCATCCATAAACATATCATTTTCATTGTCTAGCAAATATTGTTCTAAAGGATCACTAGGAGGTACAGAAATAGAAGCAAGACCAATAATTTCATCCTTACTAGGCAATTCTTCTTCACGGTGTTGTCTACTAAATTTAGAGAAATTAAACTCATGAGACATATCACCCAAGCCTATAGTAACAACATCCATTTCGCAGTCTATCCTAGCATTGACAGTGTTCAAGAAGGGTCTACCAAATATAATTGGACAAAAGCTATCTTGTGGTGAACCAAGAACAAGAAAATCAGCAGGATATTTAGTTTTCCCACACAATACTTCAACATCTCATACAATTCCCATTGGTGAAATAGTATCTCTATTGGCAAGTTTAATTATGACATCAATATCTTCTATCTCAGCAGGTGTAATATCATGCATAATTTCTTTGTATAAGACATAAAGTATTGCACTGACACTAGCACCCATATCACACAAGCCATGATAACAATGATCTCCTATTTTAACAGAAATAACAGGCATGCCTACCACAGGTCTATGTTTATCTTTAGCACAAGGTTTGGCAATTCTAGCAGTTTCACCGCAGAAATAAATAACATGCCCATCAATATTATCAGCCAAGAGATCTTTAACAATATCAACATTAGGTTCAACTTTAACTTTCTCATGATGTGTATAAGTTCTAATATTGCTTTTACGAACCACGGTTGAAGCTTTAGCATGATCCTTTATTCTAACAGGGAAAGGTGGTTTCTCAACATAAGAAGTAGGAACAATAGGATCATTATAAGTGATAGTCTTTTCTTCAACTTTAATAGGTGCAGCTACTTTTACTTCTATGGAAGGATGATATTTAAACCACTTCTCCTTAGGGAGATCGACATAAGCAGCAAAAGATTCACAGAAAGAGGCTACTATCTCAGAGTCAAGTCCATATTTAGTGCTAAACTTACGAAAAACATCGGTATCCATAAAAGATTTAACACAATCAAACTTAGGTGTCATACCTGACTCCTTACCTTTGTCGAGGTCCCAATCTTTAGAGTTGCCTTTAATTCTATCCAATAAATTCCATTTGAATTCAATAGTCTTCATCATAAAAGAGCCAGCACAAGAAGTATCGAGCATGGTGCGATTGTTTTCAGAAAGCCGAGCATAATTTTTTTGAATAATTATTTCTCTTGAGAGCCCATGATTAGGGCATGAATATAACATTGATTTAAGCCTCCCCCAAGCTTGAGCGATGCTTTCTCCTTCGCGAGGTCAAAAATTATATATATAATTGCTATCACGATGCATAGGATAAATTTCTGATGAAATTCCAATTTCAGTCGTTTATAGTTCCATGACCCCGTATCATCACATAGCCTATACCATGTCGATGCATCTCCCTTCAAAGATAAAGGGAAGACCTTCCTCTAAACAACATCACCGGTATACCTACAAGCTTAAATAATCCACAAACTTCATCCACATATATTAGGTGCTCATCAGGATGCTCCTACAAAAGGATTAACTAGCAGTTTTTCTAACATACCCGAAGGAATCTCAAAGTGGACATTTTCATTTTCATTTTCAGTAGGTTCGGTAGGTTGAGGAGCAACTCTTTTCTCTACTGGTCGGGGTGAAGATACCCCGAACAAGCCCCTCAGAAGATTACTTTCCATAGTAACAAGTGATAGTAAATTTCAGCACACTATATAAATTTTTCCTTACCAAATTCCACCTACCAAAGGCGCTTCACTCCCCGGCAACGGCGCCAGAAAAGATTCTTGATGGCCCACAAGTATAGGGGATCTATCGTAGTCCTTTCGATAAGTAAGAGTGTCGAACCCAACGAGGAGCAGAAGGAAATGATAAGCGGTTTTCAGCAAGGTATTCTCTGCAAGTACTGAAATAAGTGGTAACAGATAGTTTTGTGATAGGATAATTTGTAACGAGCAACACGTAACAAAAGTAAATAAAGTGCAGCATGGTGGCCCAATCCTTTTTGTAGCGAAGGACAAGCCTAGACAAACTCTTATATAGAGAAAAGCGCTCCCGAGGACACATGGGAATTATCGTCAAGCTAGTTTTCATCACGTTCATATGATTAGCGTTTGGTACTTTGATAATTTGGTATGTGGGTGGACCGGTGCTTGGGTACTGTTCTTACTTGAACAAGCATCCCACTTATGATTAACCTCTATTGCAAGCATCCGCAACTACAACAAAAGTATTAAGGTAAACCTAACCATAGCATGAAACATATGGATCCAAATCAGCCCCTTACGAAGCAACGCATAAACTAGGGTTTAAGCTTCTGTCACTCTAGCAACCCATCATCTACTTATTACTTCCCAATGCCTTCCTCTAGGCCCAAATAATGGTGAAGTGTTATGTAGTCGATGTTCACATAACACCACTAGAGGATAGACAACATACATCTCATCAAAATATCGAACGAATACCAAATTCACATGACTACTAATAGCAAGACTTCTCCCATGTCCTCAGGAACAAAGGTAACTACTCACAAAGCATATTCATGTTCATAATCAGAGGGGTATTAATATGCATATAGGATCTGAACATATGATCTTCCACCAAATAAACCAACTAGCATCAACTACAAGGATTAATCAACACTACTAGCAACCTACTAGTACCAATCCCGGACTTGGAGACAAGAATTGGATACAAGAGATGAACTAGGGTTTTAAGAGGAGATGGTGCTGGTGAATATGTTGATGGAGATTGCCCTCTCCCGATGAGAGGAGCATTGGTGATGACGATGGCGATGATTTCCCCCTCCCGGAGGGAAGTGTCCCCGGCAGAACAACTCTGCCGGAGCCCTAGATTGGTTCCGCCAAGGTTCCGCCTCGTGGAGGTGGAGTCTCGTCCCGAAAGGTTGCTTATGATTTTTTCCTCGACGAAAGACTTCATATAGCAGAAGATGGCCACCGGAGAGCCAACAGGGGGCCCACGAGGCAGGGGGCGTGCCCCCCACCATTGTGGGCAGGTGGTGGCCCCCCTAACGTATTTCTTCCATTCAGTATTTTTTATTATTTCAAAAAATGACTTTCGTGGAGTTTCAGGACTTTTGGAGTTGTGCAGAATAGGTCTCTAATATTTGCTCCTTTTCCAGCCCAGAATTCAAGCTTCCGGCATTCTTCCTCCTTATGTAAACCTTGTAAAATAAGAGAGAATAGGCATAAGTATTGTGACATAATGTGTAATAAAACCCATAATTCAATAAATATCGATATAAAAGCATGATGCAAAATGGACGTATCATAGTACACCCCGCATGGGGTTAGGAAAGCCGTCTTCTCCACATCCTCCACCGCCATCTTGATCTAGTGGTAGCCCAAGAATGCGTCCAGGAAACACAGCAGGTCGCACTCGGCGGTGGAGTTGACGATCTGGTCGATGCGCGGAAGCGGGAACGGGTCTTGAGAGCAGGCCTTGTTGAGGTTGGTGAAGTCGACACACATGCGCTCCTTCCCGCCTTTCTTTGGCATGACAACGGGGTTCGCCAGCCACTCCGGGTACCGGACCTCGCGAACGACACCTGCCGCTTCCAGCTTGCGCGTTTCCTGGATGATGAAGGATTGCTTCTCCATGGACTGCCGCTGCGCCTTCTGCTTCACAGGGTGCACATTGGGGCACACCCCCTCGGGAGCCCTACCAGCTTCTTGGGTTCCCAGGCGAATACCTCCTTGTTCGGGCGCTGGAACCTCACCAACGCCTCCTCTTGATCCAGGTCGAGGTTGGCGCCTATGGTGAAGGTGGCTCCTGAGGGTCCACCTTCCTCGACCGGTACTTACTTAGTTTCGGCCCTATCTTGAGAGAACAACTGCTTATTCTTTGTCGGTGCAGCCTCCTTAGCTCCGAGGGTGGCCTCGTCGGTCGGGTGTGCTGCCGCGGCGGATTTGATGGCAAGCTTGACCGCCGCCAGAGCCTCCTTGGTGTCTTCAGCTACGGTGAGGACGCCCTTGCTCCCGGGCATCTTCATGAGGTTGTAGGCCGGATGAGTTGCCGCCATAAAATGAGCCAGGGCCGGGTACCCGAGGATGGCGTTGTATGGGAGGACAATGCGGGTGATGTCGAAGTCGATCAGCTTGGTGCGGTAGTTGTCGCGAGTGCCGAAGGTCACTGGAAGGCGGATCTGCCCTAGGGGGCTGGCGGAGCCGCCGCCGACCCCGGAGAAGGGCTTGGTGGGACGAAGCCATTCATGCGGCACATGAAGCAAGCCGAAAGCTTCCACGGAGAGCACATTAAGGCCGGCCCCGCAATCGATGAGGGTCTTGGTGACGGCTACGTGCAAAGCATTGGGAGCATGCCTGAGTTGAAGGTGGTGACGGGGTGATCCCCCGAGTCAAAGGTGAGGTCGGCCTTGGGCGCCGCCCAACCTAGGGGAGCTCCTTGCTGCATGGAGGCGGCGCCGATCTGGCAGAAGAACTGCTTGGTGTGACGGTCCGAGGGCGGTTCTTGTGAGCTGCCGAGGAGGGCTGCGCCGACGATGGGCGTCGGTGCCGCGAAGCGCGCGACGAAGAGGCCGCACAGCTCCTCCGAAGAGGCCGCACAGCTCCTCCGAAGATGCCACCGAGGATCCTGGGAGGGTGAGCAGCCATGCGCGCGGTGCGCCAACGAGGGCCATGGGAAACCGGTTGGCCATGACCTCATCGTCGCCTCCAGCCTCTAGGACGGCCTCTTCGTATGCCAGCAGGAAGGCCGACGGGTCCATCGCGCCATCGTAACACAGCAGCATCTCCGGCTTGAACCTGGGCGGCCACCGTACCCGCTGCAAGGTGGGGCCAAATGCTCTGAGCCCCCTGGCACCGTCATGGGCGTCCGTCGTCCCAGCCGGAGGAGCAACGTCGGCCATGGGGACAAAGCGTGGAGGTGGTGAAGCGTGGGTTGTCAGAGTAATGGGCCACCGGTAGCCTAACCCGAGTCCCAAAACCTTTCAAGACATCGGGGCCGGCTGCGCCCCTCAGGACATCGAGATGAAGCGCCGCCTTCTGATGGCTGGCTGGCCCAAGCGGCCGGCTGCCAGAAGGTAGCACCAAGACGGGTCGACTCCTTGCGAGCGACCTCTAGAGAGGCGGGCTTCTAGCAGTCGGCCCACGGCGCCCTCAGAGTCTGTGCCCCCATTAAGAAGACAAGATAGGGTGAGGCTAAAGTGTAGCCCATCACCCCCGTATCTAGGGCTGGGCGTGACCACCGTGCTCCGTACAGGCGGAGATCTCCGCCTGGTGCAGCATTGTTGCCACTCCACCCCTGATGTCACTACTGGCAGGCAGAGCCTTGTTCCCACGATGGCCTGTCGGTACGGCCTGCAGGCGGCGGGCCCTACCAAGCAGCGAGAGCCCAGAAGACGGCAGAGGCCTGACAGCCGGACCCGAGGGAGGCCGGCTTCCATTAGGCGGCCCGTTCCTTCCTCGGGGACCGTGCGCCATTAACCAGATGAGACACGGTGTGGCTACAGTGATCTCCCACCAGGCGGCGGGACTGTAGCCACGTTCCCCTGACCAAGCGTGCGTCATTAGCGTCGTGGCTACAGTAATCAGCAGCCGACCAGACCCGCAAGTGGCAGGGGTGGATTGTTGGCTCCGTACCAGACTAGTTGGCGAGGCCCACCAGGCGGCGGGCCCCAGCAGTCGGCGAAGAAGCCGACGACCAGAGACATTGACAGTCGGGTCCTACACCCGGCCAGATTACCATTGAACCCCTGGGGGGTAGGCCTATATAAACCCCCCAGGGCACCCATGCTAAGGGTTCCCAACCTGTTAGAACTAGACTCATACCTAGAGGAAGGAGAGAGCGAGCCTGCCTTCTCCTACCTCTAGCATACAGCTCGAGGAGCACCATTGTACTCACTAGTGCCTTAGTGATCATGCGGAGACCCTGCAGAGCAGGACTAGGGGTGTTATCTCCTAGGAGAGCCCCAAACCTGGGTAAAGTGCGCCAGCATTCGTGTCTACGCCTCAA
Source organism: Aegilops longissima (assembly GCA_021605205.1). NCBI lineage: Eukaryota > Viridiplantae > Streptophyta > Magnoliopsida > Poales > Poaceae > Aegilops > Aegilops longissima. The sequence goes on from CM038682.1 coordinate 635,382,456, forward strand.
CCCGCTTCCAGGCACCGGCGACGTTCTACTCGCTCCCACCATGATAAGCCATCCATTGGCATATGTCACACCCAACCCCCGACATTTGGCGCCCACCGTGGGGCGAGGTGCACCGTATCCCGGAGACCTGTTCTGGACGGGAACCTTGTTCCTTCCTGGCGAGCGCAGCCATCCCGGCACGCCAGACGGCGTCTGCGCCGACGCGCTGCGCGGCGCGGAGGTTGCCTGCGCGGTGAGCTGCCTCACCGATCTTGTTGGCGAGATCCGCCTCTCCGACAAGCCTGCATCCAACACAGGCACAGAAGGCCCCGAGAGCCGCCTCGTCAGCCTCCTCGATCAGCTCCGCGTCACCAGCGAGCCTGCTATGGACTTGGAGTCGGTTGGCTCCACCGGCCCGATGCTTGTTGACTCCGACACCGCGTCGCTTGACGCATTCCCCACCAACGTGGTGGTCTACAACGAACCTCTTCCTCACGTGGACAGCGGCGGCAGCACCGCCACGGAGGTGCTCATCATCAGCCACGGCGAGTACTCTGGCGGAGGTGGCCAGGATCCGTTGCAGGCGGCGATGCAAGACCTGACTACGCCCATCCCGGAAGACGCCGACGCCGAGACGCTGGAGGCACGCCGTGTCCAGCTCGTCGAAAGCGCCAACCGGCTGGCCAGCATGAGACGCCTTTCGAAGCCCTACCAGCGTGAGATGGACCGAGCCGTCGGCGGCACACCGGCTCCTGGTGGTCCTAGCCGCATTGGCCTGATCCGGCAGCGTGGCGCGACCATTGCCACTATGTTCGGGACAGATCGTCCCGTCTATGCCACGCCCGCAGAGAACATACGAGCTGCCCAGGCGGCAGCAAACGAGCTAGACAAGCTCGAGGGGGACGAACGTCGCCACATGACGGAGCGCGTCCAGCAACTCCTTGACGCGGCTGCTGAGCAGCAGGAGGCCGGGTGCCACAATGAAGTGCCCAACCGGCTAAATGACGAACCGCCTCCCCACCGAGACCAAGGCGCGACATCCCGGACACCGACTGGTGGCGTCCGCGGTAGAAGAGACAAGGAGCCGGCTGCCAGCCGCAGTCAGACTCGCATCACCATTGAGCGTGACTAAGACGGCCGCCCAAGAGCAGTGGAACGACAGGACGATTGTCTGCCTCCTCCTCCCCCTCGCAGGGAGAGGCGCGTCTCCCTGCCACCTGTTGATCACCCGACACTCGGCGACCACCTTGGCCGCTGAGAAGGAGTCGGAGAGAACGACGCCCGCCATCGGATCGATCGCCTCAACCGATCCCTGGTGCTATAAGAAGAAGAAGAAGAAGAAGAAGAAGAAGAAGAAGAAGAAGAAGAAGAAGAAGAAGAAGAAGAAGAAGAAGAAGAAGAAGAAGAAGAAGAAGAAGAAGAACTGGGTCTGCCTTGTTTTGGCCCCCGCATCCGAGATGAGCCCTTCCCCAAAGGGTTCACGCTCCCAAGAGATACGCCCAAGTACACCGGCTCCGTGAAGCTGGAAGACTGGCTGGTCGACTACTCCACAGCTGTCAGCATTGCGAACGGCAACAAGCATGTTGCCGCGAAGTACATTCCGCTCATGCTCCAGGGCATAGCCCAGACATGGTTGAACAGCCTGAAGCCCCGCAGCATAAACAGCTGGGTTGATTTCACCGAAGCCTTCATCCGCAACTTCACCAACACGTACAAGCGGCCGCCCAAGCCTCGCCAGCTCTCCTTATGCGTCCAAGGCCCCAGCGAGTCGACTCGCGACTACCTCACGCGCTGGGCCGAGCTGCGCAACTCTTGCGAGGGCGTGCACAAAGTGCAGGCCATCGAGTACTTCACTGCCGGGTGCGAGTGGGCACCCTCCTCAAGCACAAGCTTCTCTGCGACGAGCCGACGACCCTCGACGAACTGCTGATCATAGCAGACAAGTATGCCACGGCCGACTCCTCCATGAAGGTGGAGATCCAAGTTGACGCATCTGGCAAAGTGGCTCCTCAAGCTCCTCAGACCCCGGCTGGTGACACCAGTCGGCGACAGCAACAAAATGACCATAAGCGCAAGGCCACGCAGCCGGCTTCCACTAGCCGGTAGGTGGCGGCGATTGAACCGACCAGGAAGGAAGGGCAACCTCCTCCCAAACGCCAGAAGGGCGGCAAGCCTAACTGGTTGCCCGCCTTCTCGTACGAGCAGACTCTTGATGCACCATGCAAGTTTCACAGCGGCGCAAAGCCGTCCAATCACACAACTTGGAAGTGCCACTGGCTCACCAGGATCGCCAAGGGTGACGGACTCCTGCCTCCTCCGCCTGCTGACCCGCCGCCGCCTCCTCCCCAGCAGCCGGCGACTCGGCCTGTCGGCGCAATACAAGATGAATACCCAGAAGAGCATGGGGCTTACGTCGTGTTCACCAGTGTGGCCGACGATAGGCACAGCAGACGGCAGCGACAACAAGAAGTGAATGCAGTAGCATCAGAGACCCCTGTCGTGGTTTTGTCACGGCAGATGTCCTCATGAAAGGACTTAGTCGTGGAGCCATCGCTACGGGTTAACTTGAAGGGGTTAAAGCGGACGCAAAGACACAAGAGTTATACTAGTTCGCCCCTTCGATGAAGGTAAAGCCTACGTCTAGTTTGTGATGGGATTGATGTGGTCTCGATGACTAGGGAGCAAATAAGCTTCGCCTAGGCCTCGAGTTGTTGTTCTCTGTCCTTTGAACCGCCCCGGGTCGTCCCCTTATATACACGGGTGACGCCCGTCGGTTCAGAGAGACCCAATCTCCGGTTCATATTCGTATCCGGGTTGGTCTCTCTCTATTCCTAACTTACAATACAAGCTTACATATCTGGCCGGTTTACGGCCACAGGTTCTAAACCGACTACAGGCCTTGGGCCCTTAATTTCATGCCTCTTGGGCTTTTACACCATTGAACTCATCGATGAAGTTAACCCGGCCCGATAGGCGGTTTACGCCAGATTGTAATATCCCCAACATTAGGCCCCAGTTGATTTGAACAGGTTCATGTCAATCCTTGATAAAAAACCTTCATCTTCAATACCTTCTTGAAATTGTTGAAACGCCGTGATGTCACCTTCTCCGGTTGCTGTAAACCGGCATGACATCCTCATAAAGATAACATTCACGGTATCTTCTTTGTTTAATAGATCCGCAATAATCGAGGCGACAGCTCCGCTTCCTAGGTTTGTGGTTCCTTGATTCCCGCGCCTGACACAGGTATCTTGCCTTATAAATAGGACCGAAGGGTCATTCCTTTTCTCCCCTCTGTCCTTTCTCTTCGTCTTCCTCGCGTCGCCAGCCTTGGAGCTCCACCGCTGCCGTCGACCTCTGCACCGTCTTGGGCCGCTGCATCAACCTGAGCACACCAGAGAAACGCAGACTCTTCCGCATCTCCTCAACTTAGGTAGGTCCTCGGTTCCCCTCGACCTAGATCCGTTCTAGGGTTTCTTGTTCTTGCCGTGCACCATGAACTGCTTCTGCTCATACCAGACTCCTGGATGGATCTGTGACACCTTGCTCTGATTAGCGGTAGCCTTTAGCATCCGCCTGTAGTCTCGTGCTCACGTCCATAGATCTCGCACATCATCTCTACTCATTGCATCAATACTGCTCTACTGTATTCCTTTTTGGATATTTTTCTTCTTTTCTGATCTGACTTCAGATCCTTTGTTGTAGAAAAATCTTGCGAAACCTGTTTCTGCACACTTAGCCGTTCGCAACCTCAATTGTTTTCAATATTTAGACCTTAGACCAGGCGGTTTAGCTTAACACAGAAAAAATTAGATAAACCGGTATACACCATTAGTCCCCTTGTTGAACCGCTAGAACTCCTTGACCAGATGCTGTCGCTTCATAGAACTCCGGTTTAGACGTATTTGTCTCTGATTTAGCATTGTACACCGGTTCTCTCTTTGTCCCAATACATTTCTTGAACCAGATTTATATATTTTTTGTAGATGGCCAAACAAGTGTATGAGTGCAACTGGGCTCCTTCCCATGTCACCGAAACTCAATTAAACAACCTGGTCCTGACTGGCGCTTTAGCCAAGAAAATAGTATCCATTGGAGGGTTCTGGTAAGAATGTCCACCCACACCTCAAGAAGGAGAGGTTGTAGTTTTCGCAGATCACCTAGCCGGGGCTTCAATCCATGGGTTCAAAATTCTATCGAGATGTGCTAGCCAATTTTCAACTCCGTCCACAAGATCTGGGCCCCAATTACATTACCAATATCATCACTTCCAAGTGCTCTGTGAGGCATACTTTCAAGAAGAACCTACAGTTGAACTGTTTAGAGACTGCTTCCATCTAAACCGCCGCATGAGAATTCAGCGAGGGCCCAACACAGAATTGGGTGGTGTAGCGATTCAAAAAAGAAAGGAGGTCACTTATCCTCATGTCAAACTGCACAGCCACCCCAAGGAATGGAATCAAACATGGTTTTATTGCAAAGACACTTCACCGCCAGCGAGAATCCCTTGCCGGTTTTCGTCCGGCGACTCAGCAACACACATCCCTTTCCGCAAAGATTAACTGCCGGTGAGAGAAGTAAATATGCTCCTCAACTCTCCAAGCTCGAGCCTTCATGGCTAATGGTTTAACGGAATTGATCTCGCATTGTTGGATATCTTGGAGCATCTGCCCTCTCCCAGCGCTCGGTTTAATGTGCGAGTATCTTTGTAGTGTCGACGACCCCTCCGACATATTAATATCCAGCTTACCGATGATGAGGTCACCAAGCGGTGAAGAAGATGTTGAGCGAACCGAAAACCTACGTGCCGGACCGTCTGCTCCCTTACGTGCTACCAACAAACCGCCATCTGTAAGACTTTCGACTATTTTTACTAAATATATTACTGCCATCTCGGTATCACTTTGAACATAAACTGCTGCTTAATCGGGTGATGATCCGTTACGGAGCAAGAAACGTCCACAAGAGAAGCGGAGAAGCGGACAAACCGAAAACCCACTTAGGCAAAAGACCAAAGCTGTCAAGAAGACTACTCATAAGAGAAAACCACTTGCTCTTGATCCGGCTGCGGATGATGATGTGGGTAATCCGGACCTTGAGTAGAACTTGATTCACTTGGCTTACTTTTCACACGCCTAATTAATGATGATGTTTGTCGGGATGATCTTTGAAACCAGTAATGCTGATGTTGTAGAGGTAACTATTCTCTCCTCTGACTCAAATCCTTTGCCTTCACTAAAAAACCGTCGGGCAAACCGGAAAATTAAATTTTCTCATCCCCTTGCTTACTTGGATCCCAAATTTCTTATGAAGACTCAACAACATGAAGCTCGCCGCACAACTCGGCACAGCGGCCAGGTAGTTACCTCCACCGGTTTACCGAACAATCCGGTTCGGAAACGTCGTTCAGAGGTCTCTAATTTGCTTGTCAGTGCTTATCCTAAAGCAGGCTGGTTTCGTCAACCCCTTAGTCCGTCTGATTCCGATTATCAGGTCACTTCCCACTCCTCATCTGGCGAGTCATCAGCCACTCAGCTGCCACCACCAAAACCGGTGCTTGGGTAAGTTATACCTTTCATATTGTTCCTACTGCATCATTGCATAGTATATGCCGTATTTGACTGTTGTTGTGCCTTTTCAGGGCCAAGCCTAGGCCGAGCAAAAAGGCTCGTCTAGACAAAGCGGTCGACGAAGAGACTGCCCCTGAACCAGGTAGTACCCCAAACCTTGAAGCGGCCATCTGTGAAGACACGCCCAATGATCCGCCACAGCAAGATGACGATTTTGTTGCTGAAGAAAGGCCTGTTGACACCGCCCTTCCTGCTGACCAGCCCAGAAGCCCGACCTGGATTGAAAAATCCACCAGTCCAATCCGGCCTGCTGACAAACCGATGGCCCCTGGTCAAACCGGTGACTCCAAGGACGATGACGTCGTAATTACTGGTTTTGGCCACAGCGAACCGGGCAATCCAGTCGCTTTATCCAAACATTCTGCCAAAGAAAAGTTTACCACTATGAACAAGGGAAAGTGGGATGTTGGTCTGGCAACTTATGCCGCTCTGAACCCCCAAGACCTTCACTCTGGCTACTTGAACCGGCTGTATACTAGCCGTGACTATGAAGCTGGCCTGGTGAAGATGATGAAAGAGAAATTCGAGGTAACCTCCATGTTCTTTTCTCGCCTGAATATTTCAATTTTTGTTAACTCTCCTAACCCCCAAGGGCCGGTTCAACTTAGCATAGTTAAACCGGGACTTAGTATAAACTCAATGCTTCAGAATCCACCGATGTAACCCCCAAGGGCCGGTTCAACTTAGCATAGTTAAACCGGGACTGTATTTTATATCGCCGCATCAGAACATGTTCGAGCAAATAGCCATTAGCCCCTAAGTGCCAAGTTGAATACTTGTATTGAGCTTGGGACTTTGTGATTTTATTGATAGATGAAGATCAACTATGCATTAGCCCCCAAGTGCCAAGTGTATAACTGGTTATGCACTGGGGACTTTGAAATGACGATATTTAACATGCTCCTTTTTGTTGCAGTGTGATCGTCAACAAGCCTCACAAATCCATGACCTTCAAGAAAACTGAAATCTCAACAAGCGAAACCTCCAAGGCCAAGGATGAACTGAAAACCGCTTTAACTACTATGGAGCAACTCAAGGAGTGGTTCAAGTCTGAGCGGGCAGGTGGGACACCGAAAAGGCCGCTTTAACCAAAAGGTTGAAAATCTTGAGGCTGCCCTTAAACCGGTGGTAGATGAGCTGACCAGCGTGAAGCGGCAAGTGCATTCCATGACTGCTGCCATCTTCGGTAAGTTTCCTTTGGCTTCTATGATAATCTTGACCTTCTTATGATAAGTCTGGTTTGTGATTTCTCTTGCCATCTTGTAGGCTGCGCATTGGTCACTTGGGGTCAGATGTTGGAAGAAATTGAAGGCTGCCTATACCTTAATAGAGCGGTTGTATCTTTGGAGGCAGCGGATCATCTCCAACGCATCACATAACAACCCAGCACCTTTCTTAATACAAGATACTCTTAGGAGGTTGTCCATGCTTCCCGCCGGATTGAAGAGCTGAAGAAATCTGCTGCTCGAACCGGCGCCATCAACATATAATCCGGGCCAAAGCATGGGTGCGGATTCGATCTGTTGAAGCAGCTCAGGGCTATCCGGTCTGAAGGAAGGCGACTCGAGTTCAACGAAGCTGATTTGAGGCGATAAACCGGGCGGTCGCCCTCGGCTTGCCAATTAGTGAAGAAGCAAACTTGTCGCATTATCAAGCTCGATGTGACGATCGGAACAAGCGGTAGCTGCACCTATTCTGAAGCGGAGAACCTGATCCCTCCGATCCGTAAGCATACTTACGCTCCGATATTGACCCAACTTCCTGATCCATGAGGAGGCTGTCTTTCAAGCTTTAATGGGAATCGATTGGACCCTTGTTGACTTCCGGCAGCTGGTAGAGATGAAGAAGCTGAGCGGCGCGGACGACCCACAACCATCAAACCGGGGCGGCGAGCAAGCATGAACCGGAAGCCGGTTTGAAGAGCTGCTTCATTACATTCCGCCAAGAAACAATGATCTTATTTGGGCACCATGTTGCCTTGTAATAGGATAGCCAACACTCTTGCTTTGAATATGCCTTCGTGCATAGGTGCTGATACTCTTGCTTGAATGATCGAAACTTTCAATCTTATATTGCCTGCAGTCACAAAATCTTTAAACTGCCACGGCGGTTTGTGCTGCCAGCCGGCTTGTGACGTTCATATATATATGAGATGAAATATTAAGGTATATAATCAAAATTTATAATACCAAATACCTGCCATCGCTGGGCATAAAGTTGGCTTAGCCAATCTTGAAGCGGAGGTCGTATAAACCCTTACCATCAAAGGAGAAAACAGCTCCTACTATTTATAATGTCGGTTTACCACGTAAACCGTGTCGGGTCATGATAAGCCCCATGTTACTCCATAATAGGATGTTAACAGAAAAAACATCAAACCGGTGAAATTATCCCTGGATTAAAAAATTGACCGAATTCCGTCAACTGACAGTTTTGAAACCGGTTTAAAAATGTTGTCGGTTTAAGAAACGCAACAAAAATCAAATAATAGTTATGAAAAAACATGGAAGCAAAGGCAATGATAAACCGTTTGCAAAAAATAAGGCTTTACTGAGCTGATCAGATGGTGTTACCATGGTCGGACACGACCAAGCTCCCTATAAGGTGTAGCCATGGTTCAAGTCAGCCAGGTCCCCAACTGAAACCGTGGCATTATGCCGATCAAGTGGCGTGGCAATGGTTCGGGTTCGACCAAGCCCCCAAGTGATTCTATGGCCTTAGGCCGATCAAGAGGCGTGACTGGTTCAGACTTGACCATGTCCCCAAGTGATTTGGTGGCTTTCGCCTATCAAAAGGTGTTGCATTGGTTCGGACACGACCAAGCCCCCAAGTGATATCATAAAGCTTTTGAACAGCAAACTCAGGGGCTAAACCGGAGGCCGCTTTAAAACAGAACAACTCCATGTAACCACGCATGATGTAACAGAACAGATACCCCGCTTTAGCGAGGCTCCGGTTTATTACTTTATTCATAATATATACACTTGTCATAATATGTACATAAGTAGAGCCGATGGCTCGGTATAATAAGGCGAAGATGAGCTATGTTCCACGGCTGTTGGTCTCCTCCTCGGCGTCGTGAGTCTTTATGCTCTCGAATATCGATTAGATAATCGACCCATTGTGCAGATTCTTGCTGACCACGAAGGTCCCTCCCAAGGTGGAGATAGCTTGTGCATATCGGTCGGTCTTGGATGAGCGAAGCACCAAATCTCCTTCTTGAAAAGTTCTGGTTACGACCGGCGACTATGATAACGACGAAGATCTTGTTGGTAAATCGCCGGCGGGCAGCGGCTATATCACGCTCTTCATCCAACCGATCCAAAGCGTCCTGCCGTGCCGTCTCGTTGTCGCTTCAACATAAGCTGCCACGAGGTGAGTCATGGCGGATGTCATCGGGAGAACCGCCTCCGCTCCATAAATCATAAAGAACGGGGTGTATCCCGTGGATCTGTTAGGCGTAGTATTTATACTCCATAACACAGACGGTAGCTCTTCTACCCAACAACCCGGTGTTCTCTGCAAAGGGACCGTAAGCCGGGGCTTGATGCCTCTCAAGATCTCTTGATTGGCTCTTTCCGCTTGACCATTGGACTGTGGGTGAGCTACTGAAGAAACGTCAAGCCGGATGTGCTCACTTCGCAGAACTCCTTCATCGCACCTTTGGACAAATTGGTACCATTATCTGTGATGATCTTGTGGAAAACCAAACGGAAAATCACCTTTTGATGAACTGAACCGCCGTGGCGCATCACACTTGCTAACAGAGTTCTTCCTCTACCCACTTTGTAAATTTGTCGACCGCCACCAGCAGGTGGGTCTTCTTGTCTTTGGACCTTTTGAAAGGTCCAACCATATCCAACCCCAAGTGCAAAGCGGCCAAGTAATTGGAATCATCCTCAATTCTTGGGCGGTACATGAGCACGCGTCTGAAAACTTTTGGCAACCATCACATCGTCGACCAGATCTTCCGCATCGGCATGGGCGGTCAATCAATAGAAACCATGGCGGGCGCTTTAGCCACCAAGGATTTTGAACCGACGTGGTGACCACAATCTCCTTCGTGGATCTCACGCAATATTTCACAGCCTTCCTCAGGGGACACACATTGTTGAAACGCATACGACACCTTTAATGCAACGATGCAATTCGCCATTAACAATGGTCATAGACTTAGATCGCCCGAACTATCTGCCGGGCCAGCGTCTCATCTTACGGTAACTCACCCGGTTCATGTCGCCCGGATAAGGAAGCGTCAATCCGGAGTGGCGTGCGAGCTGCCACCAATTGAGCCTCCGGATCAGGAATAGCCAAATCCGCTTCACCGGGAGCTTGGTGACGGGTTGTGCAGCACGTCCGAGAAAAACATTAGGCGGGACCAGTTTGCGTTGAGAGCCCAACCGGCTTAAAGCGTCCGCCGCTTCATTCTTCCGACGGTCCACGTGGTGCACCTGATATCCCTTGAAATGACCTGCGACAATATCCACCTCACGACGATATGCAACCATGAGTGGGTCCTTTGAATCCCAAGTGCCAGACACCTGTTGAGCCACTAGGTCCGAGTCACCGAAGCACTTAACCCCGCTTAGATTCATTTCCTTAGCCATCCGAAGACCATGGAGCAAGGCTTCATACTCAGCTGCATTGTTAGTACAAGGGAACATTAAACCGAGGAACGTAACAAAACTTGTCACCTCGTGGGGAAGTTAATATGACTCCAGCCCCCGAGCCCTCCAACTGCCTGGATCCGTCAAAATGGATGGTCCAATATGTATGATCCGGCTTTTCTTCAGGCGCTTGCAACTCTGTCCAATCATTAATGAAATCCAACAGTGCTTGAGACTTCACCGCCGTCCGAGGCACGTACTTCAAACCGTGCGGCCCAAGCTCTATAGCCCACTTGGCAATCCGGCGATCGCTTCCGGTTACGTATGATGTCACCTAAGGGAGCTGAATCGACCACCGTGATGGGGTGCCTTGAAATCTTGCTTCAGCTTCGGCTTGCCATAAAACTCCATACACCGCTTACGCCAATGCGGATACCTTTGCTTAGATTCAATAAGCACCTCGCGATATAATAAACGGACGTTGAACGGATGCTCCTTCCTGCCTCCTTCCGCTCTACTACAATGGCCACGCTGACCGCCTGGCGTTAGCGACAACATATAGCGACGGCTCCTTGTCTATGGGGCGGCGAAACACGGTAGGGTTGGCCAATTGCCGCTTTAATTCCTCAACGCTTCATCGGCGGCTGGACTCGGACAAACTGATTTGTCTTCTTGACATCTGGTACAAAGGATGGCCTTCTCTCGAGGCGGTGATAAACCGGCTCGGTAGCGGCAATCCGGCCTGCCAAACGCTGGACATCATTAATACACTTCGGTTTAGCCAGGGAGGTGATAGCCGTAATCTTCTCCGGATTAGCTTCAATCCCCTTGTTGGACACGAGAAAGCCCAATAACTTGCCTGCCGGAACACCAAAGACACATTTGGCCGGGTTGAGCATCATCTTGTAAACCCGCAGGTTGTCAAAGGTTACCTTCAAATCGTCAATCAGTGTTTCCTTCTCCCTTGACTTGACCACAATATCATCCACATAGGCATGCACATTACGGCCAATCTGTTTATGCAGGCAATTCTATACACAGCGTTGATAAGTTGCTTGGGCGCTCTTGAGCCCAAAAGGCATAGACACATGACGAAGGCTCAAAGGGAGTGATAAGCGCTGTCTTCTCCTGGTCCTTAACGCCATCTTGATCGATGATACCGAATATGCATCCAAAAGCTCAAGCGCTCACAACCCGCGATGGCATCAATAATCTGGTCAATGCGGGGAGGGAAAAAGGATCTGCTAGGCAAGCCTTGTTAAGATCTGTGTAATCCACACACATCGCCAAGTGCCGTTTTCTTAAGAACCAGCATCGGATTAGCAAGCCACTCGGATGGAAAAACTTCAGCGATAAAGCCAGCCGCTAAGAGCACAGCCACCTCCTCTCAATGGCCTTCGCCTTTCTTCGTTAAACCGGCGGAGAATTGCTTCACGGTTTGTACTTGGGATCAACATTAAGAGTGTGCTCAGCGAGTTCCCTCGGTACACAGGCATGTCGAAGGCTTCCATGCAAAAATGTCCGGTTCTCACGGATGAACTTCGATGGCGCGCTTTCCTATTTTCGATCAAGTTGGCGATCTTTGAACTGCTTGGACGAATCGCCAGCACGAAGTCAACAAGCTTAGTCTCGGCTGCCGATTTGAATTTCAGGGCCGGATCATGCTCTGTAGTTGGCTTCTTCAACGGAGTCATGTCCGCCGGATCAACATTATCCTTATAATACTTCAGCTCCTCGGTGGCACAAACCGACTCTGCGTAAGCCACATCACCTTCCTCACATTCCAAAGCGATCTTGCGGCTCCCATGAACCGTTATTGTCCCCTTGTGACCCGGCATCTTGAGCTGCAGATATATATATAACAAGGCCGTGCCATGAACTTGGCATAAGCCGGCCGCCCAAACAGGGCGTGATATGGACTTTGGATTTTTCACCACTTCAAACATCAATGTTTCCGATCTGGAGTCATATTCATCTCCAAAGGCCACCTCCAGAGCTATTTTACCAACGGATATGCTGACTTGCCGGTACCACAACATGGAACACTTGTATTGGGCGGTTTGAGATGTTTATCTGTTAACCCCATCTGACGGAAGGTCTCATAGTACATGATGTTGATGCTGCTCCCTCCATCCATAAGCACCTTGGTGAACTTATAACCTCCCACGAGGTGCCACCACGAGGGCTAGCTGACCGGATTGTCAACCGGGAGGATGATCATCTCTACTCCATACAATGGGCTGCTCTGACCAGCGTAGGTAATGAGGCACGGCCGGTTCAACAGCGTTGACCGCCCGCTTCTGAAGCTTCCGGTCTCACTTGTCTAAGCTAGTGGTGAAGACGTGGTACTGCCCACTATTCAACTGCTTTGGGTTGCTCGATAACCCGGCTGCTGCTGCTGCTGATTGTAACCGCCTTGGTTATTCTGATTGTTACGATTGTTATGTCGCCGGATTACCATTAAATCCTGAACCGAATTTCCTCCACCGTAACCCGGCCGGATCCGAACGCCGCGGAACCTTGATCATACCGGAAAGCATTAGAACTCTTGAACTCCTGCATAATGTAACAATCCTTCCGGGTGATTTCTTGGGGCCTCCTTCGTCCCATGCTTGGACGGGGTTGATTCAACAGATAGTTCAAGCGGTCCGGATTGGGATTATCGCACCACCTCGATTGGCTGTTTACCCTTGCGCCGCTGGTCCTTGTCCTGCGCATTGGTGTTGGCTCTGAAGTCCATGTTGCCATTAAACTTCGCTTATCTCCACCATTACACTGCCGAGTGATGTTCTTGGCCTTTGGAGTTCTTGTTCTTCTTTCCCTTCCTGTCTCGTCATCATCGGACTCGGGATCCTTGGTACTATCGAGAATCAGCATACTTCACTAAAGCGCCCATGAGAGTGCCCATGTCATTACAAAACCGCTTCATCGCCCCAACTTCAATTTCAAAGGCTTAAACCAGCAATTGCCCTCCGAGGTCAAGATCGCGAGTCGGCGTTGATCGGTCGGCGAGTGCAAGATCTCAAATCTGGCGTACCCAATGGGTTGTTGACTCCCCTTCCCCACGGACACAAGCCGCCAAGTCCACCACGGACATGGGCTGCTTACGGTATCTTTGAAATGCTGGATAAACCGGGTCCATAGGCGGGCCCATGAATTGATAGAATTGGGTGGCAAGCTCTTCAACCAAGTACAGGCCGTGCCTTTAAGCATCATGGTGAAGTACTTTGCACACGCGGCCTCATCCACATCCAGCATCTCCATGGCCATCTCATAACTCTCTATCCATGCTTTTGGAGCCAAATCGGCGGTGTAATTTGGCACCTTGCGCAGACCCTTGAAATCCTTGGGCAAGCACACATTGCGTAAAGCGGGGACGAGGCAAGGCACCCCCAAAGAGCTAGAGGTAACCCCAGGCTCGACCGAGATGGTCGGACGAACCGGCGTAAGCTGATAATCCTGATGCTGTGCTGCTAACTCGGCCTCCCTGCGTGCTCGGGCCCGGTCCACCACCTCCTGAGCGTTGTCGAAGCCACCTGCCGGATTGTTGCCACGGGGCGCACCACGTCGTGCATTACTTGATACGGCGGTTCATCCACGTGCCTACTATAGCTCCGGCTTGGGCGGGGTAGAGTGGATTGATCGCGGTTGTCTGAATCGCTTCTGTTGGACCAAAGCTGTCCTAAGGAGCTCCTTGACCCGCGCATCTCTCGCTTGTGGTGAATCGCCTTCAATTGGAATAGCCTCGAGACGTGCTGCAGCTGCAACAAGGTTATCCATCGGATTGGAGTAGTGACCGGGGTGTATGCACTGCACCTGAGGCGCACCGGTGTTATGGCGAGTAGATCTATTAAGCGGGGCTGAATCGTAGCGCGCCGTCAGTCGTCGCCCGGTTTACCACCGGCGGATTCTGGTTCCTGCCTCAGGGTGTTGAAGAGATCTCTTCCCTCGAAGGCTGAAGGCAAGCGGGATCATATTTCCTCTTCATGACTTCATGCGGCGCTCTCGATCCAAAGCGAGCCTATAAGCCTTCGCATCCAGCGGCTCGCTCGCGCCATCTGGCGTCTGCGGTGCGATTCGCTTTGCTTGAGTGATTTGTTCCTTCACTTTCGCTATCTCCGCGTTATGGCGTCCTAGTCCGCCGGGTTAACCTCTACCATGAGCACAGCCAACGCGCCGAATAGTTACGATAAAACTTGAGCGGCGGGCGCCAGGGGCCTCTGCCCCACAGCCGTCGCCCATTGTTGAACCGGCAACCATTATCGCAGCGGTCGAAGAGTGAAGCATTGCTTGTGTACCGGCCATGAATATTCCAACCGGTTGGGCAGATCGAGGGTCCGAATCATGTCACCGTCGGAACAGCCCCAATCCGGCCATCTTGTAGCTGATATAGAGACTCGGTTTCTCCGATTGACGACTCGTCATCGGAAGCGAGCAGCGGTTTCGCCACCAGATTCTGATCCGCCCTCATAACTTCCTCCGTGGATGACTCCCATAAAGGCACGCTTTTACGGCCGGTTTAGCACAGGCAAGTCTCGCCGCGCTGAGCCGTCTCGGCGAGTCGGTGCGGATGTCCGGCTCGAGCCCTGCTCACCGATCTTGTCGATGAAAACGTGTATGCCACCAAAGGGGACCGGTACCCATACTCAATCGAGCCAGCCCTCGGGGCCCCAGCCTTTGCATCGTCGATGTAGAGCTTGCCGCGACGACTCTTGGTCATCCGCCCCACAGCATAGCCGAGTCCTTCAACTTGCCCTCCAAGATCATCAAACCATTGTGCGATAGCCCCACGGTGGCGCCAAGCTGCCGTGGTTTTGTCACGGCGGATGTCCTCATGAAAGGACTTAGTCGTGGAGCCATCGCTACGGGTTAACTTGAAGGGGTTAAAGCGGACGCAAAGACACAAGAGTTATACTAGTTGACCCCTTCGATGAAGGTAAAGCCTACGTCTAGTTTGTGATGGGATTGATGTGGTCTCGATGACTAGGGAGCAAATAAGCTTCGCCTAGGCCTCGAGTTGTTGTTCTCGTCCTTTGAACACCCCGGGTCGTCCCCTTATATACACGGTGGCGCCCGTCGGTTGAAGTCCCAATCTCTGGTTCATATTAAGTATCCGGGTTGGTCTCTCTATTCCTAACTTACAATACAAGCTTACATATCCGATCGGTTTACGGCCACGGGTTCTAAACCGACTACAGAATATGGGCCCTTAATTTCATGCCTCTTGGGCTTTTACACCATTGAACTCTCGATGAAGTTAACCCGGCCCGAGATAGGCGGTTTACGCGATAGTAATATCTAACAACCCCGAGTTCATGCATTGGTGCGAAAGCCCATCACCGGAGGGCAGCCGACCACCCGGAGGTGATGCCCAATCCTGGTTCTTATGCCTTGGTCTTAGATGCCACCTTCGCAACAGAGAGGCGGGCTACTCGCTTCTCCCGAGTCCTGATAGATGGCGTCAGCAGCATCGACATCCTGTACCGAGACACAATGGAGATGTTAGGAATCAAGCCGGACTATATTCCATGGCATAGTTCCTGGCCTTTCCTGCTCACCAATCGGCAAGACCCAGATAGATGTCCTCTTCGGAGACAAAAATCACTTTTGCCAAGAGCCAGTATGATTTGAAGTGGTGGACCTTGAGAGCCCCTATCATGCGCTACTTGGCCGGCCTACTCTGGCCATGTTCATGGCAGTCCCCCACTATGCTTACCTCAAGATGAAGATGCCGAGCTCCAAGGGAATCCTGACCATAGCAGGGGACTACAAGAAGTCGTCTGCCTATGCCATAGACAGCAGCCGGCTAGCCGAGTCCCTCGTGATCGCGGCTGAAAAGCGGCTCCTTGACTGGGTTGTGGCAATGGCAGGCAAGCAGCCGGAAATGTCCCCAACCCCAAGGAGTCAGAAGCTGAGGGCTCGTTCAAGCAGGCCAACGAAACAAAGAAGATACCCTTGAACCCGGAGCACCCGGAGAGGCACGCTGTCATAGGTGTGAACCTTGACAGCAAATAGGAAAGCGAGCTCGTCAATTTCCTCCGTGAGAATCGGGACATCTTTGCATGGTCTCCCAAGGACATGCCGGGTGTTCCGACGGATTTCGCCGAGCACAAGCTACATGTCCGACCTGATGCCAAGCCAGTCAGGCAGCCCTTGCGCCGCCTGTCAGAAGAGAAGAGAAGAGTTGTTGGAGAAGAGATAGCCCTGCTTCTAGCAGCCAACTTCATCATGGAGGTGTTCTTTCCAGAATAGTTAGCCAACACAGTCATTGTGTTGAAGAAGAATAAGCAGTGGCGCATGTGTATTGATTATACCAGCCTCAACAAAGCATGCCCCAAAGACCCATTTTCTTTGCCAAGAATCGACCAAGTAATTGACTCCACAGCCGATCGCGAGTTGTTTAGTTTTTGGATGCATACTCGAGGTATCATCGGATCAAGCCGGCCGACAGTCAAGACCGCCTTCATCACGCCATTGAACCCACGTTTGACATTGCATGCGAAGTGCCTCCTCAAGCAACTTCAGTGAAGCGCCCAAGTTTATGTGGGCGATGTTGTGGTGAAGGCGGAGGCGTGGAAACGGCTGCAAGAGGACCTCAAGGAGACTTTTGAAAACTTGCGCGATTTGAGATCAAGCTCAACCGGAGATCTCGTCTTTGGAGTGCCGGCCGGCCAGCTTCTTGGCTTTCGGTCTCAGGCGCAAGCATAGAGTGCAACCACAGAAGATCAAGGCCATCGAGAGGATGGAGGTGCCCACCCGACTCTTTGGGCGTGCAAAAATTCACCGGCTGTTTGGCATCTATCGGCCGTTTCATCGATCAATTTGGCAAGAAGGCTCTTCCCCATACAGCTCATGAAGAAGACCACTTTCTTGAGTGGAGCGACAAAGCGGATGAAGCTTTCTCCAGCTCAAGAAGATCTTGACCACTCCGCCTTGTCTGGCGGCTCCGAGTCTAAGGAGCCCATGCTACTCTATATTGTTGCCACCGGTAGGGTGGTCAAGACGGTCATAGTTGTGGAGCGCAAGGAAGAAGGCAAAGCACTACCAGTCTAGAGGCTGGTGTATTACCTGAGTGAAGTGTTGTCTGCCTCCAAGAAGAACTACCCCCACTATCAGAAGATGTTCTCGACATGCACTTTGCATGAAAGAAGCTGACCATACTTCCAAGAGCACCCAATCACTATGGTCTGCACTACCCCACTCTGAGAGATCATTGGGCCGAGATGCTTCAGGTGGTGGGCCAAATGGGCCATAGATTTGGCCCCTACACCATCTACTACCAGCTTTAACCGCCATCAAGTCACAAGCACTGTTGATTCTTCGCCGACCGGGCCAGACCCAAGCATCGCCACTCAGCCCTGTACTCCACTCATTCGTGAATGCACTTTGATGGTTCCAAGATGCGCTTACGGTTTGGGAGTCTGCATCATCCTCACCTCTCCCAAAGGCGCATAAGCTATGTCTTTCAAATCCACTTTGCCGCCTCCAACAACGTTGCTGAATATGAAGCACTCATTCATGAGCTCTACGGCTTGCTGGTTGAACTTCGGCATTAGCCGGATCACGTGCTATGGTGATTCCGATTTGGTGGTCCAAATAGCCGTCAGCGATCGACGCCAAGGATGCAGATGCTTGGCACGGATTCCACCCGCAGCAATACCACGCGCCGCCTCAGAACGCCTCCTCGCCGCCCCGCTGCCGGCCACCGTACGAGAGTCCATTTCATGCCGGTTTCTCCCAAGCAGCCGGATCCGACTTGAGGACCCAAGCAGCCGGCACGGAACTTCGGCAGCGGCTCGGGACTCGCAGAGTCGCACCCGCACGGGACTTCGAACTCCAGCCCGGACTGCATAGCCGCCCGGGACTTCATTGACTCAAAGAAGCGGGCGTCGACTTAACCCGCCGCCTCCCCGACCCAACCACCGTAAGTAGCAGTCCTAGCAATCAAGAAATTGCAGACCTTCGGCTCAGCCCATCTCAACTTTCGGTGAACAAAGAGCTGTCGATCGATGAGATCTCGCCCGGCAATAACGCGGGCAGCAACAGACACCATTGTCAACAGAGACTTCAGAGGCGAAGGCCATCGGTGTGTACCAGCGCCATGCGTGGAGTGGAGCAAGGCCAAGCAACTCAAAGATATCCATCAAGGCAGTGTGGTCACCACGCGGCTTCAAGAGCACTTGTCGCCAAAGCTTCGCCACGGTTTTTTCTCGCTGATCGCTTAGAAGACGCCAAAGACTTGGTCCAAATGCAAAGGTGCCGTGGTTCCGCCTCCAAGCCACATCACCGCCTCTACACTCAAAACCATCCCCATTGCTCGCCCTTCCTGTGTGGGGGCTGGATATGGGACCATTCAAGACAGCACGAACGGCATGACTCCACCGCTTGTCGCGTGGACAAGTTCACCAAGTGGATAGAAGTAAAGCCACCAAGAAGTTGAATGGTCCGACATTGTGACTTTCATCTCCGATACATCACTATCCCGATATGGCATACCACACAACATCATCACCGACAAGACAACTTTGTTAGCGCTTTGGTCTGCTTTCACATGGCTACGTGGCATCCGATCGACTTAGCGTCCGCTCTCATCCGCAGTAAACGGCTGGCGGGAGCAAGCAACGCCTCATTTTGTCCGCAGATCAAGCTCCCCGATCGTCGAATCCTCCGAGCTGCTCGGCTGGTTGTGGCCCGACGAGCCGCCGCCCTCTAGAGTCTGGCGACAACTCCAACAAGTCAACCGGCTTCACGCTTTTCTTCCTCGCTCATAACGCCAAGCCGCCATCACGACGATATAGAATTCGACTTCGAGTCACCATGTACATCCAAGAGGAGGCAAAAGAAGGAAGAAGACGCGGCCGACCATCGGAAGAGGGCCGGCTGTTGGCACTCAGCCGGGTCCACCATCTACCAAAGAAAGTCACGCTGCACTAATCGAAGGTCAAGCCAAGATCCTTCCAAGAGGGAGATCTTGTGTCTGCTGATCCAGCAAACAGCCGCCAGCACAAGCTCCTCAGACCTTGGGAAGGCCCCTTCATCATCGCAAGGTGTTGGGCAATGACTTACTACCGATCGATGCTCGGCCTTGAGCACGCAAAGAGACGATCTGCAAGGAGACAGAGCGACTATGGAATGCAAACCTCCTCCGAAGGTTTTACAGCTTGATGCATGTACCACGCCAACTTTTGTATTAAGTACGAAGACTCGGGTCCCCGAGGAGAGCTCGGACTGCCCCTTTATCTATGTGATAAGTATTATGCCTATCAATGTGTTATTTCATTAGTCCGCTCGCACCGGGTTTGACAGTCAATTCGTGGACTCGCCATTTGTACTATGTAATGCTTCTCGCCCGACAAGTAATGTGTTGGCACTTTAAGCCCTGTCTCTGCCAGAGCCGCGAAACAGCAGAGCGTTTAATCGGGTATGAGTTAAGGAAGAAAGGGTTTCGCATGATAAATGGCTAGGACCCAAAGCATGCACATAGTTCAAGCCGGCTTCCTCAAGTCCGACCGTCTGAAAGCAGTCGGCTGGCCGCTTCTACTTAACTTGCTAAAAACTCTAATCGGCTAAGTACTTACCCTCCCAAAGCGCCAAGTATTCGACCCAGCCAGTCTCGGCAGAGCTGGTTGTTGGCTGGCTGCACGCGCACTGTGGAGGGCGGCAAAGGAAAAAAGCCAAGGAGCGTAAAGCAAGGAAAGATAGAACTTTGAGCATATTTACATGTCAAAAGGCCCTTGGCCAGCATTCAACAAGTTTGGAATACACCTCCGGTGGAATTGTGCGGTTAACAAAGTTTGTCGAGACCGATAAGGTGTAAAAACTAAATATATATTGGCAGCCTAGGGAGCAGCAGACGGTTTTGCGTAATGGTGGAGTTTGCCGGTTTACAGGAGCGCCGGCCGGGCCTCCGCTTGGTCACCTTCAAGAGCAGTCGGCTCGCCTGGCGGGCTCATTGCGGAGGCGCGGCCGAGCCGAGGCTGGCTGGCCGCCTCCCAACCTCCGGGCGCCTTCCACTTTCCCTCGTCCCTCCCTGCTCTTTCCTCATTGGAGTCGATCACTCGCCGAGTCCGCCATCCTCCGGTTCAGCCCAACCACTGGAGGCGCCAAGACCATTCTCACCGCCCGGACGGATGCCGGTGTTGGTGTACTCCGCGATCGCCTTCGCTTGACAAGTTCACCTCCACCGCCACCAGCCCTCATGGGCTTCCTGTCAAACGTGGTCAATCGGGCTAGATTTAGCCTAGGGTACCACGCCTTGATGAACTCCAAGGCCCAGGCTCCAGCCTGGCCGAGGAGCCCTTCCAGTCTCAAGACGGCCCGTCACACCTCCAGCCTGGGCCAGCCCGACGGGAGGCGCGGTGCCGTGATGTCCGCCTGTGGTGAGATCGCTCTGGGCCGACGCTGAAGACGGTGCAGATCCGATGAGCTAGCCAAGATGGGCCTCGATACCGAGAAGCTCGCTGGCCCGAGGGGCGCGGCAGCACCGCGACCTTCTCCGCTTTCGGACAACTCGATGGCCTGATTACGGCATTAGAGTAACTAGGAAGAAGTCTCAAACAGAAAGCAAAAGAGCCAAAGTTAGAGACAAGAAGCCACCGATCAACAGCCAGCAGCTCAAAGAAAGAAAAAGAGGGAAGCTCACCACAACCATGTCTTCAGCTTTGCCGGGCTGCACACAAAAGCCTCCTTGACCATCCAAAGTGAGCTGCTCGTCTCAAACTCAGCAAGGAGAGCAGTCTCTTTCTCCTCCGCTTCTCTCGGGCTTTTTGAGAAGCCCACCTACTCGCCAGCTTGTGTGGTTAGCCGGTCACGCCTCGCCAGCTTGCTGCAGTCCGCCCTTGGCACGCAACACGGTGTTGGCTTTACCCACTGCTGCCGCGCAGGCAGCGCTGGCCTCTCGCAAGAAGGAGAAAGAAAAGGCTAGCATCCAACATAGATGAAGTATAGCTGCCGGAGATCCGCCCGATCGCCAGCACCGCCCAATCTCGGGACTATAGCCATGGAAGCGCCAGCACGCTTCACGGAGAAAGAAGTTATCAACATCAACAAAGAAGAAGAACAGTTGTCGGGAGATCCGCCGATCTCAGCAACAGTCTTAACTGGTTTAGTCATGAAAGCGCCAAATAAGCAGACTTCGCAGAGAAAGAAAACAAAGACGCGATTCGCTTTTCCGGCAAGTCGGCGGTCCGCTGATTCAGCCCTCGACTTCGGAGTTGAAGGCGGCTGTGAAGGGTATCATAATCCTACAAAGAAAGATATCGACAATGTTAGTACTGCTTGCCAATTAGTTTCTGAGTCACCGCCAGCACCGCCCAAATTGGGATTACACCCGGGTGCGATGGCGCTACTTCACGAGAAGTATAAGAAATACAAGAACTAAAAATGAAGAAGCAAGAAGAAACATACCCGGATGGCTGCTCGCGAGTCCAAGAACGCTGCGGTTGCAATGCTTGAGAGCGCCGCCTCACCAAGCTTGGCCTCGACGTCAGGATCGCTCGATTCAAAGGGGGCCTGGCCCCGCCTCGCACCCAATCGGGAGGCGCGGTGCTGACACCTCGGCCCGAGATCAAGAGCTCACGACACCGCTTCAGGACATGGCGCCAAGCCGCTTTTGCAAACCGTGGTGCAATGGAGTGCGGACTTGGGAGTCGGCCCATCACCATCTCTGCTCCCGGGCGGCACCGGGTCCACCGCCGCTTGTCTCACGCCTCCGATGGTGGTGGCGGAGGCACGCCACGTCCGCATGACGACATCGCCGCCATCCCTCTCCATGATCGGGTGCTCGCCAGCCTCTAGTCGGCGCCACGAACTCGTGGTGGCGGCGCGGAGTTTAGGGAACGACAATAATCGCCGACCGACGGCGCAGCTTCTTCGCCTGCCTTCGCCGCAAGCAGCCTCGCCTCCACCACTTTCAAAGCGGCGGCCTCCGCCTTTCTCCAAAGCGGGCGGCTTCGCCTCTGCGCACCTCCCGCTTCCCTCGGCCTCCGGAGGTCGGCGACGGATCGATTCCCGGGTGGTGGCGAGGTCTCCGCCGACCCAATGACGGAGGCGGGCGGCCAACTTCTCAAGAGAGAGTGGGCCCCGAGTCAAGAAAATAAAACAAAGGAAGTTCGAAAGAATCGACAAGGAAGAAAAGCACAAGAAAAGATACTTACGCCAACACCATGGGAGGCGCCTTCGAGCTTCTAAAATTTGGTCACTTCAGCGGCCTCCTTCCGTATGGTCATCTGCGGTCGGGTTCTTGGCCTTCTTCGGCCTGCCAACAAGGCGGCGCTTTGCTTGCCCGCGCCGCCAAGCATGGCTCGAAGAGGGGCCCGTGATCGCCTTGCCGGGCGCCGTGAAGGGCGTGACTCGCCCTCCTCCTCCTCAAGTCATCCGCCACGCCTCGATGCCGCTCTTCCCGGGAGCCGACGGCCCATAGACGCCACTTGTGGGTCGCTTCAAGGCGGCCGCCCAAGTCGGGTCGCCCACGCCGCCACAGCCTGGTTCCGGCGAGGGCCACCCGCCTCACAATGGTGGTTGTCGCCGACATGTAGATCTGTTTCAAAGGGCAAGAGGCCGACTGCTCAAGACCGCAAGACGGAATCAAGACGAAGTATTGAAGAAGGGAAAGATTGAAGAACTTATCGCTGGTGGCGGGTCCGCTGGAGTATGGCTGCTTGTGAACCGCCATGACCCTCCATCTTGAGGTCGGAAATCTGCTCACCAAGTTTGCCACCTCAGAGCCGCACCTCCTTGGTACTCAGCCGCACGGTCAGGTGCCCGCCATCCGACCGATCAACTGAGTCCGCCTTGAGCGGAGAACCCAACAGACTACGAAGGCGATTAGCAAGTCGGACGCCTTTGAGGCCTTTGGCTTTGTTTAGCACCGAGTCGGTTGATGGCGGCGCGCCGTCACGACACAAGCTTCGCTTAGTAGCCCAGCTGGCCCGAGGCTCGTCGGCGGCCGCTTCATAGGCCGGCAGGTTGATGAAGTCGATCGCTGGGTCGACGCTTCCACGTAGGGAGATTGCTGCCACATCTTGACCGACCGTGGCAGCTTGATGGAGGAAAAGGCGCCTTGAGACGGACAGCGCACCGACGAGGCGCCAGATTGGCTGCCACCTCCGGACGGAGGTGCCCAG